>JAJEJO010004579.1:99483-222017 GCA_020662805.1 Glaucomys volans | reverse complement strand
ACTCTCAGACATGAGTCCAGATTTACAGTATTTGTTAATATTTCCATGTGGGGGATTGTGTCTGCCTTAAAAAGGCCAGCTGGGATTAATCTCCAATCATGGGATTTATGCTCCATACTATAGAAATATGTCTTTCTGATGCTAGTCAACTAAATTGTAGCATCTCAAAATGAGAAAAACACAATGACTTGTCAATGGCACACCAAGGACCAAGAGTGGGTTATTTTAAGGCACAAATGAGCCATAAATTAAACTCATACTGTTGTTGCTTTTTTAAAATTTATTTATTTATTTTAGTTCATTGTACACAAATGGAGTACAACTATCATTTTTCTGGTTGTACACAAAGTAGAATCATACAATTTGCATATTCATACATATTCATAGGGTACAGATGTTTGTCTCATTCTATTATCTTTCCTTCCCACCCCTCATTTTCCTCTATACCATCCCATCCCTTCTCCATTCTTCCCGTACCTCTCCCTACCCCCGCTGTGTGTCATCAACCACTTATAAGAGAAATCATTCGGTCTTTGATTTTTTGGGATTGGCTTATTTCGCTTAACATGGTCTTCTCCAATTCCATCCATTTACCTGCAAATGTCATAATTTTATTATTCTTTATGGCTGAATAATATTCCTTGTGTATATGTACCACAGTTTCTTTATCCATTTATCTACTGAAGGGCATCTAGGTTGGTTCCACAATCTAGCTATAGTGATTTGGGCTGCTATAAACATTGATGTCATAATGTTGTTTCTTAACTAGAATTTTTGAATGTGTGTTTCTCCAACTTTGTATATTATACAATTTTTATATAACTTTAAATAATGAAATATTACCCACAAGCTGAGTGGCTTTTTTCCCCTAGATCAGTCTCTTTTTTCCTTACATCTTTTCTCTGTGCAAATTCCTTTTCTGCAGGCTGCTGGGATAAGGCCATTCCTGCTTTATCCCTCACCTGTTATTCATACCAGCAAATGCAGTAAAATAGGCATATTAAAAGTTAAGTCATTTAACAAAACTTATTTAGCATCTCTGCAATTTCTCTTTTTTTCTTCGTATTATTTTTAGTTGTAGATGGACACAATACCTTTATTCATTTATTTTTATGTGGTGCTGAGGATTGAACCCAGTGCTTCACACATGCTAGGCAACTGCTCTACCACTCAGCTATAAGCCCAGCCCCTGTGTGTGATATCAAAAATCATTTTTCATTTTGTTTCCAGAATAGCCACAAAGAATGACCTTTGGGCCAAGATCAACTGGCAAATCAACACTGGTATATTATTATTAACTGAATTCCAAACTTCATGAGAGCTCATGAGTTTTCCCATTAATTTCCATTTTTGGTTTGACCATTCAATCTAGAACAACACCTTGTGTTTATGTTTATGATTCCTTGTTCTTCTCTGATCTGTGTCAGGGATTTACTCTTTTCATGTTTCCTGTGACCTTGATGTTTTTGAGGAGTGATTGTCAAGTCTTTTGTGAAATGCTTCTCTGTTTTGGTTTATTGTATGTGGTCCTTGTCATTAAAGGGGAGATATGGACTCTTGGAAAGAGCACCACACAAGTGATGTGCCCTTGTTAGCACATCCAGTCAGGATTACCACACTAGCATCATATCCCACCAGTGGTGCCTTCCTTCACCTTTGGTAGAGCTGGCATTTGCCAGGCTGCTTTATTTGAACGAAGTTACTGTATTTCTCTTTTGCTACTTAATCCTTTGTAAGCAAGTCACTTAAATTCAGCTGAACCTGGGGTTCAGTTCCACTTCCCAGTGAAATAAACTCTTCTTTTTATCTCTGGCCTCTCCCCAAGTGGGAGATCCTTTAATTAGATGATGTGGGCTGGTCAACCTCTCTGCACTGGAAGTGATATCATTCAAATCTCCCGTCTCTGCATGTTCCCACCCAGGGGCACCTCTTCTCTCTTTGCATACAACAAAATACCTGCATCCACCTGCCTTAGCCCTTTTTGGACTGTGTATCCATTTCTTCTATTGAACACAGCCTGCTGTATGTTTTATAATCCAGCAACAAAGACCAACCACTTGGTGACATTTTATTGAGTGATACTGCTGTATGGACTTGACATACATAGATTATCTTGTGTAATCTGCATGCACAAGCACCCTTTGATGTGGACACCTCACTGTACAGTTGTACACTGTACAGCTTAAGCCACAGATGGCTTAAGTTGACCAAGGGAACCCTGAGTCATCTGGGGCAGCTCTGTTCCCTAAACACACTTCTCAGCACTATGACTGATACTGAGAAAGTGCTGAATCAGTATTTGAATGGAAACATTGATGGATTGGTTAATTAGACTAAATTTCCTCCTGAATTGACCTTTGATGAGAGAATATACAAAATAAGAGAGGTGTAAACATGACCATGCTTCACAAAAAGTGTTGCAAACTAAGGTCACCCTTATTTTAAAAACCATAGTCACCCTTGGGCAAATTATCAAGTTTGCACATAGATTTGTACATGTGTATCACATATCTGCAGCATATTTAACGTTGTGCAAAAGTTCTGACTCAATGTATTAGTGAAGAAAAGGAGCATTTCCTTCCAAAGTTGACATCCTGTCTTTTGAAACCAAGGAAGTGAGGAAGACTCAACAAGGCATCATCAGATAGATGTGTAAAATTGAAACTAAATCATGCCCAAAGAGATTTCATAGTGTAATTAGAAGACAGAACTCTGCCACACTTTGATTTCTTCCAATTCATTTATTTGTACCTAAAATGTGATTTAGGGCCTTACTATGTGGAGCACCCTGTGTCAGGGATTGATATCAAGTTTAACAAGATATTAAGGAACTACTTCTCACTAGTGAGGAAGACATATAGTTAGTACATATATTTATTAGTGCAATAGAAAACACCAAATTGCAGCAATAAGTAGGCTCCCAGGAAACCCACATGTCAATGCCAGGATAGCACAGAACCCCTTTATGTCCCTGAGAAAGGGACACTGACACTGAGATCAAAACACTGAGATCAAACCTTTAGCCAGGATTCTCAGATGCATTCATTACAAGGGAAATATTTTTCATCATTGTTGAATGAGAAGCCCTGTTAAATTCCCTTGGTACTAAAAGGTTGGCAGGATGTCTGTATCTAGATCTCATTCCTGCAAGATATATTTCTGTTTGTTTGTTTTGACATTGGATACTGGGAATTGAACCGAGGGGCACTTCACCACTGAACCACACCCCCAGCCCTTTTTATTTTTTTATTTTGAAACAGGGTCTTGTTAAGTTGCTTAGGGTCTTACTAAGTTGCTGAGGCTAGCCTCATACTTTGGACCCTCCTGCCTCAGTCTCCTGAGTCTCTGCGATTACAGGAGTACACTACTGTGCTGGCTAATTCTTAGAAAATTGGTAACAGGTGAATGGGAAATGGCTTTCAGCAGACCAGAACACCCTGTGGGTCCTACTTCTGCCCTCCCCTTTTCCTCTTTGAGAATGTAGGCTTGTATATCAGAGTCCCTAAGCTATTCAGAATAGTTGTGCTGACAATATGCAGATCTTCTACATTCTAAGAAAAAGTGAGTATATGGAAACTAAAGTGCAAATGACTTGTATTTTAGATGGATAATGTCATACCTGAGGAAAAGAGGCTTCTTGTTATCCCCCCCACACCCATAGGTTTCAGTTAACAACAGTCTTTATTTAGTGTCATGCTTTTTACTTAGAAACATTTATTCAGAGTTCTGAAAAACAAAGCATTCAATACTGGGAGATTCTGCACAAGTACAAATGATTAATGATATAATTCTCAGTCCTTTATAAAGTGTCTTAACACCAAAGAGATTTATACAGTGTGCAATGGTGGTAGTACTTCGATGTGAGAATAGGTAATCAATATCTGCAAGCTTGGAGAAAGTGTTCTATTTCCTCCACTAATGACATAGGGGTTTTTGCAAGGCAAGGGTGTCTGGAGCATGAAGCACTCCAAAGAAGAATTAATTTAAAATCTGAAGTGGAAGATCAGTTTCAATTAAAATTGCACTTGAACGTATACTGGTGCAAGTGTGAAAGCAAGCATGTCCTCAGCTTAAACCTTCAGACTAGTACCAGTGAATAAAGGAATTCCACTAGTTTGAACCCTAGTAATACTTTTATAGACCACTAAATTATACCTCACCTGTATCTGGAAGGTTATGAGAAATGGTATGAATGAATATCCTTTCTGATGGTGCAGATTGTTAGTGTTGGCAGCAGGATAATTATCAGGTATCTGTGTTTTAATAAATGATGACTTGCATTTGTTATTTCTGGGGAGTCATATATGTTTGGATATATTTTACCATGTTTCCTTCATTTTTTCCCCATTGAGTATGATTTTATTGTAGTAGTACATTCCTTTAAGGCATTTTTTATTTGTTCTTTTTAGTTATACATGCCAGTAGAGTCAGTTTTGGCATATTTATACAAGCATGGAATACATATTATTCTAATTAGCATCCCATTCTTGTGGTTGTGCATGATGTGGCATGTCACTGGTTGTGTATTCATAGATGAACATAGGAAAGTGATGTCCCATTCATTGCACTGTTTTTTCTGTTCCCATCCCCATTCCCTTCCCTTCATTCTACTTTGTATAATTCACTGAATATTTATCCTTCCTCCCTTATTGTGTGTTAGCACTCACATATCAGAGAAAACATTCAACCTTTGGTTTTTGGGGGATTGGCTTATTACATTTAGCGTGATATTTTTCAAATGTATGCATTTACTGGTAAATGCCATAATTTCATTCTTCTTTATGGCCGAGTAATATTTTGTTCTGTATATATACACAACATATTATACACACATTCTAGACATATAGGCCCAGTTACAGTTAACCAAAATTTGTATTTCAGTTAACCACTGAATATGTCAACAGTCACCTTTGATTGTTTTTTATTCTTTTAACCTGTGGAAGAAAATTTAAACGTCCAGATAATTGGAGGCATTCTTCACATTTTTTTACCTCATCTTTGTCTTAAAATATATAGATGCATGAGGCCAAAAATGTAGTTCAGTGGTACAGTGCTTGTATAGCATGTGCTAGACTCTGGGTTCAATCCTCAGTACCTCAAAACAACAAAAAGAAGACAGAAGCATGTGTATGCATGTGTTAGATGTGGAAATGCACAGTCTGTGCCTCACAATCTTTGGGAATTCAACAAGAGGTAAAACAGCATGAATAAAAACCCCACATTTCCTAATTTAGTTGGATTGCTACCATAAAGAAAGTAAAGATGTTGACTTATTCTTGAAAGTATTGTGGCTTTTGGAAATGACTTAAAAGTGTCCCAAAGATTGCCCATCTTTGCCATCCCAAGATGTTCTTTTCGGTAGTCTGTTTTTATCTTACTGTTTGGAATGACAATTAGGGGAAATGGCCTGGGCATCAGAGCAAGACTGAAGTATTTGCCAGAGAACAAGAACATGAATCATTTTTAAGGAGCTACATCCATTGCTCTTGCATGAAGTTCCATTACCAGGACTGAATAGGTTTTCTGTGAAAGGTCCCTTTTTCCTGGTGTCATTATATTTGTTATGAGCTGTATTTGTTTTTAGGGAATTGCAAAAGCCGAGACCAGTGGTTGCCTGGTGGCAGGATGGGCAAAGATGGGGGCTTGCACTGAGTTTTAGGGAGGCTCACTTATTTTCCTTTATCTTCCATCGCACAAGCTTGGATGTGCACTGAAATACCAGTTGATGATCGGGTTGGTCCCCTAACATCAGTCCGGTTTTCCTCCTCCTCTGTCTGGTATGTGAAGAAATTTAAAGCTAAAAAACCGAGACTATAAGTGTTTGCATATTTACATATATGTGCCTATGTATGTACATACGCAAAACATTCTTGTCTGAAAACCTTGGGTTTTAGTTACTCAAAATTGTACAGTTTAGACTTATTGTATGTCTAATTCTCTAAAGGGGATTCTTCTTAATCTTTTCTGCTAAGATTGTTTCTATCCCTGCTTTGTTATATTGAGGTTAAAAGTAGAATGCAGAAAATCCTAAAAGCTCATTATCCACTTAACAGACATTGCCCCCATAACATATCATTTCCAAATGGGGCAGAGAATCAAATATAGGGGGGTTTTGGGGGCTTGCATTAGTCTGTAAGAATCATGCTGTATAATTACACCTCTTCCTTTGTTTCTATGGCCTATGTTTCCCCAAATGTCTATTATTTATATGAGCCCTGAATCCAATCTGAAGGTAACCTCATACTTCCCTCTCTGATGAGAGTGATGGTTGGAGAAGAAGAGAATATCTTAACATCCAAGACCACAAACTCTGGCCAAACTCAGGAATCTGTCACAATTATCCAAAGGAAAAACCTGCCTTATTGTCTCTTTCATTTCTAATGATTCTCAACTAGTTTTCTATGACTTTTTTTTTTTTTTTTTTTTTTTTTTTTTTAAGTACCAGGGAGGGATTGAACTCGGGGGCACTTAACTACTGCCACATCTCTAGCCCTTTTGGGTCTCCCTGAGTTGCTTAGGGCCTTGCAAAATTACTGAGGCTGACCTCAAACTGGTGATCCTCCTGCCTCAGCCTCCTAAACTGCTAGGATTACAGGTGTACATTTCTGTGACTTTTAATTTTGAATTTTTTTTTTCTTTCCTTTCTCTGTTTAAGGACTCCCATGTCCTAAGAAAAAAATTGTGGTTAGGATATTGCTCACTAACAATAAAACATGCTAAATTTATTAATTCACTTTCTTGTGAAAGAATGCTCTGCTTATTTAAAGAAACTTATTTCAAAATTTTCAAAAATGTGAACAACTCTTGACAGCCCTTCTGTGTAACTCCCTGAATCTGATTAAAGATTAAGTTAGCAAATGTTTTGATTGCAAATCAAGAAGCAAAACTAGCTGGGTGAGGTGGTGTATGCCTGTAATCCCAGTGGCTCCAGAGGCTGAGGCCGGAGGATCTTCAGTTCAAACCAGCCTCAGCAGACCCTGTCTGTAAATAAAATATAAAATAGGGCTTGGGTTGTGACTCAGTGATCAAGTGCCCAAGTTCAATCCCCAGTTCCCCCACCTCACCAAAAAAAAAAAAGGAAGAAGCAAAATTATCCTGGGTAATACATCTTTTCTCAAATCTTGCCACATCAAGCCAATGACTTTGGCCCACAATTTGTAATGCTATACTGACCTCCTTGGAGTGGTCATGTGTGGGAAAATATAGCTTGGAAGATGGGGTATCCAGCTTCATGAGTCTTATTCATTCCATCCCTGATCCTTGAAGATTGAAATGTTGCTTTTTTTCACCAGGTGCCTATGGTCCTGAGCACTGGGTAACGTCTAGCGTCAGCTGCGGGGGTCGTCACCAGTCTCCGATAGACATCTTAGACCATCATGCACGTGTTGGTGAAGAATACCAGGAGCTACAGCTTGATGGCTTTGACAATGAATCTTCTAACAAAACCTGGATGAAAAACACAGGGAAAACAGGTAGACTGTGACTTCTTTATTTGTCTCTGGATCCACAGGAAATAGTTTAGAGTTTCTTGTGTTAATCTTTCCCCTGGTTTGCTCTGAAATAGTGCACTTTGCTGTAGGGAGCCTAAATTAATCATGTGACTTTGGGCAAATTGCTCAGCCACTCTGATTCAGTTTTTCAAAAAATATATAAAATGTGAATAATGACATAGTATCACCTCATGGGATTGTAATGATTCAATGAGTGAATACTTGTGAGGTACATAGGATCATCTTTCTGATACCTATCCAATATGGTAGCTGCTAGCCACATGTGGCTATTTAAATTCAAGTTTTAATTAAGAATTAAATAAGATTGAAATTCAGCCCCTTGGTTGTACCGGGCACATTTCCAAAGCTCAGCAGCCACATTTAGCAACTGACTATCATATTGCAGATATAGAAAGTTATGTTAGATAGCACTGGGCCATGTGTGCAAATGGAAATATTTTTTTTTCTTTGAGGTTTGGCTTTGTTAACATTTTCTATGAAAGTGTGGATGAACTTCTAGTCCCTTTGTGTGTCATATGTGTGGTTAGATCCTTCCACTTCCATTTTGCCTTCCCCCCTTTGTCATTTGGGGATTCGCAATTAGGCAACGTAATCTTTTTACCATTGCTAATGTGGAGAGTGGTCTCTCTGCTCATTACTGTTGTGCATCTATCAGCTTCAGGATTTCCCTGTAAGTTTCAGAGAACACCTTGCTTTGCCCTAGTGTCCAATCTGAAAATAAACACTGAGATGTGATATTACACTCCTGCTTTCTGCTGCCTGGGGTTATATTGATGGCTAAAGACATTTTTCACATCTTATTATTTAACTTCTTACAACCAACCCATTAAAACATAGTCTCTTTTTCTTCCTTTCTTCCTCTCCCTCTACCTAAACCACTCTGAGCAATCCCTTTTAAGGTCCTTGACAGCCTGAGGCCCCATTCTGGGCTAAAATGACTTCTCTTTCAACTCTTTGGTTCCAAGCATGTTGTGGGTCCCAGACCTGCTTTTTTTCTTAACCTAACTGGCTTCCCAGGCAGCTTTGGTGATCCATTTTCTTTCTCTGTACCAGCAGTTGTCTGAGATCTCTTTCATGGACGATAACTTTTGAGTTGGCCTGGTTTATTCGTAGCCTTGCTTCCCATTTAGAACAGTGATTCCTGACTTTGGTCTTTTTCATAATGCTTCATAAACAATTCTTCCCATGTTATAGCTGGCTACCCTTTCCTCTATCTTCATTCATCTATTTCAGCAGCTGCTCTGGAAAAACTTTGTGCATTTGCTGTGTTATATGTACCCACCTCCTCATCCTTCCTGCTCTGCTCCTCAACTTTGGCTGTGTGCTTATCATTAGATTTCACAGTGTCTTGCCTTGTATTCCAAATAGAGTTGTCCCTTGAAGAACTACAGCAGGAACACTCCTCTTCAGACCATCTGATCATAGTGGACTAGAGCTTTGCAACAATGTGTGTAATCAGAGCTTGGAGCTCAGAGCCACCTTAGTGGCACATTCTGGAAGGCTGTCAAGGGAATCCTCTGGGCTCTCTGATGTGGTTTTCTACTTGACTTACAACGCTTGACAGCCTTCTGCAAAGATAACATGTTTCACTGACAGCTGGGTATCACCAATGAAAGGTTTGAGACGTGTGTAGGGTTCACTCAGTGGAAGTTGATTCATGACCCTTGGTCTTCCAGAAGCTGATTATCAATCTCTGTCACTCTGCTGACTTTCTTGAGTGATCCACAACTTGCTGCCTATCTGGGAGTGCATACTTCTGGTTTTAAAGCCCAGCTGGCCAGATCTGTGCACAGCTATCTCAGCAGCTCAGAAGCTCAGCATCAAGCGGCAGGAATAAATCCCCACTACTTCTCAAACTGTACTTGTTACTGTGAAAATTCTCAACACCATACTATATAGGCCCATATCTCATAAATCCTCTGAGATGACTCTGTAGGAGGGGTTTTTTTTAAAGTGACAACCAGTTATATGCAATTTAATGCAAGAACATGAAATTGTTTTCTTGATCGCCTAAAAGAGTGTCAATTCACAGTAGATGAGAAAGTTTGATGCAGAAATCAACTTGTGGTATTATTTTTTTAAAAAAACAGAAGCCTAGGAACCTTTCATTATGTATGTCTTGAAATACCATGTGAGATCATAAATTTTTGAATATTTTAGAGAAATGAACATTCACTTAACATACTAATAGGCAACCTGAATAATTGCAGTCTTTTTTTAAGCACATATTTTATTATGCATTTTTAAAGATATTATGCGTGAGGGAAATGGGGCTAAAGGAGCAAGGTGTTTCTCTGCATTATTTTGTACAACTGCATGTGAATCTACAATTACCGGAAAAATTAAAAGTTTAAATTTTTAAATAAGCATCTCGCATGAGCCACATGGTCTTGTCTTCACTGCAATCATTCACTTTATATCTGCCTTTTATGCCTTGAGGTAGAAAATGCTGCTTTTTCTTAAATCATTAATTTTTAAGCAACACATATTTTTCTTCTCTCAAAGTATTTTTGTGAACTTCATCTTTCTAGAAAGTAAACTCAAGAGGGAGTAGTTATTTATTTTTTTCTGATGGAAATTTACAGGTCACTTATCTGTAAAATAGACTCTGTCTTTTGGATATTAAAATATGAATATAGAAAGTTAATATTTAAAGCGGCCTATTACATACAGACAGTAACTTTCACATAAAACAGTTTTAATGTTCAGATCTGTCTTCACCCCTGAGACTGCTATATATCCCATCTGGCATAATCAATAGAGCGACTTCGTTTCACCTCGCCCACTTCTGGAAAGTTGTCTCAAATCTCTTTACAAGACAGATAGCGTCTCTCTATTTCTTCCCAAGGAACCATAACTAACTGTCTATTGTGCCAGTCCTCATTTCATTTCATCTAAAGTTATTTCTTTTTCTTTCATTTTAGAGGGATGAAAAGATAATGCATTCATCAAGAGCACTTCAAGATGATCTTGCCGTTGCTAGCATTAGCTTCTAGCTAAACACTCAGATTTGAAGACTTCGATGGCACTTCTTGATGTGTGTTAATAACCATGACCTGTGAATTTTAACTATTAGGAGGAGGGCTTTTTGCTTTTTTGTTCTTTATCCACCTTTTTTTTGAACCAGGGATTGAACCCAGGGTTGCCTAACCACTGAGCCACATCTCCAGCCCTTTTCTATTTTTTATTTTGAGACAGGGTCTTGCTAGATTGCTGAGGGCTTCACTAAGTTGCTGAAGCTGACCTCAAACTTGAGAACCTCTTGCCTCAACCTCCTGAGCTGCTGGGATTACAGGTGTACACTACCCCACCTGGCTTTCCACTACTTTTTCTTAAATTTCACACTGAAGACAAATAGGAAATGTTCTCCCTGAAGCATTTTGTCACTTTATGTTGGTTTACTGTATTTCTTGTTAGCCTACCATCTTTCCTATTTGGGTGCATAGATGACAGTATCTGGCACAGTTCTATTCTAGAAATAGGTGTTAATTAAAAAAAGGTGGATGGCAGAGAACATAGGCGTAGATAGGTAGATTAGGAGCCATTTTTTAGTACATTGCTCATAAAATTAATACAAGGATCAGGAGACCACTGCACTTACTTTGCCTGGGCTTGGAATTTTATAGTAGAGTAGCATTACAAGAACACACAAATTTATGAACAAACGAATAGCTGGACAGTGTAAAGAGAAAACAGAATTTTATTCCTGGTCTTTTCCATGCACTGTCTTCGCAGCAGAATATGTTACCCAGGCTAAGTGGCAGAGAAGGATGTGGCTTTGCCATTGTGCTCACACAGGAGTAAGACTTCCATAGTCCAGTGTGAGTCTAATGTTAAAAGATGCTCTGTTTTCTTGGTAACTAGAGTTCACCACTGCCCTTGTGTAGCGCTGAAGTGTCGCTGTTCTCTTCCAAGGTTGATGGAGGCACTGATCCAAGCCTGACTCTTGAGTGTCAGCCCTGGGCTGCCACTGTCGGTGCCCTACTGGGTTTTGCAATGCCCTCTTCATGATCCATGATCTCCCTCCCAAATCCACCAGCTGTGGTACACTTAGTGTGCTTAGTCACACTCCACCACAGCACCAGCCTGGCCACTCAAGTGTAGCTTGCAGGCAAGAGCCCTTTGCAATCTTGATATTGGAAAGGAAGTTTTTAGGAAGTCTGCGCATGTGTTTGTCTTCATATCTTTCCAGGCTTTCTAATCTTTCTGTTCCTGTTCTGTTGTTGATCTAAATGTGACTTTTGTCTGTGAGCCTTTACTTTCCTAAAGTTTCATTCTCTCTTGCTTTTCCTTTCCTGTCTCCTCCTTGACTCGTTCTTCCTTGCAGCAGGTCTCTGTCCCTTGGCTTGTTTGTGCCTGTTTTCTCTCCCTGCTGCCAGCATGGCCCCTTCTCTCCCTGTTTCCTGATTTCCTTCCATAAAGCTAGCCACAGAAGGGAATTAAAGTCATTTCTAGTCTGTTTTACAGTGCTGGTGGTTGTATTCAGGGCCTCAGTCACCCCAGGCAGCAAGTGCTCTATCCCTGAACTATATCCCCAGCACCAAGAATCAAAGTTTTTTAAAAAAATGTATTAGGGCTGGGGTTGTAGCTCAGGGGTAGAGTGCTTGCTTAGCACATGTGAGGCATTGGGTTCAATTCTCAGCACAAAAAAAAAAAAGTTCTCAGCACCATATAAACATAAATAAATAAAATGAAGGTATTGTATCCATCTACTACTAAAAAAAATTTTTAAAGTTTTAATTTATATTACCTATATGGAGTGGAGATTTTGATATTAACAGTAACGTAAATCTCTCCTCATTTCAATAAGACCTACCTTAACCCTGGTACTCTTGGCTGGTGAGGGCCTGGATCATTTCAGTGGATAGATGATTCTTTACAGGCATTTTCTTAGGAGTTCCAGTTGCTTTATGTCGAATCCTTACATTTATTTTTATTACAATATCCCCAAACCCATGTCAGTTCTTAATGGTCATTAACAGGTGTGAATGTGGGATATGGAAGATAGACCAGTTTGGGGGTTATAATTCCTCATTTGTGTTTATCTCTAAGTTTTGTTTCTGTCACTAAGGATTGGTGACTAAGGAGGCTGCCAAGCTTTCTGATTAAAAGCAAAATATCAGGATAATAAATACATATTTGGAAAAATTTCCATATTCAGCATCATTTGTATTGGGCATCCCTGACCCTGTGTTTGTGCACAGGGTTATCTGGTTACCTCAAAGTGGCCCAAAAGAGAAAATTTAAGATTAAAATTTTAAAAGTCCATTAATAGATTAAGAAACTGTCACCCACCCACCCACACACACGTGCATACACACTGTAGAGTTCTACTCAGTCATAAAGAAGAATGAAATTTGGCATTTGCTGATAACTAAATGGAAAATGAGGACATCATGCTAAATGAAATAAACCAGACTCAGAAACTCAAAAGTTGAATGTTTTCTCTTGTATGTGGAAGCTAGAGTAAAATAAAGGAAAGGAGGGGAGAATAGGAGAACATACAAGTACAGGGAAGATCAGTAGTGAAGGAGATCAATAGGGAGAAGAGGGATGGGAAAGGGAAGGAAATTCAGAATGAATTCTTTGAAAGTATGTTATGTGCATATATAAATATACCACATGGAATTTCACCTTTCTCTAAGTAGAAAGAACCAATCAAAAATAAATAGATAGGCCAGGTTTGGTAACACACACCTGTAATCCCAGTGGCTCAGGAGTCTGAGAAGGAGGATCACGAGTTCAAAGCCAGCCTTAGCAAGGCCCTTAGCCTTAGTGAGACCCTGAACAACTCAGTGAGACCCTGTCTGTAAATACAAGATCAAAAGGACTGGGGATATGGCTCAGTGGTTAAGCACCCCAGATGTAATCCCTAGTGATAGATAGATAGATAGATAGATAGATAGATAGATAGATAGATAGATAGATAAGTAGAGCAGAGAAAGGAAAACAGGAATCTGGGAGATGATAGGGATCATGAACTGAAATTGAATTCCATGCATGTATGATTTTGTTGGGAATGAACCCAATTACTGTGTCTAATTATAATGCTCCAATAAAAAAGTGCTCCTCTGATATGCAAAAGAAGTCTGCTTTGACTCTTAACTTTATAAAGTAGTCTATTCCAGAAGCACCAAATCTTAGTTTCTTTCTCTTTATCACTACCCAGTCTTAATCTGAATTCTGGGATTCAATTAGGAGCAATTTCCCTGCTTTTCTCTTTGGTGAGAGAATACTGCAAGCTCTGTTTCATGTCTGCTAAGCTCCATTTCCTTTTTCTTGTCCCTACAGCCCCACACTCTGCATTCAGGTTGTAGGAAAGAGTAACTGCAAAGACAGAAGCCTAATTAACCAGTAGTCCTGAAATTCAGGTCACTTTGGAAGTTCTTTTTCTCTTTTATGGTGCAGAATCCTCTGCAAGGCTCCCATCTGTCATATCTTACATGGTCAGAAGGTTACCAAGTCCATTGTGTTCATCTCAACTCTGTTTACTAGGAGTGAACTGAGACCTAATACAGCATGTCTGATGTCTTTTCTGAGTAACTACAGGAACCTTCTATCTTTTCTTCCTACTGACCAATTTTGCTTTCCTTTCAAGCCTTCCCCACAAAGTAGTGGTATGAATCTCCCTTGTTATTTAATCTGATCTTGCTCATCTGTTTCTCTCTTCCTTTTCCTCTTTGTCATCCATATCAAGGACTTCCCATTATTCTTGGGACAAAGACAGGTGGCTCACTGTCTCTGCCTCATTTTCTAGCCTCTTGTTACATCCTGTATTCTGAGTACCAGTCGCCCTGGCTGCCTCCTGCTCATTCCCACTACCATCACTCCCACTACCACAGGACCTTTGCATGAACTGTGTCTCCATTGACATGCCCCCCTCTTGTGAACATTTCCCAAGGGAGCTCTTTTATTCACGTGACTCCCATGGGGCCTTGAGGTACCCTGAGTTAGATGTCCACTTTCTAGTGTCTGTCCCACTTAGAGCTTTGCTTCTGCCCTTTGTTTAGTCCTTGGGGCTTGCCTTTCCCATTGACCATCAGTTTCATGAGGGAAGGAACTGTGTCTGATTTACCTGACTTCTGTTCCCTGGTAGTTACTCTGTCAATATTGGTTGATCCAGTTACAGTGGCACATGCCTATAATCCCACAGGCTCAGGAGGCTGAGGCAGAAGAATCACAAGTTCAAAGCTAGCCTCAGCAACTCAATGAGACCCTGCCTCAAAATAAAAAATTTAAAAAGGCTAGAGGTATGACTCTGTGATTAAGCACCCCTGGGTTCAATCCCCGGTGCCAAAAGAAAAAGAAAAACTTCATTGAATATTTGAAAAAATATGTGCCAGTGGCTTTATGGAGTTTAGCAGGAGACTGGAACTAGATCCCAGGCCTCCTGGCTTTCAGACACTGGCCTTTCCTCTCCATCAAGAGCCCCAGGGCAACACCGAAATAACTATGGTGGAAGGTGTTCTGGGGTCCTGTTCTGGGGTCCTGTGTTACGATCCAGTTACCACAACCTTTTCTGTGCTGACAGAGCTGCAGTTCTAGGGGGGAGGGGGAGGCTAAGGTAGTGAGCAGCTGGCATTCCTCCCAGTTATTTTTCTTTAACTTCTAGCACCAACTGCTGTTTACATAGATTTTTGGTGTGAACATTTGCTTTAGCCCTGCATATTATACACACATCGAATTTAATTTATAAACTTTTGCTGGATGTCCTGCGAAAAGATGCCATGAATGCCAGGGCCTTGGTCATCCTTTCAAACACACAAGGGAAGAAAAGCAGTCTAACTCCCTCTTTGCCCCTCATCCTTGTGCACACATTATGGGGGTTGCCAGACCTGGGAACAATCTAGAGAGCCCAACTGAGCACCAGACTGAGATTTGTTTTTCCTTGACATGATCAGAGGGATAGAAATAATCCATAAAAGCAAGTGTCTTAAAAAGCTGTGTTTTAGTTAACTGGGAGTATCCACTCACCCCTTGAGATCTCCTCCAAGGGAGTATTTGGGATACGACTGGCTTTACTGGTGTTCCTACCTCACAATACTTATTTTCTGTCTTTTTTGGGGGGCAGGGGGAAGCAAGGGTACTGGGGATTAAATCCAGGGGCACTCAACTACTGAGCCACATCCCTAGCCCTATTTTGTATTTTATTTAGAGACAGGGCCTCAGTGAGTTGCTTAGCCTTCCCCGTTGCTGAGACTGGCTTTGAACTCAACAATCTTCCTGCCTGTCTCCTGAGCTGCTGGGATTATAGGCATGCACCACCATGCCAGGCATGCGTCTTATTGTCTTGCAAGAAAATAAGAATAAAAATTTAACATTGAATTCTATCTGCAAATGGAGAGTTCCACCTATGTGGTTGCCCCTCCATGCTGTACCCAAGTTCCAGGCTTGATTCTAGAAACAGTTGACATAGCTACCACTAGACTTGTACTTTCCGGATTCCTGGCACTCTTCTCAGCTCTTGCAGAATGTGGTTTCCTTTCTGTGTCAGAGGAGGTTCCCTGAGCAGGCAGACCCTGTTGGTATTGCCATTTGATCAGTGGGGTAGGATACCTGCCTGAGGTCATGCCCCTGTTCAGTAGCAGGATGAGATGCCCGTCCTCATGGAGTTCATGCTCAGGAGATGTACTGTGTTCTCTGGTAACAGCTCCCTTCTGTTTTGAAATGATGCCATCATCAGTGGTCATTAGAAAATTGTTACATGATAGGACAATTCTCTCTCCCCAGTTTTATATGTAAACAAAAATAGAATCCATTTTTGAAAGGGGCGGATGTGCATGTAGCATGCTGTGTGCTCTGGTGAGAAATACAATAAAATGAAAAATGAGATTAATGTTTCAGATTGTACAGTTCCCTAATTATGCCTTTAATTATTCATATAAAACAAGTAAAATGACCCCTGACAGAGACATAAATGATTTAGGGTAAAATCAAATATTTATAGGATGACACTGAGTCCCTGGGTGTCTTGTAACAGATGCACTCAAAATCTTTGCCTTCATTCTCTGGATGCAAAATTTTATATATAGAATTTATAGCAGAGTGAGAATAAGCAACAGTATTTAGGACACTACTGAGTTAATACCTGAATATTGGACATTGGAATGAAAGGTATATGGATGGTATTATATAATATTTTAGAAGACACATCTTTATGTATATGTCGATTTTATAGTATCTTAGATAATACTTTGTCTTCCAAGATAATACATTTTATGGGTCATTAAATAATAGTACTTTGGTTTTGTTTACCTTTTAATATCTTAATTTGAGACAGAGTCTTGCTAAGCTGCTTAGGGCCTCACTAAGTTGCTGAAACTGACCTCCAACTTGCTTATCCTCCTGCCTCAGCCTCCCAAGTTTCTGGGATTACTTCATGCACCACCATGCACAGCTGTTTGGTTTAGATTTTTAAATGGTTAAAAAACCAAAAGAGGGATAACATTCTGTGACGTGAAAATTATATCAAATTCATATTTCCGTTTGGTTAAGTGAGTCTGCACAGGAACCTGTCCTCCCTCATGTTGTTGGTTATGCTCTTTGGCCACAGAGGTAAGACCTAATAAATGCACCAGAGAGGGCAACTGCTCTGCTGTGCCTAAAATATTTACCAAGTGCCTCTTAACGGGAAGAGTGTGCTGACCCCTCCAGACAGAAACATGCTCCAGACAGAAAAAAAAAAATTGGAATAATACCCTAGCGTGTTTAATTGGCCCAAGAAACACTTGCTTTTATTTCATTTCATCCTTTAATTCGCTTTCCCACTAATTGAACATTCCCTGTATATTTTTCAGGAGTTGGAGAAAAACTGCCTTTGAATGCAATAAAAAGGGATTTATATGAGTAGGGTTCCTTCTCTTGCGTTTAATGCTTCCTTTATATAGAGAAGTACTGAAACTAATTGCCCTGTTTTAGAAATGGGTCATTAGTCTAGTCCCTATCTTTTATGGAGACCTCATTTTCATGCAGGGTTTCTCTCTAAAGCTCTAACTGGGATCTCTTTAGGAAGAGGAGACAATGAGGATCTGAGCGCTTTCCCATGGCTCGCACAAGCTTGGCTTTTGGTCATAAGCCATTCAGTATATTGGTTGGCATCTTACATGTATTTAGCAGCCAGTAAGGATTTGTTAAATGAATGAATGGATCTACTTTAGGAAAAAGAGAATATATCACTTGTGAAATTGAAACTGATATGTATGCATTTAGATAATATATTTCTTTTACAAAAATAAAATTTTCTATGAGCATTAATCTAAGTTATTTTTGAATTTTCTTTCTTACTGTTCAAGAAGGAAAGGTGTGTTTTTGCAATCAAGGCTGTGATCTATTATAGGTACCTAATGTTGTGCATGGTCTTATGTTTTTGATTTTGTTTTTGTTTTCCCTCATGGACTAAGGGAAATTTTTGTATGTTTAGAATTAAAAGAAGTAGAGGAATTCTAATTACAATGTTTAACTGACCTAATAAGTAGATTTTGCGCTGCAGTTTCCTGGGCCCATTTATCAAATGTAAAGACTGCCATCCCCAGTTGTTGCCATATTATTGGGAAAACTTGCAAATTTACCCCTTGATATCTTGCCTCAGTTTTCTGATCAAAGAAACATGCATCCTGCGTCTGGCTCAATGTATACATTCCCTGTCTCATTCCAAACTTTGAGTCTTGGGCTAGCCCCAGGAAACAATGCTTAAAAAGAAACATCTCACTCTCCTGATAGTTTTGATTGTCATGCTGACCTAGGAGACACTGATACAGAGTGACTTATTCTGTTATCATCTCCAATTTTTTTTTCATGTGTTAAATGGATAAAAAAAATTCTGAGATATTCTCTCTCTCTCTCTCTCTCTCTCTCGGAATTGTCATGATGTAGAACCTACTGGTGATTCAGGTGTGTTCTGCCACTAGAATGCCCTAATTTATTCAGACCAGTGCTTTTGACTTTTTTTTAAATAGGTAGGTGAGGAAATAATTCCCACTTTGACAATAGTGAACTGAAAAGCACAGAATTAATCCTTCCTTGGGTACAAAACTCACTTTGTGTTCCCTTCCCTTTTCTTTTAGTTGCCATCCTTCTCAAAGACGACTATTTTGTGAGTGGTGCTGGCCTACCTGGCAGATTCAAAGCAGAGAAGGTGGAATTTCACTGGGGCCACAGCAATGGCTCTGCTGGCTCTGAACACAGTGTCAACGGCAGGAGGTTTCCTGTGGAGGTGAGAGAAGATCTGCAAGTGTGGCTGTACTTTGGGTGTTGACATTAATCACATGATCTTTCCTTGCCTTCAGTTATTCTGCAAATCTGACCGGATTGAATTTTGTCTATCAAGAAATCCCTTATCAGCCGGGCACAATAGCACATGCCTATAATCCCAGCAGCTTGGGAGGCTGAGGCAGGAGAATTGTGAGTTCAAAGCCAGCCTCACCAACTTAGCCAGGCCTTAAACAACCCAGTGAGACCCTGTCTCTAAATAAAATATGAAAAAGGGTTGGGGATGTGGCTCAGTGTTTGAGCACCCCTGGGTTCAATCCCCAGTTTTAAAAAAAAGAGTGAATACCCTTATCTGTAGCATGACATCTGAAGGCTGCCCTCAGGCCTCTCCTCCTTTGTTCAAGGGGAGAAACAGGAAAATTGCAGGCATCCTGATTTGGTGGACTCACCCCTGTTCTGTGAAATTGATCATCTGTTTCCTTTGACAGTCTCTTTTCACAGTCCATGTCTGCAACCCTGCTCTCTGAAGCTGACATTTGGTGTGGAACTTGGGAAACTTCATTGTCACTCTTTAGAAAACAGGAAGACTAGTGACATATGAAGAAGGTTCTCAAAACCTCCTTTCTGTTGGGAAGTTGTTTGGAGGGTTTTCTGCTCCTGAAAGTTGTTGAGAGAGATGCTGAGATTATTAATGGTCTGAGCCCCTGTTAACTTTGCTGGGATCTATGGTGACATTTTGCTTTAGTCCTGAGATGTTCTATGACTTTTTACAGATCCATGCTGCCAGACAGAAGGGCAGAGGTGCACTAGGTCCTGTACTGATGTGCAGGGGTGAGGGAGGAAGCACATCACCAACTCCGTTAATTAAGGTTAGCTAGGGATGCCACGTCCCTCCCATTGCTAACCTCATTGTTTCCCCTTAGTCATGATCAGTGTGTGAATGTGCTTGTGCTGTGACAAACATGTGGGTTGGTTCTCCATGTGATATTCTTACAAGTGGAAGGACTAAATGAATGTAGTTCTTGTCTGTGGCTCTAGCCAACCATGGAATGACTCTCAACTGGTAGCATGTTTTCATCCAAGGAGCCACCTGGCCAAGGAATGTTTTCAACCTTTAACGTTTCATGTCCTGTTTTGTTAATCCAATGAATGTTACCATCTAAGTGCGCTGGGTTCATTGTCTCTGTTTGGCAAAGAAATGAAGTACAGGACACAGAGATAGCAAGCAAGAAGTAGGCTGATTACAAAAGTGACAGACAGACTTCTCCAAAGAGAAAGGGCCCAGAGCTGGGAACCTGGTGGGGGAGTTCGGGCCTGTTCTTTTTGTGGTCTCTGGAATTTCCTCCTTTCCTTATCTCCTCCCCTGTCCACGGGCTTCTACTATTTTTGATTGGTGTCCCCTCTGTCCACATATCTGTTTTAGTTTTTCCATTGGGTTCCCTGCTTAGGAGCATGAGTATGGAAGTGTCTGTCTGATTGGGTCCCCCTGCTTGTGTCCACAAGCACTGTCATCAAGCAGGAAGTTGACCTCATTAGAAGACCCTCTCCATGTTCCTTTGTTCTGGGCCTGACCTCCTCGCTTGCCATCTTGCTCTGGCTGCCCAAGCCCTTCTATATCTCCCTCAAATAGAGGCCCCTTCATAAAGAAAATACATGTCTGTATCTATACCAAGGTGTTTGCTTTTAGTTGCTATGACCAAAATACCTGATATAAATAATAAAGGAGAAATAGTTTATTTGGGATCATGGCATCAGAGGTTTTGTTCCATTGTTGACTGGTTGACTTGCTTGGGATCTGAAGTGAGGCAGAATATGATGGTGGAACCAGGTGACAGAAGAAAGCTGCCTAGCTCATGGCAGCTAGAAATCAGAGCAAGAGAGAAAGAGGCCCAGGATACAATATTGTCCCAAGAGCATGCTCCCAGTAATCTACTTTCTCCAACTAGGGCACATCTCCCAATAATATATTTGAATTATTAAGCTTTCAAATGGATTAATCCAGTGATAAGGGTAGAGTACTCATGATTCAAACATACCTGAAAGCCTCACCTCCGGGTGCTGTTGCACTTGGGACCAAACCTTTTAGGTACATGAGCCTTGGGGCACATTCCAGATCTAGATTCTAATCACATAGATTCATGTGTACTTTATAGGGCTTTATCATTCAGCCTAGCTCCTCAACCTGTGTTTGGACCCTCTAGGTATCCTTGGAACATACATGAAGATCCCTTGCAAGGTGGAAAAAATCTCTTTGTTTATAGATACTTTTGAGGAAAATAAGGGGAAAAAATTCTACACTCAGTTTCTTCTATTAAATGCTTACAACACAGATCACTTCTGTGATCCAAAAAAGTATGTATGAATTTCACCCCCCTAGCAAGTACACAATCATTTCTGCAGCAGACCCTAGCTCGGCATTCTCTCCATCAAGTAAGTTCTGATACTGTCTACCTGATGAAACCTTTAGACCGAGTCACAAGTCCATGCCTCTGGAACTTCTGACCAACCATCAATAACTTGGGGCTCCCATAACCCACTGTTTACACTCTGTTCAGTTGCTAGATTGACTGACAAAACTCAGGGAAATAGACATGTTTCCTTGTTTATTATAAAGGATATCTTAAGGAATACACACAAGCAGGCAGGTGAAGAGATACATAGGGCAAGATCTAGAACGTTCTTGAGCACAGGAGCGTTTGTCTTCATGAGGCTGCATGTGATTTAGTTTTTGATTACTTTCTTGTAAGATTTTTTTTCCTTTTTTTTGTGGTGCTGGGGATTGAACCCATGACCTTGTGCTTGCAAGCCTGAGTTATATCCCCAACACCCTGTAAGATCCCAGAGGTTTATTTGTCCTAGAGCATTCCATGTTAGTCAGTTTTCTGTCACTGTGACAAAATACCTGAGAAAATCAACTTAAAACAATAAAAGGTCTATTTTCATTCATGGTTTCAGTTCATGGTCACTTGCCTCCATTGTTTCTGGGCCTATGGTGAGGCAGGATGTCATGGAGGAGGAGTGCCTGTTGGAACAAAGCAGCTCACCTCATGGTCACTAGGAAGAAAGGGGAGAGAATTAGAGAAAGGGGCCTGGAATGAAATATTTCTGCTGGGGATATAGTTCAGTTGGTAGAGTGCCTGCCTCACAAGCCCAAAGCCCTGGGTTCAATCCCCAGCACCGCAAAAAGAAAAAAAAGGAAATATTTCCTTCCAGGGTATGTCTGCAGTGATGTGCTCCCTCCAAGTAGGCACTGCCTCCTACCGTTTCCACATCTCCCAATAGGTCATTCAGGTATGAATTCATGAATGGGTTAATCCATCAATGAGGTCAGAACCCTCATGATCCATTCACTTCCCCAAGGCCCCACCTCAGAATACTGCTGCAGTGGGGACCAAGCCTTGAACACCTGCACTGTTGGCAGATGTTTCAGATCCAAATCATAGCACTCTCCAAACCCTATTCCTTTGGGATTTTATGGAGATTCTATTAAAGCTGGACAGCCTTAAGGAAATGTGACTGGACAAAGAGTGTAATCTGTTGCTGATCCTGTGTCTTGGTATTTCTCTGCCTCTCTATGCAGCATTCTTTCCTTCTGGGTACAGAATAGATCCCCAAAGGTGTCTTATCTATTATCAGACAAGGCAGGTTTATTAACTTCTTATTTCTGTGACCAAACCACCTGACAAGAAAAACTTCAAGGAATGGATGTTTATTTGGGGTTCATGGTTTTAGAGGTCTCAGTCCATAGATGTCTGAACCCATTGCTCTGAGCCCAACATGAGGCAGCACATCATGGTGGAAGCCTCAGGGCAGCCAGGAAGCAGAAAGAGAGGGAAGAGATGAAAGGAGCTATAGAGAGATACACTCTTCCAGAATATGCCACCAGTGACCCACTTCTTCCAACCACACCTCACCTGCCGACAATCACCAACCAGTCAGTACCTTCAAACCAGGACATACTGGTTAGGTTACAGCACTCAGAATCCAGTCATTTTAGGTCCAGATATTCCTGCATTTACACAGGAGCTTTTGGAGGACACCTTGTATCTAAACCATAATAACAGGTCACAGAATTTCTTTATGGGCATCTCCAAGGCAGAGAGGTAGAGTGTCTACGATTCATCTTGGGAACGGGATTCTGGTTTCTATGGTCTACCTTGGAGAAGGAAGTATGAATAAGGAACCCTGGATGAAAACCAAATTATGCATATCCTAATACCACATGTTTGTACAGATGCACAAATGTCTTCCTACCCACTGTTCCTTGAAAAACCAGAGATTGCTACTCTGGGAAAATGGTTCATAATTTTTCTCATTTAGCTAACAAATTCTCAGTACCCAAATCCTCCCTGCACTTGGAGCCCTCTATCTGTGGACTTCCTGTCCTAGTCACACTAATTATACGTCTCCTGTGTAGGGATTCTACTTAATGGGCTCCTCTCCACCCTTTGAATGGAATGAATCATTTCTTAGAAGTCTCTCTTTATTTATACTTGGAAAACTTGGTTTTGAGAAGCAAAATGACATCATGTTTCTAAGTGTGGGGTTTCCCTTCTTGTCTTGCTCTGGGGTTCCCATTGGCAGGGAGAGTGGAAGGAGCAGTCTGTGTCCAGCCAGCTTTGCTCAGAAGCCTCTTTGTCTTCGAATTGGTTTGCCATTTGTTCTGTTAATGTTTTTCTGGACAAAAGACCTGTGCATGAAAGCTTGAAAACTTAATCTGGCCGCTACCTTGGCAAAGAAACCTTTGTGGAGCTAGGAACTGGGAACCCCAACTTCATTTGTTACCACTTCCTCTAAGGCCTAGACAGCCCGTCTTCTCCTTGTACTTTATTGTGGAAAAATGCACAGAATAAATGTATATTTCATGAAACCTTATTGCTTTAAAAAAGTCTCTGTTTTCTATTACTTAAAACTATTGCATTTAGAAGCTAATCCACAGTAACATCTACAATTTGACCAAGTCACTTGGGTTTTTTTTTCAGATGGTAAGGTCCCTGTATTAATTAGGTTCCTCTTGGAAACCCATCTGGTTCCTAGCTTGTTTTCTTCAAATGTGATAAGCATGTTCAATTTCTTAGTGGTGTATTTGGAGGAACTCAAATTTTTAGAGATCAAGGGTAACTGAAGCTAATTCAACTTTAAAATATGCACAGCAGAGTTGCTCACTTTTGTCTAAAACATGTCTGCAATATTTTATGTTAGGTTGTTTTATTTAAACTCTTTATTAGTGCTAGCTCTTTCTGAAATTTTTATACTATTTGAACATCTCAGGGATGGATTATTTCTTTTTAAGTAACTACATCATACTATAAGAAACTAGAGTGAAAGTTAAAAAAAATGTATTAAAGAATAACTTACCAGCATTGGGGATAGTATTTGTCTTGCATGCACTGTGCATGAGGGCTCGGGAACAGTCACTGCAGAAGGCTGCACTGGGGCTGATAGAACACAGTGGTAGATCTCAACTGAGGGTGATATCCTACCCCCTGCCACCCTGGCCAAAATCCAGGAAGCACTGCCTGGAGACATTTTTGGTCACACCATTGTTGGCAGGAATATGCTACTAGATTCTAGTGTGTGGAAGACAGAGATGCTGCACAACTTCCCAACACATAGGAAAGCATCCACTGCATGGAACAGATGTCACTTGGGTTACAATTATGCACCACAGGAGCAGAGAGCAGTGAGTTGAGTGGAACGAGTCTTCCTTTACCTCTGTGGCATCGTTTAGAGACTGAGGACTTACTTCTTGTGGTTGTTAGAAAGGAAACATCGCTTGTCTTGTGCTGATCCTGGCTCCTTTAGGGTCTACTGTAGATAGAGTCATGAGCTTGGGAATTTCAATAGCTCCCTCAGTGCTTCAGCTCTACAGGCTGAATTTTAAGCATGTACCCCACAAGAAGTTGGAGCTGCTCCCCAGGGGTAAGTGTCAACAATCCAGCCTTGTAGGTTTCCATGCTTTCCAGGAATTTTCTCAGGTCATCTACAACATAGGCATTCAGAAATCAGAGCTCTCAGTGTTTTCCTGGCTGAAATCCTAGATTTGTTCTTGCAGTTGCAACACTTAGAAACTTCCAGTCTGATAATTAACCAAAAAAAAAAAAAAAAAAAAAGTCCTGTAAAAGCTCTTCATTTGCCAGTATTCTTTATGGCTCAGTTGAAATTAGAAAAGAAAGCCAGAGTCATTGCAATGCCATGCCTCAGAGACTAGACCCTATTTGCCTCCTAAAACACTCTTACATTTTGAGCTCTATTCTCTACCTGGGGGTGAGATTATCTTTTTTTTTTTTTTTCCTTTCTTTTTTTTTTTATTTATTTATTGATTCATTGAACACAAATGGAATACAGCTATTGTTTCACTGGTTGTACACAAAGTAGTGTCACACCATCTGTGCGTTCATGCACGTACACAGGGCAATGGTATCTGTCACACATTCTGTTATATTTTTACCCCCCCACCCCGACCCCACCCCTCCCTTCCCTCTATGCTATCTATCCTTCCTCCATTCTTGCCTCCCTCCCCCGCATTATGCATCATCATTCGTTTATCAGAGAGACCATTCGGCCTTTGGATTTTGGGGATTGGCTGATCTCACTTAGCATAACAGTCTCCAACATCATCCATTTACCTACAAATGCCATAATTTTATTCTTCTTTATGGCTGAGTAATACTCCATTGTGTATATGTACCACAGTTTCTGTATCGATTCATCTACTGAAGGACATCTAGGTTGATTCCATAATCTAGCTATTGTGAATTGAGCAGCTATGAACATTGATGTGGCTGCATCACTGTAGTAATCTGATTTTAAGTCCTTTGGGTATAGGCCAAGTGTCTTCTGTTGTGCAGGTGTAGGGACACAAAGGTAAACCAGGAAGTCACAGTTCATGCCCTTAGGCTGTTTATACCCAGTGATGTCATAGAAATTGTACAGTCATTCAATGGCTGTGTAGTTCCAGGTGTAATATAATCTCTGAAGCAGAGGGACATTTTGCCACAGATGGAAGGTCTTTGTGGAGATAATAATATTTACAAGGATGGAACAGATGAATTGGAGCTTGTTGGTAGGATAGGGATGTGCCAAGGCCCTGGGGCCAACCATATATGGTAAATTTAAAGAATAAAGAGAATCACTGTGGGTTTTAGCAAAACCGAAAATGTTCACTCACTAATCCCTAGAACCTGTGAATGTGTTACTTTGCATGGCAAAAGGAAATTTGTAGATTTGATTTAGTGTCCTTTAAGGTAATAAAGCTTAGACTAAAGCAGTGGTGTTAAAATGGTAACTAGAAATGTAAATGTTCCAGTTCATCCATGACTACTGGCCTTTCTGTGACCTCTCCCACCATAGTGATTTCTGATTGCTCCTCCCCATGTGAATCTCCTCCCTGTTCCTTGCTCTGTTCCTGTTCTGTGGCTGGTGATCTCAATACTGGTTCATATAGTGCTAATAGTTATTGAATTAGGCCATGTCTCCACTTCTAACTGAAGTTGGATTTAATTCAAAGTGAAACCTCCAGATAAGACCTCTGAGAGCTCCATTAAAGTAGAGGTTCTAAGCGTGCTTGTTGACTGAGCTAATTAAAATCTTTATTTATTATAATAAGATTCTGCAGGAGTTGTTGATTCAGACTTATTGGTGCTTTATGAGTTGAAGTCTTCAATAAGCTTAAGTGATCCAAAATGATCATGCCCTTTCCAGCAAAACCCACAGGTGATTTATTTCAGCTCTGTTGAGAGCATCCTAGCAAGTGAAAAGCAGCAGAGAAGTTTTTCTTAATATATACCATGTACACATCACCATATGGTTCGGGTCTAGAAGCTCTTATCTGAAACCTCAGAGGCCAGATGTTTTAAAATTCAGAATGTTTTTTAGAAAGGTGGCATCGCCTACATGCTGGGTATAGTACAGAACACACCCGATAGGGTCTGCAGACACCCATCTTAAACGATTTTCTGTTTCACTTATCCTGAAGATTGTAAAAACATCTTGACAAAAAATAGTTCAGCATCTGTGAACTTGATGCTAGGACTCCCTGTCATGGGAGACTCTGACATTCTATTAAAATTTTCTATTAAAAATAACTTTCACATTATCACATGTTTTTCTTCTCTCATATTGTGTACTTTGTATTACTTTCTGAAATTGTTGCAGGTCACCGTCCAGCCTTGGTTCACAGAATCCTTTGTCAGTGGAGCTGAAGGTCTTGCTGGTTGCTGACGTGAACCTGTCTCTTCATGGGATCTTGCATGTGTCACACAGGGTCCCATGGTTCTCTGGTGTTCGCTATCCTGTGGTGTGTGTAGCTAAGTCAGGTTTTTGCTCTGTAGTGACTTCTGTCAAATGGCAAAGGAATTAGTTGAAATTTAGTCAGTTACTTTCTTGAAATAAAGATTCTATTTTAGAGCAGGGTGTTGCATCCTTTCGTAGTAAAATATTTAATTTCCATCTGGCTGACCTTTTATGTCCATGTCCTGTTTTAATTAAGAGGAACATTTGAGCAGGTCCTGGTAACTTAGGGTGTGCTCAGTGGAGAAGTCACTGCCTGGTTGTACAAAGCCAGGGAGCAGGTTTCGTGAACTAAAACCTGCCTTGTCCATGTGTGCTGTCTGACCGCTCTCACAGTTATCCTTAGAAGTGAACTTGGCTCAGCACCATTTGATGTTAGATCACCGACATGTGATGTGTTGACAGCTTATTGAATCCTGCTGAGGATTGGTCAAAGATATCACACTTTCTGAAAGGGAAACCTGGGTAAACTGAAGATAGCCTTAAAGTAGAAATCTGGGTCCTTTCAGATACCCAAAGAGAAGGCATAGGGTGGGTGCTATAATTGGAGGGGTCGGGCAGTGATGGCAGTCATGTTGTAGACACAACTTAATAAGCACTGCTTGAGTCTGGAACTTTCTAGATGTTTTCTCATGTGATTTTCATATCAGCCTACAAATAAGGAGCTCTTACCATACTGAGAGTTGTCATTGATTCTCCAGAATCCAGGCTCTGACATCTCCTAAACCCGAACCATGATTTTTTTGTATTGGATAAGTAATCTCATTGTTTTTCTTGCTATTGCTCTAGGCTGTTTTCAGAACCACCTATGCAATGCAAGTAATTTTATTAGAATCTTAACTACTGTTTATTGTAAGAAAAAAGGAAGAAAGAAAAAAAAACCCAAAGGGCTTCAAATGCTCACAGACTGCTGAATCACAGAGGGGAGGAGGTATGAAGGGGACAGAAAGTATTGTCAGCTCCCTGCTTAAAACTATCTGCATAAAATACTGTTTTTTACCTGAACTGATCCCTGCCGTCTCATCACTTAGAGCAGGAGTACCTGAGAACCAAGATGATGATGTGAGGCACTGTTCTACTTCTACTTTATAAATTTATTATTTATTTTTTGCTGCTTCTAAATTTTATAAGCCACATTAAAGGAGATAAAAAGAAACAGGTTGTTTATTTAATTTCAACAATTTATTTCATTTTCTATTTAATTTACATTATGCAATAAAAATGCAGCTTATGCATGCACTAATAATTGATCATCATAAAAGCAATTAAAATTGAACTGATTTTAATCTATTATATTTACCCTAATATACTCAAAATACAATGCAACAAATTGAATATAAAAAGTTATTACTGAGATACATTGCATTCTGTTCTTATACTAAGTCTTTGAGACTCAGTTCATATTTCATGCTGACAACATGTCTCTTTTTGGACTGGCCACCTCCACATTCCACATGTTTAAAGTCACAAGTGGGTACTGGCTGCCATATGGAATCATGCACACTTATGGTTTCTAGACCTCAGTTATGGAATTTAGATAGTAAACTAACCAGAAGACAAAGAGAAGCTGAATTTTTTTTTTTTTTTGTATTTTTTCACTTCCAGCAACACCAAAAAACAGGTGAAAGGATACAAGCTAGCAGGTCCACAGGATGAAGAGTTCTAAAGATCTCATGTACAACACGAAGACTGTAGTTAATAATAGTGTGTTATGCTCAGGATTTTTGTTAAATGAATAGACTTCACTTGCTATTGGCCCAAGGGACAAAAAATGGGGACCTATGTTAGATGCTGGATGTGTTAATAGGATTCACTGTAGTGACCATTTTATTCTCTGTAAATGTCTCACAAAACCACATTGTTTACCTTAAACATACACAATCTGTTCACATGTGTGCTGTGTGCACGCACACATGTGCAGTAGTTCAACTTTCCATTGGGATCCGATCTGCTCATCACAAAGGCTTCACTGAGGTATATAACCAGTTTTGGGGTTTTTTTTTTTTTTTTTTTTTTTTGTTTTTTTTTCTTTTATAAACTTTTCATTTTCCCCCTTATTTTTTCACTTTCACATTTTGTTCCCAGAACTTTGAACACTGTTTTTCTCAGAATCCATTTCCAAGCTGAAGAACTCAAATAAAGCTGGCTGGGGATACCTTTATACACTCAAGCTAGAGTCCTCAGGCAGCTGGATCAGATGTATTGTAAGTTCAGGTCAAGAGGATTTATGGGCACAAGGCTCAGCAACACCCCCTACCCACTGCCCCCTCCCACACACACCTTTTTTGTCCTGTCAAGATTTGAGCGGAAAGGTTTCAAACCATCTTAAATCTAAAGCCTTTAGCAAATTCTTTAGTGCCACTGTCACTCAGAAGGGACAGTCAGGAAGATTTACACGGAATAGAAAGAAGGCAACTTTAAAAGAAAGTCTATTTCTTCTCTTCCCTTTAAATCTCTGGCACAGAAACTCCCATCACCCTCTTTATTGGAATAGGAAGAAAATTCCTAATGCTTTTCCATCTAGAATGTATAGTGTTCTGGATACATTGACTGTGATACATGGAGGCCAGCCAGGCAAAGTCACCAAACCCTATTTTATGTAAAAATATAAATTTCATCTCTTGAGTGTTTGAGGATGTCTTAAAAGACAGGACTTTAAAACTCAGGTTAATGCATGGAAGATTTGGGGGGTTAATTGAAAAATAACTTCTAAATCCCAGCTCTTAGACCATTTAGACTAGTCGAGCTTCAACTTCTGATTCTCCCTATTTAATCCTTTACTTGAGTTGGTTTAGAAAGTTCAATATTTATTATTCCACCATCAAAGTAGTCCTTTTTCAGGCTATCTCTGTGTTTGCTTATGCCTTTGAACTTGCCTCTGTCTCTCCATCACTTTTTGTCTCATTTATTAGTAGGCTAAATGTGAGCAGAAATGTATAACTACACACAGCAGTACCCTTAAACAAAGGTGGTTCCTGTACATTTTCTGGATTCTCATTAGTCTCTCTAGTTGCTCTTCATGAAATGTGAGCTGTGGTCAGTTATATTTAGAAAATGCTGCATGATGTCTTTTGCTTATAGCTTGATGAGCTTAACAGAAAAGATATCTTGAAAATATTCCAGGAGAGAGATAATTTTTAAGGATTATCATTTAACTGGGACTCGCTTGAACCCAATTGACTATGGAACTTGTTATAGTTTGGATGTGAGGTGTCCCCCAAAAGCTCATATGTGAGACAATGTAAGAAGGTTCAGAGGTGAAATGATTGGTTTATGAGAGCCTTAACACAATCAGAGAATTAATCCCCTGATGGGATTGAGTGGCAACTGAAGGCAGGTAGGGTGTGGCTTGAGGAGTTGGTCACTGGGGTCATGCCCTAGGTATGTATTTTGTCCCCGGAGAGCAGGAACCATGTTCCCAGTTGTTTTCCTCCTCCACACCCTTCTGCCATGATGTTCTGCCTCACTTCAGGCCCCAAGGAATGGAGCTGACCATGTGTGGACCTAGACCTCTCAAACTGTGAGCCCCTGAATAAACTCTTCCTCCCACCTCTGAAATTGTTCTTGTTAGGTCTTTCGGTCATAGCTGTGAAATAGCTAACTAAAGTAGGACCCTTCTTATTTGTCTATCTTGTGAGACTCCTGAGAAGGAGAATACAGTTGGGAAGGGCTGCCCTCAAATCATTCAGGGCAGAGCTTTTGCCTTGTCGATGCGATGAATGTTTAGATTGCTTGTGTATGCTCTCCTTTTCCAGTTCCTGAATCCTCAACATTATTTGTTCATTCAGCAGGTTAAGGAGTTCTCTGTGTGGAACACGTAAGGTCCTACCCTCAAGGACCTTTGACTTCAGTAGGTGCTGATAGCCTGAGACAGAGGTTTGCCCAGACTGTTGGTGCCATGTCTAGGAGGCCAATGTTGCTGGAGCAGAGGCAAAAGGGGAGGGATAGGAAATACACTTATGGAAACCATCTAAGTCCCAGGCTCTGAGGCCTTGTGGACCAGGGGAAGTTCGTGACTTGTACTTCAGGCAGGTTTGAAGTATCTGGAATGTTCTCAGCAGAGGAGAAATGTTATCTGACTTATATTTTTGAAGGATCCCTCTGGCTGCACTTGAGAGTAGGAAATATCTGTGGATGTTGGGAGCCCAGTGAGAAGATAATGGTAGTCAGGAGAGGGATAACTCCTTGGACTAGGAATGGGTATACTGCAGGATGCCCAGTTCTGATTGTTTTGAGTGAAGAATATGTTCACTCAAAGGGAGATAGGATAGTAATGTTACCTCGGGTGATCGACTTTTTATTTCTTAGTTACCCCCCAAAACCAAAAAGGTACAATTAGAAGAGAGTAAATCTGGTATAATGAACCAGTCTAGTACTTTGTAGCATTTCATGTAAGTTTAAAATAATCTTTACAATATTTGATTTTGTAATATTCACAACTGTATTCAATATTATATACAAGTTTTCATTGCATAATAGGCGCTATAGACTGAAGAAAAATGGAACATAGAGAAGTGATTATTAAACGTAATATAAATAAAGCAAATCTCCTCACAGGGTAAATTTTAGTTAAATCAAGTGCTTTGAGCCAGAGCCAGTATCTTGTAAGAGCTCATTCACTACAGAAGGTCCCTAATTTATGATGCTTTGATTTAGGAATTTATGGAAGGAATAGCAGGAGAAAACATACCTCACATTTTGAATTTTCATCTTCTTTGGGTGTAGCCCTTTCTCTTGATCCTGGGCAGCAGCCTTGGGCCACAGCTCCCAGTCAGCCCCATGATCATGAGGGGACCAACCACCACTCTTCAGTGGACCCTGTCAGTTGGTGGGTTAGATGTTTCAAATGCATTTTTTCACTTTTTTTTTTTTTTGGTACTGGGGATTGAACCCAGGGGCACTTAACCTCTGAGACACATCCCCAGCCCTTTTTATATTTTAATTTAGAGACAGTGTCTCACTGAATTGCTGAGGCTGGCTTTGACCTTGAGATTGTCCTGCCTCAGCCTCACAAGCTGCTGGGATTACAGGTGTGTAATCCCACATGTAATGATATTTTTGACCTACTGTGGGTTTATTTGGACATAACACCATTCAAAATTGAGACGCCTCTGTAGCCGCCATTACTATTTCCTTAATTGTCTTCTCAACACAGTAAGTAGCTGATCTTCAATCCATGTTTCTTTTTTATGCCTTTCCATCATTTCTTTTTTTGCAGAGGATTGAACCCAAGGTCTTGTACATGTTAGGAAAGCACTCTACCAACTGGACTATATCCCCAACTCTCTTTTCCTTCATTTCTACCCTGGCTCAAGCCGTTACCATCTCTGATTTTCATTTTGCTACTCATTCTTCAAAGGTCTTTCTTGCCCTCAACAAGCAACTCTATATAGTAATGAAAGGTTACTTTTAAATGCTTGAATTGGTTACATTTTTGTTTTGCTTAAAAAAATCTCCCAGTGCTTTCCAATCACATCTTGAATAAATTCAAAGTTCTTACTTTGACCTTCAGTGCCCTCTTGACCTGATTCCTATACCTACTACCCTCCTAAACACCTCACCGTCCTGTTTTCATTCACTCTTTCTGATTCCAGACTGTTCTTTCCCTGGTTATGGCCTCTCCTGGCTCATTCCTGTCCTGATCTTTCCAAGTATAACATTGCATGCTCTCTCCTCCCAACTCAGTCTCTTTCCGGTTACCAGGTTTTATATCGTCACAGCACCTGCCACTGTTTGTAATTACTTATTCATTTGTTTACTAGCTTTTTAACTCCCTTACCCTCCAGTGCTCCCACAGGCAGGCTGTAAACCTATGGAGGAAGGGAATCAGTCTGTCTGTTCACTGCTGAATCTCAGCTGCTAATGCTTACAGTCCTGTAACAGTATAAGCAATAATACCTATTTAAAGCGCGTACGGTGGCGCACGCCTGTAATCCCAGCACTTGGGAGGCTGAGGCAGGAGGATCGCGAGTTCAAAGCCAGCATCAGCAACTCAGTGAGACTCTGTCTCTAAATCAGATACAAAATAGGGCTGGGGATGTGGCTCAGTGGTGGAGTGCCCCTGGGTTCAATCCCCAGTACCATTAATAATAATAATAATAATAATAATAATAATAATAATACCACCTATTTAGGAAAATGACATTCTTGTCTTGCCCTCACCTTGTTGGCACACTTGTTAAAGAGCAAGAAACTAAAGAAACTAATTCCTGGGAATGGAAACTTTTAATTCATTCTTTATAAAGATGTTTAAAAAAACAAATCCTCCTCCCAAACTACCTCTGGTATGAAGGATATGAATGACCCAAATAAATTAGTTTCTCTCAAACACATTCATCCTCTTCCCTCATGCTGTGAGGCTGAGGGTTAGTTGTGTGGCTCAGAAAAGGATCTTTTTAAGGTCTGTTCTTCCAGAGTGTAACTCTTACATTAGCACCCATTACGTCCAAGTATCAAGACAGATTGTTCCAATTAGTCAACGAGGTCCAGGTTTTTGAGAGCTGTTAATATGTACATGAGCAATTACTGTTGCAGAATTAAAAGACATGCCTTTGGGAATTTTAGATTGAGATTATCAGTTTCGGTCATGAGCTAAGACAGAAGCCACAAGAATGGTGTGCTGCGTTTCTCTGAGGCTCAGTTACAAGAAGGTGCTCCCGTGCCTGCCCGCAGAAAGTCCTGAAGTTGCTAGGTTCCTCTTTCAGGCCCCATCCTCATGCCATCCCAGATCAGTGTCTTCCTCTGTATTCATTGAGAATCAGGTGTGGTGCTGCTTAGCATTGGCTGTGTCAGAGTGAACAATAAAAATGAGCCCCTTGACCTCATGGACTCTAAGGGACCAGTAGAGTGAATTTTAACCAGAATTCACTTTAAAAGGAAGAAGGCGTTTATTATCTTTTAAAACCACATTCAAGTTATTTTTTCTCATTTATTTTTCCTGGTAAGTGAAAACAATCTTTTTCTCTCTTCCTTCCTCCCTGCCCCTTTCTCTCCTTCCCTCCTTCTCTCTCTCTCTCTTTCTCTCTCTCTCTCTCTCTCACCCTCTCCCTCTCCCTCTCCACAGTCTGTTTTTCCATGTTCAAATAAAATGCATACAGTATTTCATGTGAATGCCTCTCCATTGGTCTCCAGTATGCACTACTTTCTTTCCAAAAAATGTAAGCAGAACAATGTAAGCAGGAACTGGAGTCAAAGAATATGTGATTTGTAGACTTTGGAGGTGACACCCTCTTTTTCCAGTAAGTCAGTCTTTGTATAATTCAGGATCTCCCAGGCAATCTCAAAAGTGCTTGATATTCTGCTCTTGGAGCTAAGGTATTGCTGTCTATTCAAAGTCTAACCTAAGGAAGGAACAGAATGTGAGCTCTAGCTGTTCTGGATACATGAGTAAAATTTATCTCAAAATGCCTCAGTGGGAGCATTGTCGAGAGCAAGGCATCTCTTGGGATAAGGTGCTTAGGACATCAGTTGTGATAGATAAATACAGGCAGGCCTGATTGAGTCACTTCCAGGAAAAGAGGGCCTGGATATGTTATGAATGAGGATGTGAATTGTGGAGAGTGAGGTTCCCTCATCTCCAAAGGAAATGATTGGAATGGACAGTGGTGTGCAAATAGAGTATGATAGCGAGTTTTGAATTTTTAAAGGGATTCTCTTATAAAAACAATCTGGGGGCTGGAGCTATAGCTCAGTGATAGAGTGCTTGCCTAGCACATGTGAGATACTGGGTTCAATCCTCAGCACCACATAAAAAAATAAAGGCATTGTGTCCATATACAACTTAAAAAAAAAACAAAAACAAAAACCAATCTACTTGGTCATTGATGTCCCAGATGGAATCAAGATGTACAGAAGTGGACTTTGTTGAAGAAATTGATTATAGCTTCTGACACAGCCCCTGCGTCAACAGCAGCTGCTAGCCATGGGCCCCATCCTGCTAGGGACCTACTCAATCAGGTGTAGAAAAGTAAAAGGTAATTGTTCATTGTTATGATTTGGATGTGAGGTATCCCCCAAAAGCTGACATGTGAGGAATGCAGGAAGGTTCAGAGGAGAAATGATTAGGTTGTAAGAGTCTTAACCCAATCAGTGAATTAATCCCTGATGGGATTAACTGAAGTGGTAGGGTATGGCTGGAGGAGATTGTAATTGGGGCTCGACTTTGGGGTATATATTTTGTATCTGGAGAGTGGAGTCTCTCTCTCTCTCTCTCTCTCTCTCTCTGCCTCCTGATATGCAAGTGCTTCCCCTTGCCACACTCTCCTGCCATGATGTTCTGCCTCACCTAGAGCCCCGAGGAATGGGGCCGTCCATCTATGGACTGGACTAAGGCCTCTAAAACCCTTAGCCCTCAAGTAAACCTTTCCTCCTCTATAATTGTGCTGGTCAGATCATTTAGCAGCAAAAAAGCAGAGTAAAACACCCATAATACTACGAAAAACAGCTCCATGGAGGAGGAATAAATTCAGAATTAATGCCCAACATGGTCATTGTAGTTAATAACAGTGTGTTGAATTCTTGAAATTTGCTTGGAGAATGGGTTTTGTTTTATGGCATGGTTAGACATCGAATCCAGGTCCTTGTTCAGGCTAGGCAGGTACTCTACCACCAGGCCACAGCCCAGCTCTGAGAGAGTAGATTTTAAAATGATCCCAGAAAAAAACAAATAAGATAATAAATGAAGTGATGGATATGATAGCTTGATGTAGTCATTCCACAATGTATGCATATATATCATGTTGTATAACTAATATGTGTAAAATTTGTATTTGTCAGTTAAAAATTAAAAACAAGAAACAACTTTGAGATAATGATACTTGACCTTCAGAAAAGTACTTAACTTTGTGTCCCTATACACACACTACTGCCCACAGTGTTCTATATACATTGTCATTTAATCATCATTTATTAAATTTTTCCCAGAAAAAAGCACTTAATAACTAGTATCTCTACTTCTTTAATTAAAAAATATAAAGTAAAGGGATCGTCCTGATAGACATCTCTGTATAACCTAATTTGGACTTGATAGAAATCAGTTATGGAGCTTCTGTGAGCTTAGGTTCCCATTTCCCATTGATCACAGAGTGATAGGCTATTGTTATGGGGCATTTCCAGTATTTTGCAAGGGATGGGGGCCAATGTGTGTAGGGCCGTTATCAATGTGAATATCTTCCTAGCCTGCTTTGTGACCTCAAATCCTACTACTGTTTTCCATCTTTGGTAAAAGTCCTCAGACCTTCTAAAATTAAATCTAATTTCTGCTTGCATCTTGCTGCATTCTACAGATTTTTTTCACAATTAGTGCATTTTACTTTCAGAACAGGAAATTAAAAAAGATAATAGAACAATGAGTCTAATTTAATGTCATTTCTAAGACCTTATTTTTCTAAGCAAGAACAAGTAGAACATGAAAGCATAACAGTGAATTTTCCTTAAAATGGAAATCATTCATGGTCTTTTGATTATAAAATAATATATAGTCATTATAAAAGAATTTAAGTAACATGCAAGGTAAAGAAAGCATGTTTTTCTGGCAGACACATAGCATTCTTATAAATGTCGATATGCTATATATAGTTTTATAAACTCATTCTAGGTGGCAGAAGTCTTTCAATGTGTTTAAGTAGCTGTCTACATGGACAGCTCCAGCATAGCACCCAAGTCGCCAGCAGGACCACACCAAGGCTCAGCTCTGTTCAGTGCTAGCAGCTGAGGCTCTGGAGCCAGATTTCTGGGGTTCAAATCTTATCACTGCCACTTGACAGCGCTGTGACTCTGGGTAGCTATTTGACACATTCCTTTTTCTGGAAGCTGACATCTAATACTCAAATCTACCTGATGAGAGTTTTTATCAGAATGAAAATTGTAGTGTCTATATAAAGTACTAAGTGTCGTGTCACATACTAGGTAATCCATAAATTTTTTGCTTCTCTCCATGGTGTGCATGCAGCATAATTTATTTTTTACTTCACATTGTTGGTGGACATTTTGGCTCCTTCCATTGATCCCTATGAAAAACATCACAACTGTGTTGATCATATATCTAGTATAAACCCAGGTCTTGTAGAGAAGCCTGGCATAGGATGCCAGAGTGAGAGATTGGGATGGCCTGCAATGGTATTTGACTTGTCGACATTTGGAAAGATAAACCAGCTGTAGTCAGAACTTTTAACTTTTTCAAAAGAAATTGGGAATATGTTTGAAAAAGCCAGGAATATGTATTTATAACAGACCCAGCCTCTTGGTGTTAAAATTCACTGCGTTGGCTTCACGACTTACCCGTGGACCAGAATGGGTAGTCATTTAGGGTTAATATTTTGATGCTGGAAAGCAAAACTCTTTTTCTGTGCTTCCTGGTTGCCATATCCTTGAGCTGCTTTCCTCTCCACACCCTTCCGCCATTATGTCCTGTCTCACCCTGGATCCAGAGCTAGAGAGTTGGCCTATTATGGACTGAACCTATGAAACCATGACCCAAAATAAATCTTTCCTCCTCTAAGTCATTCTTGGCAGGTCTCTTGGTCACAACAATGAAAGATTGACTAAAACAATAACTTCAAATTTGAATTCTTAATTTCTGTATAGCAATAGTTTTTCTTCACCGGGATACTATATATATAAAGGCTCCTAATACAGGGCTAATAAACCTCCTGTATTCATGTGTGAAATTTTGTGCATATGCATAGCTTTGTATTGTTTTGCTTGAGAGAGGCTCTAGTGCTTCATTCAGATTTAAACATTGTTTTCAGTTTCTCTTCTCCAAGGCACCCTCCAAAAATAAAATATCTAGAGAAAGAGGAACAGATCCTTTTTTCTTTAGGACTAATTGTCTTCTGCTTTCTCATGTACCGAATCTGTAGAACTTACATAAAATTTAATTCAGAACCTCATTACTGATGTGAATTTTCTGAGCATTGAAAAGTCACAAGACAGATGCTGTGACTTTTCTACCAGCATCCTATGAGCAAGGAGGACCTCGCCTGTCTCATTAATTTCTGTAACCTCAGTGCTGAGTAAAGTAGCTCTTGTATGTTGCAGGTGACCTATTTAAATTTTTTGGCGAATAAAAAAATAAACCCACTGCTCCTTCTCCTAGTTAATTTCAACATTTGAGGAGTGTTCCAGCTGTGTTAAGGAGAACTGGATAAAATGTTGATGCCCTATAGTCACATCTAGTTCCAGCACGGGCACTTGGCATACAGTATCAGTGGTAATGGGCATTTTCTTTTGACATCGCTGAGTGGCAGGCACAATGCTTGTCACCATCTGTTGACTAGGGAGAGGGCAAAAAGTTCAGGAGGTCTTACCCAACAGGCTTTGTTCAATTTAAGTAGATTATGGTGTGAATGATGGAGGAAGAGATGAGAACTGGCAGGGAACTGGAATTTGAATAGGACCTTCAATTTATTTGATGTGTTTAATGTCGGTATGAATGGGGACAGAACCCTGGTTTTTAGTGATAGGTAGAAAGATTGGCTCCAGGATTGATAGAGTCTTGGGTGGATTAGTAAATCGATTTGCTAAGAACTGCAATGATATGCCTTTGGGGTCTGAAATTCGCTAGCAGTAGCTTAAGATAACAAACCTAGTGGCACTTACATTTCAAAGGTATTTTGTGCATGAGCTATCAGTGACTTTTCAATGGAACTATTTTTCTACAAAAATAAAGGCTATTTTCCTTAGCAAAATATGTAATTGATTTCTTGGTAATATATCATTTATCTCAAGCTTTTTGTTTTTCTTGGCTGTTCTTTTTTTAAAAAAATATGTTCATCACCTGCTAATTAAAATAATATAATAAATAAATTCAAAACAAAATGAAATCATTTCTTAAGAGAACATTTCTCTAATTAATCATATTTAACCTCAAAAGGCTGCAGCTTAACTTTATACTGCTACATGTTACGATTAAATTACCTGTTATAAATACTTAATAAAACTGGAGGAAAAAGCAATAGGAATGCATATTATCTTGCCAGTAAATTATGCTTCAGACACAGCCTCAGCTCAACCTCAGATGTTATGGATATGTTAATAAGCAGAGAGTGTGGTTCACACCCCTATGGTATCAGGAAATCACAACTTGTCCTTGGCTTAAAGATGGGATTGATCAAATCAGAATTACAAGGACATTTCCTAAACTGTGTCGAGTGCTTTTAATGTGTTTTCCAAGGTATGTCTCCTTGGAAATTTCCGCCAAAGACCCTGTTTCTTTCAGTCTCTTTACACCTTCCTGCTGGGATTTCTCCAGCCATTTCTGTTCTAATGTTGTTAGTAAGTGTTCCATCTGCTTTGGAATATTTCTTATCACTGTGTACTCCTCCAAGTGTTACTTTTGAATACGTATTACTTTCTATGCATCATCCCTATTTACTCCTAAACAAACAAACAAGAGTCTTTTCCACGCACAGGTGCCAAAATGGCGAAACTGCCTGAAATGTAGATGTATATAAAATCTGCCTGTTTTGCTGATGGGGATTCCCCCATAGTTTGAGCATTCTGAAATCCCAGGGCCAACCTTGTTAGTGCCAAGTCTTGAATATAAAGAAGTTAAGATGCACTTCCCTGGTTTGTGGTAAATGGTGAGGGAGTTGCTGGTTGTGACAGTGTTTTGGAATATAGTTAGTGAACCCTGGATAAATGTAAGGTTTATAAAAGTATTAATAAGATTATGAGACAATAATCCTTCAATAAGTATTATTAACTATGATGATAGTGTTATTATTGGGAAATATGTGAGTCCTCAATGAAAAACTTAGTTTAGGACATACCCTGTTTTCTCAGACAATAAGGGATTCAAAGAAGTCTAGCTTTGTCACCATTAGAAAGACAAATGAAATCAGCCTGTTTTGAGAGTGTCTCTTTAAAAAATGTATTTTTAGTTTTTTGAGTTTCATTTTTACTTTTGAATTTACAAGTAAATATTGTATATATTTAGGGTATACATAATGTTTTGATATATGGAGATATTGTAGAATGTCCAAATCAAGCAAATTAATAGATGCATTGCCAATTCTTTTCCTACACATCCCATGTCATCCTTTCCCAAGTCCTTTTTGCATTAATTCAGTTCTTCGGTTTTCCCCAACCTGGTGGTAGTCTGTATCTCTGTACAAAGATACTATTGCAGAACTCACAATAATTTGTTGCAATAATTTCTTTTGGCAGTGTGGATAAAGCCACTGCTTTGTCTTTGGGAGGTTTTGTTAGAAAGAAAGGTATAGAAGGTTTGGCTTTGTTTTTCTGAGGATCGAAACTGGGGCCTTGTGCATGCAAGGCAAGCTCTCTACCACTGGCCTATTCCCACCCTGAACATAAGTTTGTTTGTTTGTTTGCTTTTTAATACATGGCAACCTCAAAGGAATATCTGAAACTGTTACAGTAATGAACTAATTAGGATTAGTCCCTCAAACTTAGGTAGCCTGAACTACCTCTATTTAAGTAGAGATAGAATAGAAGCTAGAGTCAAGTCAGAAGTGATCTGAACGTCAGTGGCTATGAGTGGTTTACACAGTTCATTCATTTCTGCAGAATCTTTTTGGCCATTTCTATCAGCTTTACCCTTTATATTAAGTGGGTTTTTGAATGAAGTAAAAAGTTTTGGAGCTGGGCACCACACCTGTAATCTGAGCAAGGCCCTAAGCAATTTAGCAAGGCCCTAAGCAACTTACCAAGATCCTGTCTCAAAACAAAATATATATAAAAGGGCTGGAGATGTGATTCAGTGATTAAGCACCCCTGGGTTCGATCCCCAGTACCCAAAATAAAAAAAAATTGGATGCAAGTCTTCCTTCTTTAACCCTAGTGCATTATTCCATAGACTGGGATTGATCAGTTCATGAATTAATTTAAATTCCATAAATCAGATAAATGCTTTGGATTCAAAATCATTTTACTGGGTTTAGGGTCATAAATTGAGCTTTGTTTTATGGGTTTTGATATTTGATGTTTCAGTTCACCAGATAATGCAAAATTATCACATTTTCAGTAGCAATCATTCTTGAAAAGCAGGATGCTTCCTCTGTTGTGTTGCGCTAACCTTAGCAGTTTCTTATTGTTTATTACTCTTCCTTGAGTCTGAAAGTCAAGCCTGTCACCTTAGTTAGAGGGGAGAACTTTATGTAATAGGCTGGGAGTTGGACCAGAAGGTTTTCATATGTGGGCAGTGAAGTCAGAGTTAGACACTGTAACAAGGAGTGGGAAGAAGCACTAAAATTGTTAATATGTGGTGTCTTTGCTGTCACTACCCACCTCTGCAACTGGAGAGATGAAGTTATTGTTTAAAAAAATTATAGGATTTGAACACATATGTACATCTCAACACAATTTATTTGCACTTCTTTCTTTGGCAGTGCTGGGGCTTGAACCCAGGCCTCATCCATGCTAGGCAAGTGCTCTAAACCTGTGCTGTAAGCCCCAGCCCCAGGCCCAGTTTGCATATTCTTGATGTAAGTGTGTCCATATTAAGCTGTGAACTTTGCTTTTGCCTTTTGCTTTGGTGTTTGAGAATGTAGTTTTACAACCATAGAAGTACTCTACAAGTTTGGTATCCCTTGATCTACGATATAGAAACTTTTTAGGAATTCCAATTTCAGTGTGACAAAAGAGAGCATTTTCCCTGTTCTTTGGATGAATAGTTATCCATTTTTACAAAAGCCACATTTTTATCTTTTCTTTTTTTTATCTTTTCTTTGTTTTTGGTTGAGTTATAAGGACCTCAAAGAGTTGCAAGGTTCTTGTTTCATAGAAAACTGTAAACTGGAACCATTATGGAATACTCTATCTTGGAATTCTTTTCATATAATCTCAATTTTTCTAATGTTTTTTCCCCTGAAGTATCTAGTTGTCCTTAAAAGTCACCAAATTTCAGAACAGTAGTCTTGTGAACTAAAGCAAAAATTGTAAATGCTTTAGCATAAAGGTATAATAAAAAATAATCTGATTGGAAAAAATGGTGGGATGGGCCATGCATACTGTAATCTTCCATGATGACCTAACTAATTTTCATCAAAGTTAAGGGAGAGAATCTCTATCAGTGGCTTCCTTGATTATTGACTTTTAGAAGGCCAAACAGCTTATATTCTTTCTCATATTTTACCAATACATTTCTAATCACAAGTTTTTCAAAAGGTTAATAGAAATTGCAATGCTTTATTGTCATAATGCTTAAATGATTTCTTTTTCAATAAAGGGTATGTTATTAAAGAGAAAAATGATTTTGCAACCCGTGCATTCAAGTATGCAGTGCCATCTGTCTTAAGCCTACGTAATCAATGGTATAAGTAAGGCCAGTTTATTTCTCATGGATTTACTAGCATCCCTGCATAAATAGTCATAATGGAATTGATTTCTAGGCTGAAGCAGCTTTTATCATATACAAGGGTTTGATGACTATATTAAGTGTTAGCCTTTGATTAGTCTTGGGATTTCTTGAATACAGAGATTTCAGCAATTTTATACTTAAATATTGAAACTCCAATATTTTGGACATTTGAATATGTTTTGTACATATTCAAATATGTATTTATTTGGATTTAACTACTTGTCCTTGTTTTTGTTTGTTTGTTTGTTTGTTGTGTTTTTTTTAATTTCCTGGACAAGTCCGTAATGCTCCATTATGTTGACTTTTCTGTATCTCAGATTACTCTGGTTATTTACCATGGGCATCTCCTTCATGTCAGAGACACAAGAGAATAATGTAGCAAGTTAGAGCATGTGATTTGCAAAGGAGTAGGTGGCTATGTCTGGGACCCTCTGCTTCTCCTTGAAGGGCCCGAGCATGTGATTTTTCTTGTGCAAGCCTCAGTATTCTCATTTTAGAAATAGGTATAAAAGAACCCACTTAGAAGATAGTTATGTAAAACAGAATCAGTATTATGTTGATAGTACTTGGCAGAGTGCCTAACATGGGCAAATGAATGGTAGCGATTTTTACTATCATCATCTGCTCTTACTATTGTTACTACTGCTGAGTCAAAGCAAGACTTCTTCACAGGAATCACTGAAAGTCCACATAGATACTCTCTGAGCAGAAGGGCCTTGTACAGTTTAAATTATTTTCTCCCCTTTCATCATAGTACTCCTATCCCTCCACATGCCCAAGACTATTTAACAGGGCAAATTAGGGATGAAACTCATTATATCAATCTAAAATGATTTTTCTCCAAATGATTTAAAAAATCATCAATTAATAGAGCAGAGAGGACCTACCTTCTAGGCAAATACAAGTATAGAAAACACTGTGAGGCTAAGGAGATATGTGTTTCACTCAGGAACTTACCTGCCCCAGAACTGTCTTCCTTATGTGATCTCCACTCCTGAGGCTTTGTTTTGTTTTGGGTCACAGATGTGGGTTGCAGCTTCACCTCTACATGAGAGTCAAAGCATTCCTTCTGCTACTCCCACTTCCTCCCCAAAGTGCAGTAGGATCAATCAGCCCTCAGAGACCCCATGCAACAACAACAGTCCTAGATGCCCAGGGTCCTTACTCAAAGCAAGACTGGCTAAAAAATAATTTGTCCCTTACCTGGAAAAGCCTCTATGCCATGCTAACTCTAATTCCTCCAAGTATTTTCAAGTGCCAACTCATATTTTAAACCAAGCAGCTGACAAAAATTTACCTGTAGGCTAGCTTAATCAGATTTCACCCTAGTCAGAAGCCTTGCCAAAGAAATAAACTTCCTTCATGAGCACAGATTTCCAAATCCATCAAAATATATGCCCAAGAGTCAACGTGATTTTTTTTTTTTTAAACGATTTACTAAATGATCACCCAGGAAATGTGTGTTCATCTTTAAGACAGGGCCAGGGGGTTAGAAAGAGAGGCACTTTTTTCATGTGTTTCAGTAAGTAATTTTCCTTGTTACAATAAAAAATCACATCACTTGTTGGAAATCTGGTTGGTGCCCAAATGCTCCGGGCAAGTGTTTGCAATTCTTGATTATTTATTCCCGATCTTTTTAGATGTGCTATGTGTGAATCAGCCCAGCCTGCATTTAAGGCTTGAAAAATGTTCTTTAGGACTCCTTGGTATCAAAGCATCCATTAATTGCTGAAAGGATGAGACTGGTTTACTGGAAGTCAGAATCCGCATATTCTTTGTTCTAAAAAGGAGAAAAAAGGTCTTCCATATAAGGGAGAACCAATTTTTTAAGACACCCTTTTAATATCCTTTTGAAAAATAGGCACTTTTTTTTCTATTATAAAGAGCTCTTTCAAAATGGTTTTTCTGTGGTGACATCCACATTACACTGGAAAATATTCTCGTGTTTCTGGCAATGATACACTAATTACTGACTATACATTTTTAATAGTTTAATCTGTCATATTCTGGGAAAGGAGTGATTCTGATTCCAAACAAAACTGAAATGCATGACTGAACGCATTATGAAATGTGTGGTTTCATTAAATCCTGTTGTTAATTCAGTCAGAAGAAAATTGTTTAGTTCAAATGAGGAATAGGAGTCCTGAGGTATTATGATCACATTTCCAAGAGCATGCATATCTTACTTTTCATAGTCTGCTTCTCCACCATAATACGTTGGGAAGCATGTTGGCCATCCAGAAAAATTTCAGGTCTGAATTTGAAAACAGATCACTGTCACATACCTGGCTTTGTTAGTACTCCTGGGTTGCATGTAACAGAAACTCATTCAAGTCACTTTAAACAGAAGAGTAAAGTTTGTTATCAAGACATAGGAGTGTCTCATGGAACTCAGGGAGACAAAGGCTAGAAAGTAGACTGAAGTCTTTTTTTGCATCATCAGTTTCTGTTTGTATCTTCATGATTTCTTCCTTCTTTTTTCTTTCTTTTCTCTATTTTATTTTTTTAATGTATTGGGGACTGAACCCAGGGTCACTTTACTATCCCTGCCTCAAAGATAGGCATTTTTTTATAGTATTCATAATTCGTATTTTATCATCATTGTAATATACACCTTAAAGTAAATGCCAAGTTCTCATAAAAGAAGACCTGATCTCACTAAATAAAGAGGAGGAGATATATCAGGATTTGCACTACATCTCTAGTATGATTTCTTCCCTTTTCTGCTATAAACAGGCTCCTTCAGTCCATACCATGTCTGGTTACTGATACCGAGTCTGCAGGTTGAAGATTGATACCGACAGTCTCTTAGACCTAATGCCAAGGACCCTGGTCAGGTGGGTCATACCTGGTCTGGTTGCCTGTGGCCATGAAATACAGAACAAAAATGGCAGACACAGTCTTGTACCTGTGGTCCCCTGCGTGAATATTTCCAGAGAAAACATGGCAGGGCAGACTCCTTCAAACATTCTCTCTTTCACACACTAAGAAGTTTCGTATTCTAACTTCTGAAAGACCAGATGCATCTGGGCCAGCATCAGCTCTCAAGAGGGTGGTGTTGTAAGAGCTTCATTCATCATCTGGTCACAGTTTAGTGTCTGCAGGAAGCAGGACTGACAGAGGTGTGAGTTAGAGTCTTTTCCGAGATGCTTCTTACTTCATTCACACGAATACACCTCTCACTTTCACAGGCTTCGAAGTTGCTTCCCAGAACAGAATAATGTCTGTTATTTAAAGATGGGCTCATTATCAAAAGGTGACCAGGGGTGTCCTCATCATTTGCTTTCCTAGCACGCCCTTAAAGACTGCTAAAACCCCAGATATTATTTATGAATGAGTCAAAATAGCAGCATGTCCTCTGAAGGTATGCTTGGGTTATTTATTTATTAATTTATCCCCTCTCCATTGGAAAACTTACCATCTGGATGCTGTCCACATTTAACAAAACCATAAATTAAAACCCAAGGCAAATTGACTACATCATGGGTGACCTTCAAACCTCCTCTTATCCCAACCAGCCATTTCCCATTCTTACTGTGCTAAAAGGAGGGAGGAAAAAAAGCAGAAATATGCACAAATGCTGCTACACCTGCTTTTATTTATTCAGTGAGATCAGGTCTTCTTTTATGCAACCTTGCATTTATTTTCAACAGTATTACAAGTGATGATAAAATGTGAATTGCGAATACCATCCAAGAGTAACATTCCTAAAATAATGCAACTCATTTCATATTGCCTGGCCACCTTCCACCTGTCACAAAGCATTGTCCTATCTGATTTTCCAATACTTGCATTTTCTGGCTCCAGTTGAATGACTTCATAAATTGCTTTCATGATTATCCTCACGTTCCATTAAAGGATGTTGGTTTGATGAATAAATATATTGTTTACAATTTGCCACTATCACTCGTGTATCCCAAGTTACTCAAGTTTTAAATTGCATTGGGCTTTTAGTGAAATCATGTATATCCAAACACAAGTTTAGCTGTATGCTGATATGTGTTCTCTATATACATGCAATTCTAAAACGATTGGAAAATTTTCCTTATGTTTTTAAATAGTTACTTTCTGCAATTTTTTGAACGAAGGTCATAATTATACATGGACACAAAAAAATGTTGTTTTATTTTTTTTTTAAATCACTTACTGATTTTTTTCTTTCCTTTTTTTTTTTTTTTTTTTTTTGTACCTGGAATTGAACCCAGGGGTGCTTAACCAATGAGCCACATCGCTAGATCTTTTTGTATTTGATTTACAGATAGAGTCTCACTAAATTGCTTAGGACTTCACTAACTTGGCTGAGATTGGCTTTGAACTTGCAGTCCTCCTGCCTCACTCCTCCTAAGCCTCCTTCTCCTGCAATCCTCCTGCTAAGCCTCACTCTTCCAAGCCACTGGGATTACAGGTGTGTGCCACCATGCCTAGCCTATTACTGGTATTTATCTGATGTCCCAAGGTCAATCTGTCAGATTTCTCACAAATTAGTTGCTTCTAAAAATGTCTAATAGAAATACTGCTATAAGGAATTTTTAGTGGTAGGGAGGAGGACACAACATACATAAGACTAATTAGTAGTTTTTAATAGATGATACAACATTTCTATAAATTAAAACTTCAGTCTAGGGATTTATTGTAGAATTGTGGTTCAATTGGTATTAGTCAGCTTCAGCATGTTTCATAATTACGGGTAAAGGGGATCAGGCTTTTACTGGAAATGCCCTCATTGATCAATCAGTTGACCAGCAAGTGAGAATGGAGGAGGTGTGGGTCTTAGAGTGGTAGGGGATGCATAAATCATAGCACCCGTTTTGGGAGACAAGATACACTCGTGCACAGTTAAGGAACAGCACATACCTCAAAATGAGGAATTGTTGAGTTGCAGACAAATCTGAGGCTATGACATGAGTCTGTGTAATGGAATTAATTGTGCAAGATGCTAAACAAAACACAGAATTGTTATCAACTTCATTTAGGATGACGGGTGATTTGCCTTTGGAATACAGGGGAATGTCGTGTGACTGACCCCAGCTGTTTAACAGTCAACAAATAGGTATTGAACATTAACTATATACCCTTCTAATGAGCTAGGTGCCTAAGGTACAACTAATACCCTAACCGCAATTGTAGAACAGTAAGTGACTTATAGAACACTTTGGAAGGTAACAAGATGACTACACTTACCTGGCCAGGAAGCTCAGGGACTTCTTCCTTAGAGGAGCTGTATATTCCCTGAAACTTAAAGAATACAGAGGTTGCATAGGAGAATCTGGGGGAAAGTTTGTCCCAGCAACTACCATGTTGAGGACAAGCGATTAGGGAGAGAATGGCATATTTAAGGAAGAGTCCTAGATGACTGCTGGGCAGAGTGTGAGTCAGAGGGGTGTGATGAAAGAAACACGGACAGATAGGGAAGGTGTCAATAATGAGCCTGGATTTTAACCTAAGGGAAATGAGAATCCTTTACAACATTCTGATCAGAATTATCTGTTAGGAAACTGACTTGGATGGCAGAGTGGGCAGTGGATGGGATCAGAGAAGCCTGTGATCTGAAGTTACCTTGGGAGGCTCAGAAAGTAATACAACTAAGTGATGATGGTTACTTATCCAGATCCCTGGAGGCAGGGACCTGGAAAAGAACTTGACAGATTTAGGGGATGTTTAGCAAATGAGCTTGGCAAGTCTTAGGGTTGAGTGTGAGCAGACGATATATAAGATGTGAAGGTTTTTTGTTTGTGCAACTGGATTCAAGGTGGTGCTATGTGGAGATAGTGCTTGCAAGGACTGACGTAGGAGGAACAAGATGACTTCTACTTTAACTTATGGAGTATATCTACTTGAAGAGGTCTATGAAACCATTTACTTAGGTGGACCTGCTGCTCACGGACAAGTCAGAACTGGAAATGAAGATTTGAGAGACAGTAGCACCCACATAAAAATTAATGCCTTAAACACTTTTACACCGTTGGCAGGACTATAAATTAGTACAACCACTGTGGAAATCAGGATGGAGGTTCCTCAAAAGACCAGACATGGAGCTACCATATGACCCAGCTGTGCCACTCCTTGGTATTTATCCTAAAGAATTAAAGTCATCATACTATAGCAACACATGCATACCCATGTGTATAGCAGCACAATTCACAATAACCAAACTGTGAAGCCTAGACATCCTCTAAGATGGATGAATAGGTGGATGAATGGATAAAGAAAATGTGATGTATATCCACAGTTGGGTTTTATTTAACCATAAAGAAGAATGAAATATGGCATTTGCAGGAAAGTGACTGGAACTTGAGCACATGATGTTAACCAAAATAAGCCAAATTCAAAGGTCACAAGTTTTCTCTCATATGTAAAAGCTTGCAATGGAAAAGGAAAAGAAAGGTGGGAGAATCTAATGAAAATCCAAGGGAGATCAATAAAGTAAGGGAGAGGAACCTGGTAGAGGAAAGAGTGGAGGGAAAGGGGAAATACTCTGGAATAATATTTGTGAAATTTTTCTATTGTATGCATGTACGATGTAACAACAGATTCCATCATCATGTCCAACTATAATGTACCAATAAAAATATGGGAAAAAAGCACTTAATGTCTTAGTGCTGAGGGACAACTGGGTTGACTGTGTACTAGTGCCTGGTTCTGGAAGTAGCACCAACCTTTAGGAGACACCTGGGGGCCTAGGAAGGGAGTAGAGGCTGCAGAGAGCTTTGAGATAGAATAGCCAGAGAAGAGGAAGGAGAGCATGTGCTCACAGAAGCCCAGGACCCATTTGCTTGGAGAAATGCAGAAATCGTCAGTAGGGCTAGATATACCCTCCAAGTCATGTGGGGATAAGAAATAAAAATAGCTCAGCTACAAGAAATCTTACCAATCACCTTTGCCCAAGCAATCGCTGTACATTTAGTCAAAATGGATTTGAGTAAAAATATTCAACCTCCTATTGCCTGAACAAACCTGAATAACAAATACAGTGTTATAGGAAATTCTAAAGTTTCCAGTGGCTGAACTGGCAACCCCAATAGAGTCTTTGTAGCAAGGGAGGAAGGAAACAACTGGATTTTATTGAAGAGCATTCCAATTTTACAAAAGTATTGAAGGAAGGAGGGAAGCAGCAAATCTGATTTAGTGAAGACATTTTCTTTGACAGCAAGATTTACTCCGGGGTTATAAATTTGCCGTGATCGAGACTAAAATGCAGGGAAAGTTAAATTTCACCTATATCTCATTCAACGCCTAACGTGATTTAAATGACAAGATTTCAGAAGTGACACGTAGCCTTGGATCTAAGTATATTTTTTATGGTTGGAAATTTTAATTTCAGATCAGTGAAAAATCATGACGCCTCTTCATGTGTAAGAGACTTAAAGAGTGGAGTGTGGGGCCTGTGCAGACGGCTTTGTCAGGCAGAACTATTAATGCTGAGGGGAATCAGATGGCAGAATTTGCACAGGCTTATCTATAAATTCGGTCCCACAAGATAATATTGAAATGGCTGAATGACCGACCTAGTTCTGAGATGGAGACACGATGAGTTCATCTTGTTTTAATCTCACATTGGATGTTCAATTTGCCTGTGACATGCTGGCGTGGATGCCCTATAAAAGTATTATCCATGCACAGTCCGGATCCTGCCTCCTATCCCAGCTGCATCTGGAAATTTCTCTCTTCTTTTCTCTTCTCCAGCTTCAGTTACCACCTTTCTTCCAAAGGCCTTGCCTCTTTTCACCTCAGGACATTTGAACCTTCTCTCTAGGCTTATCCTACCTCTTAGGAGACTTCCTATCATTTGTCACTTTTGAAGAAAGCCTTTTCTCACTTTTTTTTGTTGATATCTAGTGTCCTTGTCATCTACTGTCATTGTCTTCTGTACTTTTTTGGAGAAGGGCTGCTGGGGATGTTCTACCCCTGAGCTATATACCCCCAGCTCTTTTTATTTTTAATTTTTTTGAAACAGAGTCCTTCTAAGTTGATGAGCCTGGCCTCAAACTTGAGATCCTCCTGCCTCAACCTCTGGGGTCACTGTCCCCTGTACTTTTTTTTTTTTTTGGTTAATGCCAGGAATTGAACTCAGAGGCACTTAATCACTGAACCTCCCCCCCAGCCCTTATTTAATATTTTTTATTTAGAGACAGGGTCTCGCTGAGTTGCTTAGGGCCTCGCTAAGTTGCTGAGGTTGACTTTGAACTCTTGATCCTCCTGCCTCAGCCTTCCAAGCTGCTGGGATTACAGGTGTGCACCACCATGCCTGGCTCCCTGTACTTTTTTGAGTGAATGGAAATGAGGCAGGTAGAGAACTTACTAAGACCCACCTTCGTACTTTTTTAGGTTTCCAGAGACCCATGTTGACTGATGATTCTCATAAAGAAAATATTAATACAGGTTAATGTTCTAGTCCATGTTTACTGAGCATGTTTGCCAAGTATATGGATTATTTTAGAACTCACAGGAAACCTGTGTTGTCAGGATTGTCTTCATGCCACTTATGTCAGGATCCAGTGCTCATTCTGGCTACATATCTACGATGTAAAAACAGGTTGAAGGAGCAGTAATGAAAAGGTACTGGCAGGGAGGTTCCAGATGCAGGCTGAAACTTAATTCTCAATGAGGGCATGAGGAGTTGTCCCTGGTTGCAGTGTCAGAACCACATTCTTCATTTCATCCCATTAGTGCCAATTTGTGTCCACTGATATGAGGCACAGAGAGATTGAGTCAGCTGGGGTCACCCAGGTAGTTAAATAGACTGAGTAGTATCGATGGAGCTTAGCTCCTCGAGGAGGTCTGATGTGTGGGGTCTTTTTGAAACACAGCTGATCAAAGCCCTATGTTGATTCTGTGGGTAGAATGTCTTTCAAACCCTTCTTTCTCTCTCTCTCTCTCTCTCCTCCTAGTTTGTCAGTTACACTTACTGCCAGGTTTGTATCTGTTAAAATTCTTAGTAGCAGCCAGGTGCAGTGGTGCCCACCTGTAATTCCAGCGGCTGCAGAGGCAGGAGGAGATCACAAGTTCGAAGCCAGCCTCAGCAATTAGCGAGGCCCTAAGCAACTTAACAAGACCCTGTTTGTAAATAAAATATGAAAAGGACTTGGGATGTTGCTCAGTGATTCAGCACCCCAGGTTCAATCCCTGGTGCTGGTACTAGTAGCAATAGTAGTAGTAGTAGTAGTAATAATAATAATAATAATAATAATAATAATAATAATAATAAAAAAATCTTAGCAGCTGGTGTACATTTATTTCTCTGTTCTGATGATTGGATAGGGTGGGCAGGTGTTTGAGGGAAAGGAATTACAGCAGTCCTTCATCAGCACCCCCCCCAAAGAATTGTTTAAATTTCTGTGCTAGCAGAAGAAAATAATGAATGATTGAAAAAAATAATAGCAAAATCATGACTCTGATGGGCTTTCTTTATGATCCTCTTCTGTGGACTTAACCATGATGGCAGGCAGCCACTGGAGCTGCCAGTTTGATAAATGTAATGGGAACAGTCATATTCTATTACTGTTAAAATAACTCTGTCCATGTGGCTGTCATCATCCATAGATCCTTCTTGGAAAGGAGGATTGTACCTCACTGATTCCGATGGATGAGAATGGCATGCATCCTGAGGCAGGACTGGTGACCTGCACCCAGGGCACCAAGGAGCAGGCCCCTGAGCTTCTGAGTAAGGTGGTGCTACTAGATCAGGGGACAGCAGAACATTTAAAGTGCCAATCTGAACATCAAGGCTGTTCTTGGGGCTTAAGATTGGCACTGTTTTCAGACTCCATTCCAAGACCAGCAAAAGACAAAGATAGAAGAGAGAGACATGAATTCGTGATCACCAGACCCAACTAGTAGCTCAAAAGCCTTAGCATCACCTGAAAGATGGAATGACACCTTGCAACATAAAAACCAACTGGAAAGGTGACAGTTCTGCCGTCAGGCCCTGAAAAGTCGATGCAGTGGTGTGGGGTGGGAAACTGAAGATTCTTCCAGGACATTTCAGAATAATTGTAACAATAATGCATTAAAGTGTTGGTAGGCAAAATGATTAATTGAATTTCCCTTCATTTTTCTCACATATTTGCTTTTGGTCATGTCTTCACTGTCCCCTATTTTAAAAATACAATGCATCCTGTTCTGCCCAGTTCCCAGCACTCTCTCTCTGAAGTCCTTTATTATTGCAAAGTGACATGTGTGAAACCTTCCCACTGACATTCATAGACTTATAATCCTACTCCTTCAATTGCTTTATTAATGCTTTGGCTTTCAGCATAAAAGCCAGCACATTGAAAACCACAGAAAATTTCTGATTATGACAGTAACATTTATCATTCTCTAATGGAGAAGCTGTAGCTTCTAGCCAGGAAGTTGGCAGGTGCATCCAATGTGGAATTCCTCATTTTAAATGCAGACCTAGCTGAGAATAGCTGTGCTCCCAGGCTCTGGATAATTCTTAACCCTCGGAGAGATGTAAGACTGTGTCTAGTAATTGGCAGAGGCACTGTTAGTTTTTAACTGTAGTTTTTATGGATGAAGAATTGACGTCTTATTAATTTAGTGATGCCTTTAACACATCAAATGCCTTCTCTGTTTCAGACACTGTTTAACACACTTGGAATGTATCAGTGAACAGAATAATATTCTGGCCACCATGGATCTCATTCTATCAAGGGGTAAACAAGTGGGAATACATTAGAAATAACTGTGTATCTCATAAGGTGTAAAGTACTTTAGGGAAAAAAAATAGAATACTTTCAGGGATATCATTTGAGCCAGAGATTTGTAAGAGGTTGTGAGTCATAGATTCCTCATTAAGAGGGTGAGGTTTAAGCCTGGTCTCTAAAGAAGTTACTTTCATGTGGAATATCATAGAACTCCGTAAGGCATTCCAAATTAAGTATATAAAAGAAATCTATCCTGGAGAATAATAAAACCTGGATTATTACAAATTAAAAATGCTCTCTCTTTTTTTTTCTTCTCAACTTTCAAATCTTCTTTCCTGTGGTCTGAGCCCTGGCATTTTGGGAAACAGGGGCCTATCCTCTTGCCATTCCTCCCTCTAGGGAGACTTGGATTGAGTCAGGAGAATTCAGACTGTGACATCTGTGTGTGATGCTTACAGCATGTCGTGAGATCTATTCAAGAGTTAATAAGTGTGGGTCCTGGCTTCGGGCAAGCTTTTGCTTCACTTTCATTGCTGTTCCCTGTGATTCACTGACCTGAATCAGTTTTAAAGGTTCACTTATAGATGCAACTTCTTGAGAAGAAAAAAGATTAAAATGTCCCTAGAGCAATTTTACTGAGATTTTGGTCCAAAAGGAAACAGTGTAAATAAACAGCAAGAAAAGCAGTAGCTAAGGCAGCATACTGCAGAACAAGCCAGAAGACAAATGCTGGGTAATTTGTACCATCCTCTGATTAAATGGCCATGAGCAAATCATCCAGGCCTCCAGGGCACACTCCATTGCTCTTTGTTGTGGCTGTGGGATGACACATGCCTGCACAGAGCTCTGCACTCAGATAACTCAGACCCGATTGCTACCATGTCCCCATCATCCTCAGCACTCCCCACGCAGTGTAAGGAATGGGCATTATTTAATGGATAATCTTTGAGAGTATTATCTAGTCTCACAGCAACCTTACCTGTTGCCTCAGTTTGCCTGGTATGAGCCTGGGACCTTGTTTGATTAGTGTTGCCCGGTATAATGCAGATGATTGAGTGATAGAGATGGGATAGGAACCCCAGGCAGTCTGGTCCAAGAGGTGATGCAAAAATATCCCATTCCTATACAGATAGGTCATTTCTAATGACTTGATGCCAGATAATAGAACTGAAGAAAAAAAAAACTGGTGGGGAGTGGTACCAGGGATTACTTAACTACTGAGCCATATCCCCAGCCCATTTCATTATTATTATTATTATTTTATTTTAAGACAGGGTCTCACCAAGTTGCTTAGGGCCTCCCTATGTTGTGAGGTTGGCTTTGAACTTTCGACCCTCCTGCCTCAGCCTCCCAAGCCACTGGTGTTCACCACCACACCCAGCAGGACTGATGAAATTTATCTTTCATTATTGTCCTCCCTGATGGGCTAAATTAACATCTCCAGTCCTCACTTCCTACCTCTAATCTACCTCTCCCTGTGCATGTGTCCCGTACAGCTTAGGATATAGAGCAACATTCCTCTATGTTCTAGATGCCTGTAGTAGCCTCCTCTTGGTTGTGACAACCAGAATGCTCTCAGTGTTGCCAAATATTCCCTTGGGGAGCAAAATCTCCCCTTTTGAAACCTTCTAGGCCAGATGCTCAAGTAACACACACCTGCTCTCAGGTGCCCAAATCAAACTGTTCATCTCTACTGATCTTCTAATATGTGTAGCATTGGTTTTCTGTGGCTGTGTGCAATAGTCACTGAGTTTGCCATGACAAAATACCAGAGACCAGTGGCTAAACAATGAAAATGTACTTAGAGTGGTTCTAGATGATAAAGAATATCTAAGGTCAATGGCCAGTAAGGTAGCTTGCCTTGTCTTCTTTCTGCACAAAAGGAGAGAGGGAGGGCAAGTTCTGTGGTGTCTCCTAATAAAAGGACACTAGCCCCCCTGTGAGGGGTCCACTCTCTCCACCTCATCTACCTCTCATTTCCCCCAGGGGCCCCAACTCCAAATACCATGAGGGTTAGGGCCTTGACATCTGAATGGCAGGGAGAGGCACATTCTGTCCATAACCGAGCTTTGATATGTTGGAAGGATAAAGCATAAAGTCAAATAGACTAAAATTCTCTTACAGTCCAGCTCTTTTAGGGGCTTTGTGAAAATTATTTAACCTTTGTTAATGCATGTACTGACTTGCTAAATTGTTATAAAATTGTTTGCCTCATAGAGGTTGGTTTTAGAGAAGAAATGAAATGATGTATTCCAAGATGTGTAATTTTTAACATGAAAGAAAATTTTCCTGTTTTCTTTTCCTCTAAAAGTCTAGCATACCCTAAGTGGGTGATGTAGACCCCACATTTTCAAAGTTAGAAAAATACATTAAGTTTTATAGTCTAATGATACAAAAATACATGTTTGAGTGGAGAAAGATACTGGCATTTTTTTTAAGAGTACAACTTAAGTTTAAAAAAAAAAAAACTGTTTTTGGAAAGCCACTAAGAAACTTGTGGAAAGTTTCTTACCATCTCTGGTAAGAATTAAGTGTTTCATGCAATAAGGAAAAGGATCCTTTTCTCTAATAAAATTGTGAAAACAAGATGAGTCAAAGCAATGAAAAAGCTGGGAATGTTTTCAGAATTCTGCAGTGTGTGTTTGTCCCACATTTTCCTTCTCTTAAGGCCAATCATGGCCTTGTACACAAATGTGAACTTGAGATCCCAGATTTTGATGGATCTGAAGAGTGTCTTATTTGTTTGGTACTGGGGATTGAACCCAGGAAAGCTTTACCGCTGACGTACATCCCCATCCCATTTTATTTTTTATTTTGAGACAAGATCTTGTTGAGGTTGCAAGTCTGGCCTTGAAAGTGGTCCTCCTGCCTTTCCCTCCTGAGCCACAGGGAATTATAAGCGTGCACCGCTTCTCCCTGCTGGCTGTGTGTTAAATTTAAGAATGAGTTTGAGTGATCAGCCATGTAGACTTCCTGCAGCTGGTGAGCCTTAAACATGCTTTGCAAGGATGTCGCTTCACTGCCAGCACAGCTGTAAACGCTTGGCGCCTTTGCTTCCTAACAGTTACAGTGCTCACTCTCCCCCCCCACCCGCCAGCCTTCGAACAGTGCTAATCATTAAGTATGTTTAATAAAAAATATCTTCTCAGCTTGCAAGTGACTCTCTGTGTTAAATATTTTAAAAAGTTATTCCACTCAGTGAGACACTCTTGACATTAAATAGATTTAATAAGAAATTGTTGGTTTCTGATGGTTTTCACTGTTAAGTGTTTTTTATAGGTAGTTACTTTTCCAGCCGACAACCAGCTCTAAGTCTTTAATATTTAAAAAGTTGCTTTTATAGCTTCTTGGTGCATCTGTGTATAAAACATAACATGAAAATTGCCTCTAAATTTTGAAAGACTCCTCCTAATTAACGAAAGAAGAAAGCGTTTTCATTTGCTAAGCATGTGTATATTTCACAGACCAAAGTAGATTCCAGGGTTCACAAATTGGTGACAACCCCCCCCCCCCCAAATATCAGTTTCAGTGTCTTGTAAGATGTGAGATAACAAGGTGCACTTGGAGAAATATGTTCATCCAGCACTGAGCACCTATGGCGAATGTGCTGGAGTAATGATTAAGATGTATACTGTTTTGTCCCATGGAAGCTCTCTGAGACCTTGCAAAAAACTCAGTCCATCTTCACAGAGCTCCGTGGAGGTTGCTCGTGGTTCTCATGAGTAGTTTTTAGTTGCATGAAGAGCAGTGACAAGTTAGTGACATCAGCTAGAGCTGGGAATATACCTTTATTTCTCTTTTAGGAGAACCCTCTGGGTATGGGCTCTGCATATATAGACGTTTCAGTGGTTTTGCCATCTTAGATTCTTATGTGGGCTAAGTGCTGGGGGTGGGTGAGCTGCTGAAACAAGTATGGAAGTGGGCACAGAATAGGTTAAAGGGCCCCTGCATGGAGTCATGGCTCCATTTGCTTCTCTCATGCATTCTGGGTCACTCTTGGCATCTCTGTATCTTCCCTGTGTGATGTGTGTACCCGTGTCTGCTTCTTTTGTTGGTGGTGAGAATCAGATGAGCTGATGCATATTGAAGTCTTTTGCTCTTGGCACCCACAACATATTCATTGTTTGTTAAATATTTACTGTTAGTATATTAATCCTCTGTGTAATTGAGTAGCCGACTTAATCCTTTGCCGCAGTGCTTCAGAGAAGGATTGATTTAGAAGCCTCTCTGGATGTCAAATTTGGTAATTCTAGAACTTCGTATCTTCCCTTGGAGCACCCAAAGAACAGTGGCATATGTTTCCAAGACTGAGAATACTGTTACCAAAAGGTTGAGATAACATGGCTCTGAATTCTAGAAACTCCCAGGATGGAACTTTTGAGTCTAAAGTTGACAATGGCTTAAGGGTTTCCTGGAATTTCTCCCTCATTGTAACACATGGAAATTCCACTCTTCCTCCAGATACAACCTAGGACCCCTGACTCTGAATATTTAGATTTCTTCCACTTGTAGCTCTCTCTCCTCCACCTCCAGACTGATGTTCTGGGAGATTCCCCAGGATTAAAGTGGAGACTAAAAGGAGCTTTTCATTTCTGCCTGCAAAATCTTTCTCTATTCCACATGCCCAGACATGATGATAATCATAGTTATAATGGATACAGTGAAGGTGTTGGTGACAGTGATGTTGGTGATGATGGTGATGATGAAGATTTTGATGATGGTGGTGGTAGTAGTGATGATACGAGTGTTTGTGGGGGTGGCAGCTCCCTGTGCTGACAGTTGTGTGACCAGCCCAGTACCGACTACTTTGCCTATGATACCTCATTTAACCCTCATGACTTCTTAATTCTGCATCATAACTGTCCTTCTTTATAGTGTACAGGCTTTAGTTTCTGCTTAGGTTACCCATGAAATGATGGGCTAAGGTTAGAACCCTGTCTTGCCTCTTGTTTTAGGTGTTTTTTCCCTGCCTCTGTCGAAGATCTGGCATGGTCAGCATGCCAGTTCCTGCAGGACCTCATAGGTTTGGGGGGACCCACTCAGAGTTGGACGAATTTGACCTGGAGTGTCCACAGCAGTTATAGAGTTAGGGATGTGAGCAGTATTTCCAGCCTTGGCCTGGCCTCTCCTGAAGCCATATTTGGAAACCAGCATGGGACAAGCCTGGGTTTCAAAGGCAGAATCCAGGTGTATGTGTGCATCAGAACAAGTCTCAGGGTGAGCAGTGCCATGCCCATGGTTTTTGTGATGTGTCTTTATTTTGCTGAAACCCGTTCCTAATTGAGCTTTTCTGATTTTCTGATAATTCCCAGGTCTCCTCCTCTTTCTATATTTTTGATCTCTTTTTTAAAATTTTTTTTAAAATGCCTTTATTTTATTGGCTTATTTTTATGTGGTGCTGAGGGTCGAACCCAGTGCCTTACACATGTTAAGCCAACGCAATGCCATTGAGCTACAGCCTCCTTCATTATTGATCTTTAAGCACATTGTTTCTTTTCCCAAATCATTCTCCCTCTGGCTCCCCCACCTTCCTGGCCATTTTTTATTGTTAATTTCCCTGTGGTAAATGTCCCTACTGGCTTCGTCCTGGAAACTTTCAGATCTCATTCAGCTTCCTCTCCTGGGTATTCTGGAATCTTCTTTCATGCCCTATGCTTCCCTTTTCCTCCACTTTGTGTTTCATGAACATTTAGCATCTGCTTTGGTGCAGGGTAGGTGTTCAGTAAAGATTAATTGCCTGTTTGAATGAATTCATGTCATGCTTGTATCTCAGAAACACATCAAAAAGCCTAGGATAGGATTAGGGTTCTGACCTTTACCTTTGACCCACATCTTCAAGGGGAGCAAATGCTTAACTTACATATAATTAACCACTTGTAGTAAAAATAAATTTCCAACTGAAATATGCTCCTCAGGGTTGTTTTGTTTGTTTGTTTTTGTTTTTGCTTTTTTGGTACCTGGAATTGAACCTAGGGGCACTTAACCACTGAGCCATGTCCCCAGCCCTTTTTAGAGACAGTTCCTCACTAAGTTGCTGGGGCTGACCTTGAACTCAGAATCCTCCTGCCTCAGCCTCCTGAACCATTGAAAGTTTTATTTTTAACAGAAGGCATAAGGAAAAGCAAAACTCATTTTCCTATTCCGATATTATTATATGAAAGTTATCTTAACAAATACAGTGAAGCCCAATGTGTTTTTCCATTAGATTTCTGTATTTATTTTGTAGAATCAGCTCTGTATACACACCTAAAGTGTTTTGTTCTCCCTATTTTCATATCCTATTTACTGTCTCCAGCAGCACACATCAGGACTTTTAAATTATCACCAAATGATTTTTCTGCCTATTTCAGAATGATTTTAATGTGGTTATGTTTATTTTATTTAGAATTTTTATTTCTGCTTTGGGACAATGCGATTATAATATTTCTTCCTTATGTAACCACTAGAGAACCCCTTGCATGAGAGAATAAAAGAGGACCATAGAGAAGGAAAGTTGTTTTTTAAAAGGGTGAGTAAAATATTATCATCCATCTTTTGATTTATAAGGATTTTTTTTCTCCTTCTGTTAGATATTGGGCAATTCAGAGGTTTATCTCATGTGCTTGGTTTCCATATAGAAGAACAAGCATTTATCATGGGTCATGTTTTTTTTTTTTTTTTCTAAAAAACCTCATTTTAATGACTAGGACCAGAATAAACTCTCTTGGGTTCCATAAACCCAGAAAACCCAACCCTGGTCCAAGGGACCACATGATCTGGTTAATTAAGAAGGAAATAAAAAAATGAAGAAACCAAGTTGAGAGTGAAAGTAAGTTTTGAAATCTCCATCATATGCCATTAGAAAGCAGAGCTGCTTATTAAAATTGTAGTGGCCCAGTGTGGTTAACTTTTTTTTTGTTACCAGGGATTGAACCCAGAGTCACTTAACCACTGAGCCGGCCCATTTTACATTTTATTTAGAAGCAGGGTCTCACTGAGTTGCTTAGGGCCTCACTAAGTTGCTGTGGCTTGCTTTGAACTTCTGATTCTCCTGCCCTAGCCTCCCACACCTTGATGGTTAGCATTTTTAAACCTCTGGATGAAATGTGGAATATTAAGATGGCAGTTTCAGTTTTCTAGGCATTTGGAACATAACTTTTTCTTTGATGACAAAGGAGTCAATACCTCTACCCAGCCAGGAGTGTCTTATACTTTTCATTCTCTTTTCCTGCCTTGTTTCAGCGCTTATCACACATAGACAGCAGAAAGAGTACAAAAATATGCTTATCAGAGCAGATTCTCAACTTTGCCTCTTATTTACTGTGCAGTATTGAAGAAGTCACTTAACCTCTCTCCGCCCAGTTTCTCCATCTGTAAAATTATGTTAGTAGTCATGCAACCTCATGAGATTAGTTTTGTAATATTTAATGAACTGCGTGGTGCAATAGCACACACCTGTAATCCCAGCAATTTGGGAGGCTGAGGAAGGAGAATTGAAAGTCCAAAGCCAGACTCAGCAACTTAGGGAGGCCTTAAGCAACTTAGTGAGAACCTGTGCCAAAATAAAACATAAAAATGGCTGGGGATGTGGCTCAGTAGTTAAGCACCTGTGGGTTCAATCCCCAGTACCAAAAAAAAAGAAAAAAGAAAAAATTAAATGAGCTATTACATTCAAAGTTGTTAGCTGTGGCTATTAACAAAAAATAAAAAGAATCAATAACATATGTTTTACAGCAACATTTTCCTTATTATTAATACCCTTCTAATCTCAGATATGTCATTGCTCAGCCCAAATGCCAGCTCTTCCATTAGGCTTTTCCCTCTTCACCCATTGGAATTAATTACCCTCTGTATTCTTATTTTCTTTTTCCTGTATGTTTATTATAGCCTTAATACTTAATGGATTTTATTATATATGTCCTGGAAACTTGGGATCATTTCTTACCCATCCTTTTAATCAAACCTCAGTACAGTAATTATTTTAAATTAAACAACATTGTGGATTTAAAAAGAAAAAAAGAAGAAGTGTGACCCTGATGAGCGTTTTAATTTGCTTTCATTGTATGAAAATGCGGGGTGAGGTCAGCATGTTGCGATCCAAGGTGGTTGTCCCAGAATCCTAGGACCCTTGGCTAGGCCCGTGGCTGTGTGTTTAGAAGTAAAGCTAAGATTTCGGGTGCTGCTTTTCACAGGATGCAAACTGTCTTAGGTCGAATATTCGTTATCCAATTCACAAAGAAGTCTCCCCAGATGGGAAGCCTTGAATTATTTATGCAGTGTTTATCTCTGAGTTTACTTCCCATCACAACCAATTAAGGCTATTTGGTTTCATTAAAAATAGCATTTTCTCATTTGGGAAAACATTTATCTGAAGGAAATTTAAATTTACCCACTCAGAGACTCCAAAGCCGGTGTGGAGTTAGCTCTACCACCCTTAGCCAAGAAACAGAAAAGGAAACCCATGCAGTTTTCTCTGTACTGGACATTTTTTTTCCCTTTTTAAATCTTTAGCAGATATGAATTAGTAGAATCAAGCTTCATTTTTGTCCAGATTTTAGATTTAAATCTCTGAACATCAGATATATATGTGGCATATAAAGTAGATTGCATTGGTTCCTCCCTTCTTTCCTTTCCCTCTCATTTCTTTCTGTTTTGGTACTTGGGATTGAATCCAGGGGTGCTTTGCCACTGAATTATATCAACAGTTCTTTCTGTCTACGTTGCTGAGGCTGACCTCAAACTTGCAATCCTCCTGCCTCAGCCTCCTGAGTCCCTGGGATTACAGGCATGGTCACTGCCCAGGTTGCATTTCTGATTTCTATACTGTAGCAAGTGCCTTTAGTTAAGATGACTTAGAATGTAGAGAATGGTGCCTGTCACCCAGCATCATCATGACCTTGTATGAAATACATTCTGTCTTTCAGACAGAACCAGCCCTAACCTATAATCCATGTTTCTGAGCTCCTGCTTCCCCCAGCTACAGTCAGATTTCATTTACCCTGTGCTCCGGCTTTGCCAGATATCACACAAGCTTGCATGAAGTCATCGATGCCATTTTTGAAACAAGACTTAACTGGATGGGTAAAGGGCACATTAAGGGCCAGGCAAGAACTGAGTGACCCTGAGTAGTTTTGATGTCTCAAAACTACTGCTCTTTCAGGCTACCATGGGTGAGACTGCAACCCTTGAATGTGGTGACCATTCCAAGATGTGTTCTGCTTCGCTCGTCTACCCTAGGAGCTGGTTGCAGAAAGCAGCATTCACCCCTCTTTCTTGGTTAAGAGTGACATCCATGACAATCCATAACCTGTTAGGCAAGAATCGAATTAAAACAAGCCTTAAACTGGCCAAAATTGATGAATGATGACATTAATCTGTGCCCTGCCTCCCAGTTTTAGAGAACAGACATGTGCATAGTGGGAACGTGAGATCGAAGAGAATAATTCTATAAAATGGGCCCACTGTACTGACCCCCACATGCTTTTTTTTCCAAGAAGCAATTTACCAGGCCCTGCCTGGCCTCAGTGGACAGGATATGTCACATTCCTTAGCAGACTACCTGTTAACTGCAAGAGAAAAGCAGGCCCAAGCTAATGTCAGCAGGAGGAACCCAGGAGACCAGATCCTGAAACCCTGGGAGATAAGAATAGTAACCATAAAATGTGTAAGAATAGATGATTATGAATCCAGTTAGAACCTGTCAGCATGGGCCAAAGTGACCTAGAGATGCTATGACAGTGGGAACTTAAAAATCTGATGTCATCTGCTGTCAGTCAAAATCCAAGGGGTGGACCTGGGCAGGACCCTCTGGAAACTTCTCTAGGATCCCCAATAAAACTGGAGTGCAAGACAGGCACATGGTCCCTCTCCTCTCTGAGAGGACCCACTCTCTCCAGACCCACTCTCTCCCTTAAGAGTGTCCCCTTTCCCTTTTCCTAGCCCTTCAATAAACTCATTCCTGTTCATTTGAGCAACATGTCTCAAAACTTTCTGACTTGGTAGCAAGAATCAGGTTTTGAAGAGGGGATCTCACACTGCCTTTGTTTCTTGGAAGGCCCCAGCTCTGCAATACCAGAATACCCTTGCACATTCTCCTCTCTGTCCTACCATCTGGGAAGATACCTGCAGGAGTGGACTCTGGAGGTTTTCTTCTATTTTTCTCCCCTCCTTGTGACTCTTTGCCTACCACTGACCTGTTTCTTTAGAAGACAAAACAGTAAATGGAGAAATAATAGGTGCCTTATATGTTACCTCCTAAACCCGTTCCAGACCTCGCTAACTGATCATAGAATCCTTTCCCCTGAGTTTAATCAGATTTCTTAATCGTTGTCAAAGATGGGAGCCAAGCAGCCACCACCAATTAGTTATCATTTGAATGCTAGATTAAACCTGTTTGCTGCCTTCCATTTAAGTTAAAGTCTTCCTTCCCTTCCTTTAGTCCTGGGATCTGTCTCTTGCTGTTATGTGCTAATTTTTTTTAATATTAGACTTTAAGAATTCACACACCATCTGCAGTTTGAACTGGTCACATTTTCCCACACCAACATCTTGGTATGCTTTCATCCAGAGCAAGGGTATTGAAAACCCTTTTGGAAAGATATCATTCAATTTAGAGGTAGATGTTTGCTGTATTTCTAGATTGCCGACTCTTTCTTGACTGGCAAAATGTTTGAAACAGGCAGTATTCATAGAGAAAAATATGCTGATGGCAACCACTATCCTTTCCTGGGCACTTGCAGGGTATAAGATTGTGCACTGAGCTAATTATGAACATAATGCCACTTAATTCTCACCAATGTGATAAGTAGGCACCATGACCATAACTTGTTATTGAGGATGTAAGTGGTGCTTGGAGAGGGTAATCTGCCACTGTTGGCGAGTGTCATAGCCACAAGTGGAACCCAGAATAGAACCTTTTTGTGTGTGTGCCCTATGTATAGGCTTCAAGAAAAAGCTACAAGAATATACCAATCATATTTTTTGTCTAAAACATGCTATCTCATGTTACACAATGTATCATTGCCCTATGCTGCATTTGAAAGGAGCTTCTAGAATGCAGAGATTTTTTTGGAAGTCTTTGCTTCACACACCCAGTTTCGTATGATTTAAATAGTATTCCTGAATGCCTTGCTCATAGTTGTAACTTGCATGAAGTTCAAATTTTATATAAGCCTCCTCTACCCCATTCAACTGTCACCTTATGTAATATGTATTTTTCCCTCTCATTGAATGTTTGGATGTCACTGCTGAGTTCCTCAGAGATAGTACATGCCTCGGGATGTAGGACCTCTTTAACCTAGATATAAATCATTCCAGCAGAGGCCTTTTAGTTCGTAAATGAAGTAAGCTTTCCTTTTTTCCTTCCCTTATTATCCTTCCACCCAGCCTTTTAAAAGCAGATTTCAGGTTTAGATTTACACAAATGCAAAAAAAGGCAGCACAGTTATTTAGCTCCAGTCTGCAGTTAAAACAGTGGGATACATAGCTAATTTCACTTTTATTTTTTTTAATGTGCATTAGTAACCTGACACTCCATTAATTACTATATTTCGTTTTGGGAAGCTAAACTTGCTTTTCTTAGAAGCCTGCTGAAAGTAAGACAATTACCTCTGCAAGCGCCCTCCGAATATTTCATATTTAATGTAACATGTTAACATCATAATGCCATTTTATGGATAAAAGAGGTTAAATTGTATACTAATGATAAAAAAGCCTACCCCATTATGGTTTACATGTAAGGTATCCCTCAAAAGCTCATGTGTGAGACATTGCAAGAAGGTTTAAAGGAGAAATGTTCAGATTACGGAGAGCCTTAACCCAATCAGTGAATTAATTCCCCATATGGATTAACTGGGTAGTAATTGTAGGCAGGTAGGGTGTGACTGGAGGATCGGGTCTCTGGGGGTGTGTCTTTGGGGTATATATTTTGTGAGCTGAGTTTAGTGCTCTCTCTCTCTCTCTCTCTCTCTCTCTCTCTCTCTCTGCTTCCTATGGTCATATTCCCAGTTGATTTCTTCTGCCACACTCTTCTGCCTTGATATTCTGCCTTACCTCAGGCCCCAAGGAATAGAGTCAGCCATCTGTGAACTGAGACCGAAACCTCCGAAACCATGAGCACCAAAATAAACATTTCCTCTTCTAATTGTTTTATGTATATATATTTTAGTTGGTGGACACAATACCTTTATTTTATTTATTTATTTTTATGTGGTGCTGAGTTGAGCCACAGTCCCAGCCCCCTCTTCATTGTTCTTTTTAATATATATTTTTTTTAGTTGTACACTAGTGTGGACACAATACCTTCATTTTATTTTTATGTGGTGCTGAGGTTCGAACCCAGGGCCTCATGCCTGCTAGGCGAGCTCTCTACCACTGAGCCCCAGCCCCAGCCCTCTGCATTGTTCTTATCAGGTCTTTTGGCTGCAGCAGCAAAAGACACTGACCAAAACCTGCCCCTCCTCCTCCTCCACGGGTGGGGGGCGGGGGAGAAGGAGTGTTGCTCTTAGGATTAGAGGAAATACATCCAAGCAGTATCTACAGATGCCCAGAAGAACATCCAGTGAGTTTCAGTGGGTGATGGGTGTTGTGACCTGCTTACTTGGCATTTTCGAAGTTTTTTGCTACTTGCCTCTGAGTCTTTGAGGGAAAAACCCAATCTAGAATGTATCCTTATTTCTTACAAGATATGTATTTTGTAACTTGAAAGCACAGAGAAGATAGAAAGTAAATCCTCTTTCTGTGCCATAGAGAAGTGCAGTAGCAGTCAGTGTAGCTTTGCCTCTGGTTCAGTCAGGATGCAGGAAAACTCTAGTGTTATCAACAGCAAGGACAATCTTTCTAATTAAATGTTCAGCTTCTTACCACCTTTTAAGTTCATCACCTAGTCTTTTTTCACTGTGAAGAGACCCGGGAACATTTGCAGACTAAACTGAAGTGAACTGTTATTAGCAGTTATCGCCATCCTCAGGAAATGTCCAAGGTCCCAGGTTTCCTGCAATGACGTCATTGCTATGGCATCCCATTTTATTTGATGTGTAAAGGTGAGTCCTTTCTTCTCCCTTCCTGCCAGGAACAAGCTGGAGAATATGTATAATTCAAAATTGGTCCAGGAAAGGCACATAAGTTTCATTTAATTAAAGGTGCTAAAAGTAAAGGGAGTTTGAGATAAGCTTGACCAAGTGGCCCTGCTGCCTGTTTTCCTCTGGCCTTTTCAAAAGGGACATAATATATAAATGAGTACTTCGTGAACTGAATGAGAAGATACCAGAAGAAGAAGTGACTGACACAAATTTGAAGTTGATAACCTTGAATCAGAGAAGGTGAAGTTCCTGAAAGTATTTTCAAAAAGGAAACACAGAAGCGGGAGGAGAAATCACCTCTCTGCATTTCCACTGTATCCTTCAGTTGTCTCAGAACTGGAACTGTTCCTTGTCAGTTCAAGGTCTCTGCTACTTTTTGCCTTGAAGATGAGTAGAACGCACCACTTCCTAATTGATTAATGAATTGCTTTGCCACTTGGTACAGTGGGTAACGAAGAGTTTATTTAGAAGTAAATTTGAAAGTCTCCATCTAGTAAAAATGTCTTTCCTTTTTCAAATCATTAAATGACATTGCATGTATGATGGAAGTCTACTTTGAATGGTGCTTGCTGTTTCCTGTAATCAAATGCATCTTTTTTTTTTGGTACTGGGGATTGAACCCAGGGGCACTCTACCATTGGGCCACATCCCCAGCCCTATTTTGCATTTTATTTAGAGACAGGGTCTCACTGAGTTGCTTAGGGCCTTGCTAAGTTGCCGAGACTGGCTTTGAACTTGCAATCCTCCTGCCTCAGCCTCCCAAGTGTTGGGATTACAGGCGTGTGCCACCGCACCCGGCCGAATGCATCTTGACTCAGTAACATTGCAAGTGATGTGTAGGATTTCATTTTCTTGCACCCATTGAAACCATTGACTAGAGTGGAACAGCTAGACAAGTCACAGAAGATACTGGGAGGTGACTTCTGTTTGTACCTGTGTGTTTTGGGAACACAGTAACAAATCAATGAGAAAACTTTTAGGGAAACTTACATGTACAGCATTTTATGAATTCTCCAAATATTCTGCCTGTGTGACCAGTCAAAGGGGATTCAGAGTAGGGAAGGAAGATATTACTGAGCCATCCAGATGAATTTTGAGAAAAGCTAGAACTGCTTGGATGAAATAAAGTGGTGTTAGGAAGTAGTTTTTGCATAACTGTATGTAGAATTTCTAACATTTGTTGTTTTTCCTAGACCCTGAAAAATATCTAAAAGTAGTATGAAGTTGAGGAAATAATTAAAAATTATTGAATTGATTGTGTGATTACAGAAATACCAGGGAGGTTTTTTAAGCTGTCAGTGGATGGGAAAATTAAATTTTTTGAGGTTTTTAGTAGAAGTCAACAGTAACAGACAAAGGACAATATCTGAACAGGGAAATTGTTAAAAGAGGTGCAACAGGTCAAACAGAACAGATCCATTAGTGAAAGAACATACCGACTCTTCACTTGTGTAAGGAATACAAGAAATGCAGTTTTGGAAGGGGCTTGAGGCAGCTCTGTGGCTTGTGCTATTTGAATAAGGACACTGAGACTTAGGTTTGTATAGCAGGCTCTCTTCTTGGGCTTGGCAGTAGTAGTTTCATTTTTATGTCCTCCTAGATTCAAATTCACCGGAAAAGAGAATTCCTGTACTTCTTTGAATGTTTCCAGGAAAGTTGCCATATAACCTCTGCCTTGTCTAAATGGATTCCATTTCACTCCCTGTAACCCCAGGCTCTGTTATCAGCTTTTCTTGGAAGGGTTGAGCAGTAATTTTTATCTAAAGGAAATCAGAACTGATTACTAGAGGTGGGAGTCAAGCAAAAAGGTGTTCTTCACACAGCACATAAAGTTACTTAGGGGTATTTCCAGGTTTCCTGGCTACCTCCTAAGCTTGCTGTTGTTTCCATTTGGACCATTAATCCAACTAATATTTACTGAGTATTGTACGTGAAGAAGATACAGAAAGTACCAAGACATTCACTATCAAATTGATTCCAATGTGAATTGAAGAGGTACTAGGTACAAATGTCCAACGCCAGGTGCTATTTGAATCATTTTGCTGGCTGTCCTAGGCCTACAAGATCAGGATTTCTGTCTAGAAGCCCAGAAACCTGATCCTTAAACAAGTCTCTCTGTGAAGCTCTTGTGGAGCCAGTTTGAAGAAAGACTGTGCAAGAAAGAAGCACTCTGAACATGAATAAATGTTTTTGGAAAAGGTTTTGCAAATCATTTCTGTCACTCCTGAAAACTAAGTTGGAATTTCTCAAAGCTAAGGCTGCAGAGCATGAGGTTTGGAAATGTCACATCAAACTATAAGGATCCCACTGCCCTAGTCAAAACTATTTACATTTCTTGTCTTGGTTTTAGAAATCTATATGTTCTTTAATAAAGCTACCCATGTGAATTCTGATGCATGATCATACAGACTCTTCACATTGGTGTGTTGGAACCATTAGAACTCAGGGGATAGCATTTGTTAGAGTGCAAGTTTTGTGTTTCATTAATTAAAAGAAAGCTCTATTAATATTCAGCACATGCATTGCCAGCATTTTCATGTCATCTGTGAGCCAGGAGGTCACATGTCTTATTTGCTAGGTATTTAATGGAAAGAAAGGAATTAACAGAGTATTTCAGCATCTAGTTGCTTTCTGCATATTGCAATCAATTGCATTTTATGTGTGCCTCTTATAAATAAATCTACGTGTTAATGTAATGTTTGTAACTAAACCACTGCTCCCAAAATAGACAAATGGCTTAATCAACATGCTCTCTTGTCAGCCATCTTCTAGGGGGGAAAGAAGGACAAGGAGAATCTAATCAGATCTGACATGAAGCTGGCATGAAAACTATAAATTACCAGTATGACTTGATATGTTTGCATGTGCCTTGTTATTAACAATGAACCTCACTCAAAATCTGTTTTGTATCTTAATACTGAATAGTAATGTAAAGATTAGTATGATATTTGGAAATGATGTTTCTTCCCCAATTACCATATCTATTTTTTGGTTTTTATTTTTGCATGTATTTTAAGAATGAATATGCTATTACTACAATGATACATGTATGCAGCTTATCAGTAAACAGATAAAATGGGTGCACACACAAAAACTGGTACAGTTATACAACATATGGATAAGTGAAAAATGTTGGGAATTGCATGTATATACATAGGGATTGGTAGGTGAATGATCTAAAAGGTTCTGAGATCACTGCTTCATTAAAGAGAAAGAAAGGACCAGTCTTTGGAGTTCTTATGCTGAAATATTTGGTCAGCCTTTCATTTCCTTGTTATTTGACTTTAAGAAGACAAAGAGGAGCTGCAGGCATAATTGAATTGTAGAGAACTTTCCTAGTATGACAAGACCTTGGTTTCCATCCCCAGTTCAGGTTAAAAAAAAAAAAAAAAGGAAGAAGAAAGAAGAAATGCAGGAGGAGGAGGAGCAGAAGAAGGAGGAGAGGAAATAACCTGTCATTTAGTGTTAGCTTTAAACCCTAAGGAAAATTCCCCATATGTATTTACATGTTAGTAAATTGCTTTCTTTATGTTTGTCAGGTTCATTTACATATTGCTTTGTTCCTACAAAAGGGGGAGATAGCAGAGTGGCCAGGACTCAACTCTCACCACACATTAATTCTTCAACTACTTTTTATCACTTGGTCTCTTGAATCCATTTGCTTTTTCCAGTTTCAATAGCATTTGACAAAAGGAATGTGTTGGTGCATTTCTCTGCCTTTTAAAAAAATTTTTTTTTCCTAAGGGTACATCAGACTCTTGACAGATATTTGAGTGTCATTTTTCATGGTTTAATATAGACTGTATTCATATTTATAAATGTAATTGCTCTCCAAAGGAAATCAGTAATTTGTAAGTGATTATCTGTATTTTGAACTTGACTGCCTGGCTTTTAATACATTTGAAATTTCTTTGGCTGGTGCTTAATATTCTGAAGGCATGAATTTGTTTGCTGTGAGGAAGATAAGCATGACATCTGCCTCACACCTGTGGAGTTGAGGATAAGGAGCAAGCAGGAAGTTATACTCAGAGCTCTTTCCAGGCTCTTGGGAGAATGGTCTGGGTCTCAGATTTCTTTGAATCAAAGTGTAAACTAAAGCACAGGCTTCCTGCACCCCCCAGGTCTTATATAGAGTCACAAGTCTCAAACTGGTGGTTAAATCACCAGACTTCTAGGTCTGCCAAACCAGCTATTCATGCATTGATAATTTTTAAATCTTTTATCGAGGTATAAGCTACGTAGTGGTCAAATGTTCAGAAGCAAAATGTACAGCTTGATGAGTTTTACATATGTGTACACTCATGGAATCAACATCTGGAGCAAGGTGTGCAACAGGTCCGTGACTCTGGAAAGCCCCCTCATGCCTCTCCCAGTCAGTAATCTCACTGTCACCCTAAGCCCAGAAGACTTGAGTCTACTTTTGGCCCCTTTGAAGGGGCCTGTTGAAGACCAATGACGACTGCCATTGTTACTGTTGTTCCTTGTTAGATTATTATTCTTGAACAACTTACAGGACAGTTCTCAGATTTCCTTTGCTCTGAGTAAAGGAAAAGACCTGGCTCCTCCAGAATCTGCCCATGAACCTTTAGTAATGATTCAGGGCCCACTGTTACTCAGCTACCAATTGAAACAGTTCTTTTCCACCATTTGATCATGTCTCTCCAGTTGGTCTTCAGTGTGTGTGCCGCCAGTTCAAAACAACTCAAGATGTTACAGAGTACTAACACATTTGTAAAAGTCATTGGATCTTCACAGCTTGCTGTTTCCTAACAGTGTGTATTCTGAGGAGAGAGTCTCTGTCCAGGTAATTTGATGCAAAGAAATCAGGAAAAGTCATGGTTCTTCCTGTGTCACCAGACATCAACCTGGTTAGGAGGGAAGACTCTTTAGGAAGAAGAGACAAAGTTAACAGTTGAGGTGGAGGCAGCCTCCTGGCCATGCTGGGAAATTTTAATTCATTCCAGTGTGTGGAAATGGAAACCAAAATGAGAATCTCTAATGTGTTTGTATTTTTGGATCACATGCCTCAGTCTTAATAAAACTGCATTAATCCTTCATTTATGAACTGTGCCAATAGCATGTGACAGGACTTCCAAAAATGTGGTTCAGACCATAACACAGGAGAAGCATGTACATCCCAAATGAGTTTACAGACCAGTCGTAAAGGTTGAATCACATGCTTTCCTTGGGGCAAAAAGAAGCCTGGGCTTCTGGCATTCCTTGGGGGAGATGGGTCAGGGCTGTGCTGGAACATCAAACAATAAATGCTTCAGGTAGCATGTAGCACTTAATTTGAATGTTGAAAGATGACGAGTGGGAGCATTCCAGGTAGTACTATGTCTTAAGCTTTCCTGTTTCTGGTTGTTCTGAACTGACACACTCACATCATAAATTGCTATTGTGGTTAATATTGTAATTAAGGCTCAATTATGTTTCAAGGATTAGTGGAATTGAGTCCACGTTTTTACTGCATTGCAAAATCTAAAGCAATCATTATTTTGGGACTATTATTAGAGCATTATACTCATTTTAAAGATGACACTGCACTTAATTTTTTTACATTTTGGATTAGAATTGCAAAAAATGTTAGAAACAACAATGAAGTTACTGCAGAAGGAAAACTAAGATGGCTCAGATCTTTTCTAATGAGACAAGAAGTACCATTTCTTGAGCTTCTAATGTAGACTAGTTGCTCTGATTCGCTTTATAACAGCAACTTTTCTTAGTAATCATGAGCACTAAGCACTACTAAATATAATTCCATTTTTCAGATGTAGATGGCTAACACATGAACAGTTGCCTTAACAAACCATCACAAAAGGAGATTTATTGTCCCACAGTGCTGGAGGCCAGAAATCCAAGGTTAAGGTGTCATCAGGACTGTAAGAGAGGATCTCTTCTGTTGTCTAGCAGCTTCAGGTGGTTTGTTGGCACTGTTATATTCCCTGACATGGGCCTGTGTGGCTTGCCACCTTCTCTGTATGGCACTCTTCCTATGTCTGTCTCTGTCCACATTTTTTTTAATAAGGACTTAGTCACATTGGATTCGAATCCATCCTAAAGGCCTCATCTTCATTTGATCATCTCAAAAGACCCTGCTTCCAAGTAAGGTGATCATCACTGGTGGAGAGGGCTGTGACTTCAATGTCTTTGCAAGGGTGGCATAATTCAAACCTTGGTGTTACCCAAGCTGGCCTAGCTAGTAAACAAAGGAGACCAAATGCAAACTCAAGTCCATCTGATGCTGCAGCACAGGCTCTAACAGCTGTGCCAACAAACAATAGGAAAATGATTCACATTCAAGAATATTGTGCAATATTCAGTAGTGAGTGGGCAAACATCCTGTTATGAATGTCATGTCCAGTTGGGATTGATTTGAGGGTATGCCCTGGTATGGAGTGTTAATCCATTTGTCAGGGAACTGCAAGTTTTAGATATGCACTAAGATGTGTTTTGAGCCTTGTTTTAAGCGCAGAGGAGGTTTGTGATATCTCACCTTCCAAATGACATTTGGGAATCGGTACCTCTTTCTTGTGTCCAGCATATTATAGGATGTTTTTGTTTGGTTGGTTTTTGTTTGTTTGTTTTTATGGTGCTGAGGATTGAACCCAGGGCCTTGTGCTTGCAAGGCAAGCACTCTACCAACTGAGCTACATCTCCAGCCCCTTGTAGGATGTTTAGTAGCCTTCTTTGCCTACTCTAAGATAGAATAGATGTCAGCAGTACCCCTGCCGCAGTTTTGACAATCCAGAATGCCTGCAAACCTGGGACAGAATCAACAATGTTCGAGAACCCGTGGATTAGAAATGAAAGAAAGGCATTGTGGCCAAACTGGACCTGCATGCCACTTGCCAGGCTCTGCCAGTTCACGTCTCTTCAGAGTGGCGGCTGGCAGAGTGTAAGGATGGCTTACTTGAGGCCTGGTGACATCCATGGGCGTGAAAAGGAGGTTGACAGAAAGCATGGAGAGCTAGAGACTGAAAGCACATTATGTATGCTCTTTGATGAACTTGATTTTTTCAAAGCAAGACAGTGATTTTTGAATAAATATAAGATAAAAGTAAAGATTCTGCATCTGAACAACAAGGGATCGTCCATGTTTCCTGAAAAAACATCAAGCAAGTCTGATGGCAGACTGAAAGTTAATGTTTGTGCCTGCTGTCTGGGGGAGTATTTGCAATTGAGATCAGGGTTTTAATTTGCCTTAGGTTTAGGGAAAGAGTGTGATTGGCCCTGGTTACCTCTGCAGGAATCTGTGAGATTTTTTACTTTAATCTTTAAGGTGACCAGCCACTGTCATTCTCAGCAGCCACTGGGGCAGTGTCAGCAGACTCTGACTTAAGGCCACCCATGTTCTTCATCCTCCAATTTATCCTGTTTTCCACTGTCCACGAAGATGGGGGAGTATCACTCTGCTTTTGGGAAGAGAGATTTCTTTGCAGGTGGCATGGCTGGGACTACCAAACTGCACCATCTTCTCAGGGGTGCCAAGGTGTCTGCACCTTTGCAGTGCTGTTATCATCTCTTCACATTGGTTTGTGTATTCTTCCCCAGCCTCAACCATGAATGTGGTTGTGTACACTGGTCACAGCTCAAATAACTGAAAAATCAACTCAGAGCATCATTGCAAAAAATGCCGTCTAGTGAAAATACCTCTGCCAAAGCAGTACCCAGACAGGTTTGTAGCTCTAGGAGCCCCAGTACTAATGGCCTGACTGCCCAGGAGAATGCTTTAAGAAAAAAGAAAAAGAAAAAGAAAAAAAACATCCATTGCATGGTTAACAAAATGGTATTGAGGTGCAGGGAGGTGTACATTCATAGAATGGAGGATAAGAGCAAAGTCCAAGAATTTATTTTCAAAACGGAGGGGAGGCAAAGCTTCCACCAGGGAGGGGTACCCAGCAGGTTGGGCTGCTACTCTCTAGGCATTTATATGGTCTTGCTGGAGATGACCTTTGAAGCTATTTGCTGAAGTCTTCTAGGGCAGGGTGATTCTTCATCCAATCACAGTGAGACGCTCTTCAACCATTCATTGCCTGTCCAGTCAGGATGTTGTGTATATGCTGTTTCCATGCTTGATCACATGTCTGTATACGAATTGTTGCATTTAAGTTCTTTGCCGTGTCTGCCTATTATATTTCGGGCTTGTGCACTTGGTATGAGGCCCAAGAACTGCTGTTGAGTCCTAATGAGACTTTTAAGACCCAGAAAACCCAGAAAGCTGTAAGTTCTACATCTCTCTGTGCTCCTAGATGGGAACAAAAAACAGGGTGTCCCCGTGAAGTGCAAATAGACCACCATGTGGAGGAATCTGTGGGTAGGAATTAATGAGCCAGTACGTTAAAAATACTTGAGATGTAGGTATTTGAAGAAATAATAAAGCCCAATACTCCAACCTTCCGGCCAGAACTCAAGCTATGTTAAGATGGAATACAATGCTTTGAATAAAAATAAAACCCTCCAGCGGAGACCCCTTTGAAAATACTATAATACATGGTCAGATGTGTTTCTCCTAGCATGAAAATCCCCACAGATCCAGCCTTCCTGCCTTTCTCTACCCAGTTTTGAGGGCAGGCTGGAAAATTGTGTGTACTCAGCCATAGTTCTCCACTATGTTTTGTGTCCTCATTGTGTAGAGTCTTATACAACCCATTCCTAACCTCACTTAATAAGTTTGTAATTTAAAATTTTTTAACTTATACATAAAACATTAAAGTTGTATAAAGTTCTGGGTTACCAGGTGATATTTCAATATACGAGAATACCATATACTAAATAATTTTTGAAGGGAGGATACATTACTTTATGGCAGGAAGGAACTTAACAGCATGACATTTGGATGTTCACTTTAAATGTGTTATTCCTTAATACCTAAGTCAATCTCCCCTGTCCCCATTGTGTTCATGTCCAAGTAATATCTCCTGTGGACTCTGCTGACCTCTATTCTTACCCTGCATTTCTGGGATATGGGGGATTCATGAGCCCAGTGTGTAGATTATGGGTCCATCCTGGGCTGCAGAATGTGCCTACGTCTGACTCATTAGTAGGACCCTAGTAGACCAGCGGAACCCAACCCAGTTGGGTTTATAGTTGATAGGAGCATCCAACAGGTAAGAATTTGATTCTGACCAAAGTTGTTGAAACAAAAATGATCCAGGCCAGAAAGAAAGAAAACAGAGCCCCACTGTTCAGAACTCACTGCATTTGAATTCTGGGCTCAAGGCCAGACCCTTGCAATTTCTGAACTGCATCATGGTGTCTGCTGGTGTGTCCTGTCACCTGCCCATGAGTTTCTGGTCTGCCATCAGACCAGAAAGAACTAAGGAATCCCTAGCAGAACTCTATACTTGATGGGCAGAAACCAATGAGCCTATAGTGTCTGACAGGCCTGGTGCAGTGCCATCACCAGGTATTGGACCTACAGGGAGGACACACAGCCTGTAAAAGGGCCCTCACTTCACCAGCCATGTTTTTGAAGCCTTTCCTCATTTTTCTTAACTTCCCTTTCCCAGTCTTCAAACTGAGGGTAGCAACAGCGCCCTCTACATACAGTTGTCATGAAAGCAAAATTCCCTAATCTTAAAGCACTTGCTCTGTGCTCTATTGCTTAAGTGAAGTGCACACAATTATAGATGATGCTTTTTAGATTTGGGTATCTTGAAATCTGTTTCCTGGGAACCTCCATTTCATCCAACTACAAGTAATCAGCTTGAAAATAGCTCTCAGGCTTGCCCTCAGCAAGACTCTTACACTGCTCACCAGTCCCTGCTCTCCATAAAACAGTACCAAGCAAGAACCCAACTTCTGATCTTATAGATGTCCACTTTATAAAAATATGTGGACTGAGGCCTGGTGTGAAAGAGAATTTGAAGCATCGTAGAATCTCATATTTAAACTTCAAAGTTATCTGGTCAGAATAAATCTCTGTGTTGCAAGTCAGTAAAGGTGATTCAAAGTTGGGGATATTGACATTTGGGGGTAGTGAGTGGATGAGAGCACTTGGGATGTCTGGGGGACCAGAAGTGTCCTGTCTCTTCATCTAGATGTTGGTTACTTGGGCTCTGAAACTTCATTAAGTTTACTCACAGTTGCACTTAGAACTGTGCACTTTTCTATACACTTGTCAATATTTAGTTAAGGTTGAAAACAGACCTTGCCACCCTCCATGTGCTGTTTGGTTTTTATTTCAGTCCTTCTTTGAGGTTGCTGTCTTATATTTATTATTTCAAATATTTATGAAGAAAATTCTTACAGATCTTTGAACTACTGAGAATATGGTTTAAAGTTTGAAGTCATTCTTTTATCTCAGTGTCTGCATTTTTAGTTATCAGAGATAAATACAATGAAATTTCTTATACATTATTTCAGGTTTTTCCCCCTGTGTTTTTTTTTCCCCCTTGCCTTTACTGAGAAAGTGAGGAGATCACATGTATAGTTTTCCATAACTTGTCTTTTTTTCTTTTTGGTACCAGGAATTGAACCTATGGTGCTTAACCACTGAGCCACATCCCCAGCCCCTTTATTTTATTTTATGTTAAGATAGGGCCTCAGCCTCCTAAGCCATTGGGATTACAGGCATGGTGGCTTCTAACTTGCCTTTTTAATTTAACAATTTATCATGTGCCTCCTTGCATATCAGATACAGAATTGATATCATTCTTTTTTAGTAGCTGCATAATATTTCACAGTATGAATGCCACTTAATTAATCTAGTCATTCTCCTATTGAGAGTGAACCTGTCTGTAGTCTTTTGCTGTCATAAATAATGGTTTTTGAACTTCCTGAATCTCTCTTGTAACATACACAGGACTGCTTGAAACCCAGCTAAGTCAGCCAATTTTTAGCATCTTTTTATTTAAAATAGTTCTTCATTAAGATTTTGGGCAGGAGGTTTTGTGAACATGGCTCTCAATGGTGGGTGATTCTCAGGTTTGTAGATAATGAACCAGGCAGGCTTCCTGGGCAGACTTCTGAGTGTGTTCACTTTTACATTATGTACTATAGATCCAAGAAAAGAAAGAGAAACAAGTGTTTGAGCGCAATTATATTTAACATGCAGTCTTTGGGGATGTTTTCTATATTAGCTTATCAGGGTAGGTCATGAATGGAGCCAATCAAGAACATGATTATTGGCCAACACTGTCTCCTGTAAATTCTGGGTTTCATAAAGCATGGCTTTGATACTTTGTTTTTAATCCCCTCCCTTAAACTCTGTTTTTATTCTAAATTATTAGCAGTTGCCTGCTGAGATTTATCTATCAGAGTCTCAAGATGCCCTCATTAATAGAGTTATTAACCCCTTTACACTCCAGCAGTGCATCCTCTGGCTTGGACCCAAACACTGCTTAGCTTTCTCTTGATGCCAAGGTTACTAATTTGGCACTGACTTAATGTTAGACTATTAGAGAGTGCCAGTAGGGTTCCCACCCCCCTAAAATACAGTGCCCGAGTAGATGAATAGGTAGAGGAATGAACTATTGTTTGAAAACCAAGTATATTAATATGTTAATGGTGGAATTGAGGTGGTGAGTGGATACATATATGTTGGCAGATTTTGCTCTGTTTAAAATTGTGTTGCAACAAAATGTTGGGGGGTAAGAAAGAATATGAATCAGAATGAGAAAATAGGAAAATTAATTGACATGACTTTAAAGTCATGCAATAAATGATTCAGTATCAACTAAATGGTTCCACAAAAATGTGTTTTTTCAAAAAGAAGTGGTGGTTTTGGGTTTTTTTTTTTTTTTTTTTTTTTTTTTTGTTTTGTTTTTTGTACCAGGGATTGAACTCAGGGACATTCAACCACTGTGCTGTGCCACATCCCCAGCCTTTTTAAAAATTTTATTTAGAAACAGGGTCTCACTGAGTTGCTTAGGGCTTTGCTAAGTTACTGAGGCTGGCTTTGAAATTGTGATCCTCCTGCCTCAGCCTCCCAAGCTACTGGGATTACAGGTGTGTGCCCCCATGCCCGCTCGAAAATAAGTTTTTTAAAAAAAATTTTTATTGGTTCTTTTTAATTATACATGACAGTAGAACCCATTTTGATATAATTATATAGCAGGAAATATATATACATTTTTCACAATGTAGATTCACACGATTCATATAATCTTACATGGGGTAATATTGTCTGTCTCAGTCTACTATCTTCCCTCCCCCCACCCCCTCCCGTCCCATTTTCCTCTACACCATCCATACTTCCTCTATTGTTTTCTTGTCCCCCCCATGACCTCCCCCACTCCCCTTATGTATCAGCATCCACTGATCAGAGAAAACATTCGGCCTTTGGTTTTGGGGGCTTTATTCTCCAACTCCACCCATTTCCCAGCAAATGCCATAATTTTATTCTTATTTATGGCTGAGTAACATTCCATTGTGTAAATATACCACAGTTTCTTTATTCATTCATCAATTGAAGGGCATCTAGGTTGGTTCCACAATCTAGCTATTGTGAATTGAGCAGCTATGAATATAGATGTGGCTGCATCCCTATACTTTGCTGATTTTAAGACCTTTGGGTATAAATTGAGGAGTGGAATAGCTGGGTCAAATGATGGGTCCATTACAGGTTTTTTGGGGAACCTCCATACTGCTTCCAGAGTGGCTGCATCAATTTGCAACTCCACCAGCAATGTATGAGTGTGCTTTTTTCCCCACATTCATACCAACACTTATTGCTTGTGTTCCTGATAATAGCCATTCTAATTGGAGTTAGATGAAATCTTAGGGTAGTTTTAATTTGCATTTCTCTACTTACTAGAGATGATGAGCACTTTTTCATATATTTGTTGATCACTTGTATATCATCTTCTGTGAAGTGTCTGCCAAGTTCCTTAGCCCATTTATTGATTGGGTTCTTTGTATTCTTGGTATAAATTTTTTAAGTTCTTTTAAATTTTGGAGATCAGTGCTCTGTCTAAAGTGTGTGTTGAAAAGATTTTTTTCCCACTCTGTAGGAGAAAATAAGTTTTTGATGATGAAGAATAAGTAGTAGTAGTAGTTGTCATTGTAGCATCCCACAGGTTCTGTGACATTCTTTTCCCTAAATCCTTGTTTTCTTAAATCCCAACACTTGTTAGTTTAGACTCAACCCTCAAATCTTTTTTTAAGCCATCATCATTCAAATTCACCTAACAACTGCATTTCAATTTCTGTATTTGGAAACAAGTATTCTAAAAAATTGAGTGATTTGCTTACGATTTTTGTCCCAATGTAGCAGAAGTTGACCTTGAGCTTCCATTCTCTGATAGTATCTTTTCCACTCCATTGTGTGTTGTCTCTAGTTATGATTCTGAAATCCAAAGTGAATCTAGGGGATGTTCGTGAGAAGGAGAATCATTCACCTAAGAGTATTTTGAACTATGATCGAAGCTACCATGTCAGCCTTGTCCTCCGTACCATTAAGGTCTTTCACCACTTCCCACAGCCTCTTTTTAAATCATGCTTTCTAGATTTACCCAGTTGTTATGGATTAAATAAGAGATGTCTCTCAAACTGTCATGTGTAAGGCAATGCAAGAATGTTCAGAAGCACGGATTGGGTTATCAGAGTTGTAACCTAACCAGTGGATTAACCCACTGTATTGATTAACTGGCAGGTAACTGTCGGCAGGTCGGGTATGATTGGAGGTGGCTGGAGAAAGTAGGGCACTGGGAATATGCCCTTGGGGAGCCCCCTTTCTGCTTTCTTGGTTGCCATGTCCTGAGTTGCTTTCCTCTGCCACACCCTTCCCCCATGATGGTCTACTCACCTCAGGCCCAGAGTTGTAAGTAGTCTGACCATGAACTGACCTCTGAAACCATGAGCAAAAATAAACTTCCTCCAAATGAGTTGTTCTTCTCAGGTCTTTTGGTCACAGGGTCAGAAGGCTGACTTAAACACCAGTGTATTGGTGACACTGATGCTCTGCCCAGCTTTGGTCAGCCTTGTTCTGCTCTGTGATTCTCTGGTGTCTTTCTGACCAAAGACGTGGTCTGGGAGAATAGACACTTTGTACACTATAATGTGGCTGGTTAGGTAGCTAGCTATTAAGCTGAATAAATAGACTTCCACAGTCAGTGTGTTAAAGGAATTAAACAGCCTCTGTGGATCAGAAACAGTAGTAGTTCCATCTTTTTCTCTTTCTGCCTCCTTTGCAGTTTCAGTGAACTGGAGTAGTTATCTGTTTCATTGCAGCCAGAAATAAATGAAGAGTGAGTTGTGTCAAAGAGAGATCAGGAATAAAGGAAGATCACACTCTGGGTGATGCTGAGCTGTGTGTCACTGGGGCTGACAGATTCATTCTTTGGGAACACTTTGCTGATGAGGTTGGTGTTCTGCGCTGAGTCCCCAAATTCATCTGTTAGCTTCATCTTCTGCCTCTCCAACTCTGGTGGCAATTTTAGTGTTCTTTTCTTTTTCAATCTTTCCCTCCCTCCCTCCCTTCCTTCTTTCCTTTCTTCCTTCTTTCCTTCTCTCATTTCAAAAGGATTTTTTTTTTTTTAACTAGATGAGCTGTTAGAGCCAGCAAAGTATTTTGGGTTGTGATAAAACAAACACCTTTCTTGGACCCAAACCAATCTGACTCTCCTACTCTCCTCCCCTGAGATAACTCCCGGTTTCTTTGTGTTACTTTCCCACAGCCAGGCTCGCCTTGCTTTAGCTCTGTATGTCTGTGCATACATATGCACAGTGCTTACAGTATTATCATGCATGGCATCTCTAAAGTAAGATGTGATCACGCTGTATTTATTTGTATGTTGGATTCCTCCATTCATAATATATTTTTGAGAACGTCAATGTTAGCACCTATTGTTCATTCTCTTCGCCCCCTTCAATAAGTTGTTTTACCCGTTCTTCTGTTTATTATACATCTGAGGGTTGGTTGGTGGTTGTTTTCCTTATACCAAAAGTGATGGGGAAAAAGTATTTGTTTATTTGTCTGTATTTGCAGCTTTCTGGCAAATCATTGATTTTTCTAAATAAAGAGCCTCCCTAAATAATGGAAAGGGTTATCATTAGGAAAAAAATGAATTCAGGTCCTCATTGGTTATTAGGAAAATTTAAAATGAGAACAGAAGTGTTCATCCAGTGGATAAAAATAAGTTCCATAAATTCAGTGTTAGCAGTGGTATTATGGTTTAAATATGAGGTATGCCTTGAAAAAGTGCTTGTGTTGATGTATGAATGTTCAGAGGTAAAAAGATTGTATTATGAGAGTTATAATCTAAGCAGGGATTAATGCACTTATGGGCTAATAGTCTGGAGAAGTACTGGGTGGTAACTATAGGCAGGTGGGAAGTAGCTGAAAGAAATAGGTCACTGGGGCTTGTCCTTGGGGACTCAGTTTTGCTCTTGTCTCCTTGAGCTCTTTCTTTGTTTCCTGTCTGCCATGAACTGAGGAGCTTTCCTCCAAGGTGCCTTTCTGTCATGATGTTCTGCTTCACCTCAGGCCCAGAGCAGTGGTGTCTGCCCACCCTGCATCAAGAAACCTTGAGACAAAATAAACATTCCTCCCTCTCAGTTGTTCTTGTCAGGCATTTTGGTCCCAGTGATAAAAAACTGACTAACACAAGGGGTGTAGGAAAATTGGCATTCTCCTGCATTGTTAATTGAAGTATATAAGGTGCATATTTTCAGACGATGGTTTGAGCCACTTCTGTGTATCTGTCCTAGAGAATACTTTTGTGCTCACTCTGGTTTTTCAGAATATTTAACAGTAGCAATTCATAACCTTTCTGGCCTCTGGGGTCCTTGGAGATTCCAGTGAAAGCCCCAGACCTTAAGAGATCAAGGCTCAAAATGTATCTTAAAGGTGATTAGCCTGTGGTCACAGAATCATACATCTCTGATGAAGAGTGGTAGATGATGTCCAGTGCACACACGTACCACAGTGTCTAGTATTTGGGGGAATGTACAGCCCTGCTGGAAACCAGATATAGAGCTCAATAAAAAATTTCCCCCTCTGCCAGTTATCTACTTTAAAGTATTGCTTACAATATGGGAAACCGAATAATGAAAAAAAGAACCAAATGGAGAAATAAGATGTATTTCCTCCCATGTGAGAAATAGCTTCCCTTCTTACATTCCAAAGTCATTTAATCAGTTCTTACCGTATGCTTGACTCTGCAGCCAGTGCCATTGACCTAGGGCTCAGAAAGGTCACAATACAGTATCCAGATGAGCCCATTATAAGGAGACTCCACAAGAGATAAAAAGATGACCTGGGGACCAGGGAGCTATTTTAAAGAACAGATGCTCTAGATTGGTTGACCCACCTAATCTTAAAAATGGTTCATTGTGGAGGTTTTCCTGAGGACAGCAGAGTGTGTGGTTCAGATTTGTAGAGCTCAGAAGTGTTTGGGAAGCCTCCAGGTTGTCTTGCATGTGTGTTCTCAGAAATGTTCTGCATAAACCTCTTTCTCGGGAAGACTCTAATTTGGCGATGTTTAGCAGCATTGGGTAAAATGCAGTTTTCTGGGTATCAGAGCATCCCTTGTCTTCTCAGAAGCCTTAGGCTGGGAGAACAGGAGGGTATACAACCAGCTCGACACCTATATTAATTTTATTGGCTTAATTGCAAATTTATGGCTTCATCATTTTCCCCAGAACCTTTTACAGGGTAGGAAATATTATATCGAAGTGAGGGAAGAACTCTAATGGGAACTTTGGGTGAGTAAGTAAAAAATAAACTATTTCAGGTTTCTTGTATTTCAAAATGGGAGACATATTGCTGATTCCTGGTTGGTTTTGAATGATTTATAACCTTTTATTTGTGGTTGAGTGTTGCAGTCTATGTTGTCATGGAAATTCTATTGAATTTATAGGTCCATTTATCCAAAATGATTTTCCAGACTTCATTTCATGGTGAATCATGTGGCTGTTACTCCCAAGTACAAAGCAATTTCTAAAAGTTTCACATTACAAAGAGCACAAACACTGTGGTGGTGATTTTTGTGTTTTTGAAATACAAATAAGTTCCAGATGCACCTAGAAAGCCCTCCCCTACATGGTGTCCAAGGCAGTAAGCTCCATCACATTCCAGAACTAAAACTGAATTCATATATATATATATATATATATATATATATATATATTTATATATTATATATATATATTTATATATATTTATATATATATATTATATATTATATATATATATTTATTTACATTTACATATAAAACAGCTATGCAAGCTAGGAAGTGTTGCTTGGATAGTAAAGAAAGTCCTTATGATAACCTCAAGAATAGGTTTTCACCTCCAGGTGAAAGCCCTTTGAACTTACTATTTTATGGGTAGGGACAAAAATACTTTCCCTGTCTTTGAGCCCCCATATAGATGACTTGTCCCTCCCACCTTGTTTTAGTCAGCTTTTTTGCTGCTGGGATTAAAAACACTAGGACAATTGTAGCAGGGGAAGAGTTTATATGGGGGCTCACAGTTTCAGAGGTCTCAGTCCTAGACAGCAGGCTCCAATCCTTGGTTCTTGAGATGAGGCAGAGCATCATGGTGTAAGAGGGTGTTGGAGGGAAACACCCCACTTGGTAATAAGGAAACAGACTCCACTCCCAGATACAAAATATATACCCCAAAGTCACACCCCCAATGCCCCACCTCCTTCAGCCACACTGCCCCCACCTTTGGTTACCACTCAGTTAATTCCATCAAGGGATTAATCCACTGATTAGGTTAAAGCTCTCATAATCCAATCATTTCTCCTCTAAACCTTATTGCATGGTCCCACACATGAGCTTTTGGGGGACACCTCACATCCAAACCGATAACACACCTCAAAGCTGAGTAGTAGTGGGAAGGGAAAGAGAAATGCAGTGCTTTACCACGTCATTGAAGATGTTTCATGTAACAGCGTAGAACAGAGTTTCTCTACCTTATCACCATTGACATTTGGGGTGAGATAATCGTTTGCTTTGGCGGGCTGTCCTGTGCATTGTGGGGTGCCCAGCAGCATCTTTGACCTCTTCCCACTAGATGCCAGTAGCACCTCCACATAGTGACAACCCAAAGTATCTCTAGACATGGCTAGGTGAATTTCCACTGGTCTATAGAATCACTTTCTGGTTAAGATAACTACTGCTTTGGAAGCTTTGGGCTAGGATCCTAGAGATAACTAATTGGTAGTTCTCATTTTTAAGGGGAATTCTGAGCAGGATGTTGTTTGGTAGAGCAATGTCAGAGAATTAAATACCTATATTTAAATCCCAGCTTTGTTACTGCTCAGGCAAGACCTAAGGGTTCAGCCTTAATTTCATTTCCTACAAAATGGGCAAAACCATAGGACCTCACCCTGAAAATGGTGATAAGGAATAAAGAAATTAATTGATGTAAAGCAGTGTTAAGAATTGGATATGTTAGTCGAGTGTGGTGGTGCACACCAGTAATCCCAGACACTAGGGACACTGAGGCAGGGGGATTGCAAGTTCAAGACCAGCCTCAGCAACTAACCCTAACCCTGTTTCAAAAAGGGCTAGGAGTGTCAGTCAGTCAGAGAGCACTTGTCCAATATGCAGGAGCCTTGGGTTCAATCCCCCAGTCTTGGAGTGGGAGGAGAATATTTATTTATTTATTTATTTATTTATTTTATTTATTTATTTTTATTTGCTTATTGATTCATTGAGCACAAATGGAGTACAGCTATTGTTTTTCTGGTTGTACACAAAGTAGAGTCATACCATCTGTGCATTCATACATGTACACAGGGCAATGATGTCTGTCACACATTCTGTTATTATTCTTACCCCCTACCCCGACCCCACCCTTCCCTTCCCTCTATGCTATCTATCCTTCCTCCATTCTTGCCACCCTTCCCCCCCACATTATGCATCATCATTCATTTATCAGAGAGACCATTCGGCCTTTGGATTTTTGGGATTGGCTGATCTCACTTAGCATAACAGTCTGGGAGGAGAATATTTAAACAACCTTCCTGGAATGTTTTAGGGATGAAGCTGCCTCTTGGCTCCGAGGGCAGGGTGGACATGGGGGTGCTTGGTCTACATAATAGTTAACTGGGTCTTCAGCTGGAGTGATTCTACACACTCGTGACCAGTCACTGTAACTTGCTCTGTCAAGCAGATAAATTTAATCTAACTTTACCCTTAGGTTTAGAGTTGCCTGAATCAAGTAGAGAGGGTGCAGAAGAGGGAAGCAGACTCCCTGGCCCCACTCTGTTTTCTGAGACAGCTATGCTTTTGTTGATGTCAGTTTCAAAAACCACAGTTTTGCTAATTTTATTTATTCACTATTGAAGTATCATACTGCAAGGAGGAAATAAGTGTAAAGCTGAATGAATGCTCATACCCTCATAACCAGTGCCCAGCTCAAAGAAACTTATTAACAGCCCCCATACACCTTCTTTAATTACTGACCCTGTTGGTTTAACCACTGAGTTTCCCTCCAGCTGCATGAGTTTTTCCTGTTGGCCCATGTGCCTTCTTCCCTCTTTCTCTCTTTTCCAGCTGTTAAGGTTTGAATGTAAGGTGTCTCCCAAAAGCTCCTATTAATGCAGAAATATCCAGAGGTGAATTGATTCAGTTATAAGAACTGTAACCTAATCAGTTCATCCTAGTGAATGGACTCACTGAGTGGTAACTGTAGGCAGGTGGCATGTGGCTGGAAGAGGCGTGTCAGTAGGAACTTTCTCTGGATGGGGTCATCTTCCCTGTGGCCCCTTCCCACCTTTCTTTCTGTTTCCTGGCCACAATGAGTAGAGCAACTTTCCTTTGTCAAGTCCTACCATTATATTCTGCCTCAGTCTGGGCCTAGAGCAAGAGTCGGTCATCCTTGGACTGGACTTCTGGAACCATGAGCCAAATTAAATGTTTCATCCTCAAAGTTCTTGTTGGGTTTTTTGGTCACAGAGACCAAATGTTGACCAAAACACCATCCATGCATGTATCCATGTGGCTCAGTTCAGCATTGTGAGGTTCTTCTATATTGTCACTATATGTTGGTGAGTGGTATTCATTTGGACATTCTCTGGTAAAACTGTTGTAATTTATTCAAACATTCAGTTGTTGGCTCATGTGGGTAGGCAACAGCCCTTTCACTAATTTATTTGTAGATTTCATTTTTTCTCCTTTTCTCCCCTCCCTTTAACTAAGATTTAAAGACATATTGAGCAAACTGATGACTTACAGTGTGCCACACATACATAGTGAAAGGTGTTTTACCTGACTTCTTTTACAGTCTACTTTCTATAACCCACTGATGTGGTTTTCATTTAGTTTACTCACAGGGTTGTTCAGGCTCAGAGAGGGTAACCAACTTCTACTGGGAAACACAGCTATTAAGTGGGAGAACTATAGTTTATTGCCCTCTTTCCTGAATACATGATATGGGAATATGGTCATGATACAGCCATATGTTGAACCTACCTTATTTGTGTCCAGTCTTATGCTGAACTGTAAGAAGTAACTTAAGAACTAGACATTAGTGGCTTCCTGAAAAATTTAACATACTGTTGGAATCAAGAGCCTAAGCTCTTCTCTCTCAAAGGAAGTATGCAAAGATTTAGTATTTATTTGATTAATCAGATGCATCACTGAGCCAGAAATTCTGAAAATCAACTGATGAATAGACTTAATAATGGAATAAACAAGTTACACACAGAGACTTTGATGAGGGATCCCCACATTGTCGCAGCACCTGTTCTTAGGGCTCATAGCCCTGGTGTGTACTTTGGGTTCTTCTGCTCCAAAACCTTGGATCCATGCTATCAGGTAGTTGAAGATAATTCCATGGTACAGGGCAAGTGGGACGAAGAAAAAAAAAAAAAGAAAGAAATAATTAAGTATCCGTGTACTCTGTGATTAATGATATTGTATGAAGCAAACCTTTCAGAATGTTTATTAAAATGCTGCCTTCCCTACAAAGATGCTGAATACCTGTTATTCTTGGGAGCTTGGTTCTTCTAAAAAATGCTATCCCTATGAAGGCTGCATGAAGCTCACCCATGGTTTCTTTGCTGCTTATCTTGGCATGACTTGGAACATTGGCTGGCCCATGGAAAGGATTGATTTCATCCTAATTTACATATTCCTTCTGTTCGTAAAGTCATCAAGACCCATAATAATAGGAAAAGAAAAACTGTTTTGTTTGCTCTGAGTTATGGACAGCGTGTGCTTAGTGCAAGTTTATTCCAGGTGAGCATGACCTCAATTTACAGAAGAGGACTCTGAGCCCTAGAGAGCTCAAGCGTCTTCAGTGTACAAGTCAGGTGTGATCTTCCTCTCATAGTACTCAGTTCCACCTACTTCAAGGCATTGTTCTGTGGGGCACAAGAGAGGGTTGTAACAGAGGCTGCATTCTCCAGGGAGAAGCCTGTAGGAACAGGCGAATGTAGATGGATAGAAGTCAGAGCTCAAAGAAGCTCAGAACATAACTGGGTCAGAACTATTCTATCATGGTAGATGCAGACAGAAGTACATATGTATGCCATTCTGGCTTGACTGCATACCTTCAGAAGATTAGGTGAGACCCACCCTACATTGTGGAGGGTTATCTAACTAGACCCATAAAGTCAACTGATCTAAATGTCAATCACTCTACTGTTTTAGTCAGTTTTTTACTTCTGTGACTAAAAGACCTGACAAGAACAATTTTAGGAGAAAACGTTTATTTGGAGGGTCATGGTTTCAGAAGTCTCAGTTCCTAGACAGCAGACTACATTCCTCAGGGCTTGAGATGAGGCCGAACATCATGGCAGAAGAGTGTTGCAGAGGGAAGCAGCTCATATGGTGATCAGGAAGCAGAGAAAGAGAGACTTCACTCACCAGATACAAAATATATACCGCAAAGGCCATGTCCCCAATGCCCACCCTCCTCCAGCCACACCCTACCTGCCTTCAGTTATCACTCAGTTGATCCCATCAGGGGATTAATCTGCTAATTGGGGTGAGGCTCTCATAACCCAGTCATTTAACTGCTAAGCCTTCTTGCATTGTCTCACACATGAGCTTTTGGGGGACCATGACATATAAAATATTTTCACAAAATTCTATCACATAAAGTAACAAAGATTCTTTTAAAAAGAATGGGACTAGGGTTGTAGCTCAGTAGTAGAGCACTTGCCTAGCATGTGTGAGGCACTGGTTTCAATTCTCAGTACCACATATAAACAAAAGAAAGTCCATTGACAACTAAAAAATATTAAAAAAAAAAAAAAGTAATAAGGGAGACTGGGGCTCTAGCTCTGTGGCAGAGGACAATCCTAGATGTGTGGTGAGGCTCTGGGTTTGATCCTTAGCACTGCGTAAAAATAAAAAAATAAAATAAAGGCATTCTGTTCATCTACAACTACAAAAAACTTTAAAGTAATAAGGAATTAAAAAAAAACATATCGAAGTCCTGAACTCATGTTTACATTATGTATTTTCATGTAATATGTATGTGTGTTTATCATTTTCTATGTAAGTAAAATGGGTAAATCTTTTTTTGAGCAATGCAATGAATTTCTTGTAATCTAAAGAGAAAGGTATATACATAATCTGTGTTTAACAGAACCATACCTGGGGCCACCTAGCCATTGCACAGTGATTTTTAAGCATTCACCAAAGTGTTTGAATTTCTTTGTTCTTTCAGTTTCCTGATGATTCCTTGCCACTCGATTTGTTATTTCAAAAAATGGCAAAGACTTGCTGGGCTCAGTGTCACACGCTTGTAACACCAGTGACTTGGGAGGCTGAGGCAGGAGGATTGTGAGTTCAAAGTCAGATTCAGCAGCTTAGTGAGGCCCTGTATCTAAATAAAACATATAAAGTGCTGGGAATGTGGCTCAGTGGTTAAGTGCCCCTGGGTTCAATTTCTGGTACCAAAAATTTAAAAAAGATAGCAAAGACTTCACAAAGGTGTTGTGGCTTCATCATTCAGATATCTTTGCTTCACATCACATAGAGCCCCCCATTCACTTCATATTTTCTAGAAATAAACAAGTAGTATTTGTAATGAGCATCACTGTGCCAGGAACATACTGTTGAGCTAGGCAGACTAAATCCGGCTTGCATAGGATTCCTTTCTGAAGGCTTTAGCAGAATTAGGACGTGGTGTCATGTGTATATGTGGTCTAGCTTAGTAATGAAAGTTACAACATGGTCAAAAAAATCAAGTTGGATTAAGAGCTTATTTTACAAAGCCTGGATTCTGACATCATCTGATGCAAATGTCCAGAAAATGGAACCAACAGTTCCTTGACTGAGTTTAGACATTCCAACTGGCTTCCCACAGGTTGCCACCAATCACGATCTTTAATATACAGTTCACCTCTTCAGTTTGGCTACCTGCTGCCTCCTGCATGATTTTTAATTCTGTTCTTGACTTTTTCATCACCTTCCTTATCACCTCCTGTTTATGCCTTGTCTCTAACGTTCTGTTCTGTAGCTTTTGCCTGTATATTTTTCCCTGTCTTAAAACTTTTTGGCAGTATCCTGGAAGTATCTGCTTGATCTTTCTTTGAGATTACTTTTCTGCTGAGCTATCTGTATCCTGTTTCCTTACTTAATTCATCATGATTTTTTTTCTTGGGCTTTGTGTGGGGTGTATGTAGGAGAAATAAAAGTTTCCTAAAGAAAATTAAAATGTAGAACTTTCTCAGTCTGCAGAGGACATTCTTGGTTTTTCCAGTATGGCACTGAGAGCTGACTTAAGAACACAACCATAGACAGGGGCAATGGCACAAACCTATCATCCCACCCACCGGGGAGGCTGCAGCAAGAGGATCACAAGTTCAAAGTTAGCTTCAGCAACTTAGTGAGACCTTGCCTCACAATAAAATATGAAAAAGGCTGGGGGTGTTGCTTCAGTTGTTAAGCAACCCTGGGTTCAATCCTTAATTCCAAAACATGATAATAATAATAACAAAACAAAACAAATTTTACAGCCATGATAGCAGAAAATTCATAATTCACCTTTAAGAACATGTCCCTTTTTGCCCATCGCCTATATTAATTCAATGTTCACTAAATGTCTGTCTTACTTGAGCATTTTTTCGTGATATATTTAGTCAATGTTGGCATTTTTAAAAAAAAAGTGAACCTTGTCTCATTAATGATATTTTAGCCTTCCTGAGCATCAGCTATGCCCTCTTAAGTCATGGTGTCTTACACAGAATAGGCAGTGAGCAAATATTCTTGCCAATTGAAAAGAAGCAAATTTTGGAAGTGGTAAAATATGCAAAGTCTTTACTTGTAAATTGAGCAGCATCATGGCACCTACTTCACTGAGATTTTTGATTTTTGATTTTTTGGGGGGGAAAGGGGCACTGGGAATTGAACCTGAGCTACACTCTAGCCTTTTATAAAATATTTTTTTAAAATTTTTTGAAATAGTGGTCTTGCTAAGTTGCCCAGGCTGACTTCAAACATGTGGTCTTCCTGCCTCACCTTGGGCTTATGGGCATGTGCCACTGCTCCTGGCTGCATGAATGATAGTACACTACCTGACATTTGGTAGGCACCCAGTGAATATTTGAAAAATGATATTTATAATGATGTACAAGGCTCTGATTTTCAGATTAGTTGCTTTCTGTTCATTTAACTTGGCATGGATAGTTATTCAAATTAGAAACCAGATAGATAGATAGATAGACAGACAGACAGACAGACAGACATAGGTATACATAGACATGTAGATATATAGATATATGTATATAAGCACATGCTATACATCATATGCATATATATATTTAAATCAAATTGCCAATAGAGTTCTTTTAAATATGAGGGGGAAATTGCACTCACACGAGGAAAGGGATGCCACATGGCCTTTTGTGTGACTCCACAAATGTCTCACTAGCCCCTCATGCTGGAGCACTGGCAGCCTGTTTAGCCTACCTCCTGGTCCGTGGTGGTGCTGCCATTTGTGAGCGCATTTCCTGTATCTATATTTTAGTACACGCCCCTGTTCAGGAAGGAGACTTTAATATGAATTAGTTTTCCACTATGAAAGGCTAATTTCTAGATGTCAGGTTATGCTGTATAAGTCTCTAGGTTTTCTATCACCTTGATCTGTCTAGAGAAATGCCCAGAGGGTTTTCCAGTCCAGCCATTCCACAAGGCAGAAGTGAATGATCTGTACAGGCCTACAGTCCTCACTAATGACTTGGAGAGCATTGGCAGAACTGGTCTCATGGCTGAGTCCTGCTGTGCACAGTCTGTCTGTGGCTTTTTAGTTGAGTTTCCTGTAGCTGGTATCTGTGGGCAGGGAGATACAACTCTCATGAAACACTGCGTGATCCAGCTGTCTTTCCTCTGCAGAGGTTTTGTTTTGAATAGATTCACTGACCTTAAATTGTGGAGTGTTCTTAAAGAAACAAGGACCAGAAATCATCTATTCCCAAGCGTCTTTCAAAAATAGTGACTTAAAAGTTTTTAAGCCTTTAAATAGCACTTGCACTAAAAGGAACCAGGACTCACTCAAATGGCCAATTCTAGGTCTGGGGCAGGGAAAATGCAAATTGAGTCCAGCACATCTGTGCCTGATAGTATCCAGATGCTAAAAAATAAAAAAACATTGGGGACATTATAGAAAAACAGGAATCTTTTTAAAGACTCTCCTCCTGGGCAAGTCTGAGGCAGTTTGAGCATCCGTGTTAATAATGGATATAATAGTGGTTTGAATAAAATAGAAACAGAAGTCAATGAGTTCATATGGATATAAATAAATGAATAAATAAACTGTGCAGAAGGGAAAGCTACTCGTATGAAATGGCATTAGTGAATAGAAAAGAAACAGTGGAGTTTAAAAATCACCAATGAATGCTAAAGCTAGTGGGTGAACTTTGAAAGAGGATCAAGATGTTAATGTCATCTCAGTACTACAAAGTACTTCCTAATTTCAAAAGGAAAATTAATGGCTTTATAGTAGAGAAGGCTGCCAGATTTGACCTTGATCATGTGATCAAGATACGCATCCTAAATGCTGGGATAAACCTTCATCATGTGCTTCCTGATAAAATGCAGCAAGGAGACAATATTTCTTCTGGGGTGACTTGCCCAAAAGGTGCCCCGGAATCTCTTCATCAGAAACCTTGAAGCATGCACTTCCCATTACATAAGTAAAGAAAGGCATAGGCTGAGATAGTGTTCTAGATGAAAACAGAAAGTAGGAAGGGCCAGTATAAAGAAGGAGACCATCCACTGCAAAGTTTGACCCTCACTGAGATTTTGGACCCAGAACCAAGCGATGACCTATACTGAACTTCATTTGGGCACCGGCCAGAATTTGACAATGAACTTTGAATTAGATAATAGTATTGCATCAATGTGAAATCTGGTAATTTTAATAACTGTCCTACAGTTATATGAGAATGACCTTATTCTTAGAAATGACACACTTATTCATAGGTAAAGGGACATAGCATTTCCCAAATGATTGAGGGGGAAGAAAGGAGTGTGTGTGTGGGTATACAGACAGAGTGAGAGGGCAGATGGGACCAAATATAAATAGTTGGCAATACTGGGCATACAATATATGGACTAGTTAATAAAGCCTTACTATTGGAGTCTCTGGATCTTTTCTTCAGCTTTGTTATTAGCAGGTAGTTATCATATGATAAACATCACTTGGACCTTTTTATATGTTAGTAGAAGCTTATACATTGATGAATGTTGAAGGGAGGGAGGGCTCTGGGTTTGAATTTTTTTGGGGGGGTACCAGGGATTAAACTTGGGGCACTTGTCCACTGAGCCACACATCCCCTGCCCTATTTTGTATTTTATTTAGAGACAGGGTCTCAGTGAGTTGCTTAGCACCTTGCCCTTGCTGAGGCTGGCTTTAAATTCACATTCTCCTGCCTCAGCCTCTTGAGCTGCGGGGATTACAGGTGTGTGCCACCACACCCAGCTGGGTTTGAATTTTGAGAGTAGTTATGACAGTGGCTTGGCTACTTAAGATTCTTAATAGCTAGCCCAAACACCTGCCAAAGATGACTTTGCAAAATATATTTCCTGTCTCAGTTTGAATTTCTCTTATCAACAACAACAAAAAATGCTAAAGTCCAATTCACTCAGCAAAAACTCATCTACTTATTTACTTTCATATTTTCAAGATAGCTTCAAATGTTAACATAATTCAGTAAGCTACAACCTGAGAGAAATAGCAAGGAAAATTGATATTTCTGACCCATGCTGCTGTTCTCTTTATGAGACATTTTATTTTCCAGGTGGGTGGAGCCCTGGCTCAAACACATTTTCCAAAAGTGCATTTCCTTACCTAGTTGTAAATGAAAATGCCCTTGAAGAGGTCTTAAAGTATTTTGTATCACACATTATTCAGATGATGCATTAAACAATGCCATCCCTGTTCATGGGAGAAAGTATAAGAAAGCCGTCTGTGAACCTACTTAATTTGAGGGCCTGAGTTTTAAAAGGAAAGTGAAGTGTAATTTTCTGAATATACTTGTGTGGAGTTTCTTTCCTGGGTTAGTAGCATTGTACCCAAAGCAATTCACCCAGTATTACACTGTTTTAATCTGCACCTCATCAAATGGAATCCATCGAATGGATTCATGGTGTCTAAAGCTGTCCTAACCTACACACAACACATTTGTAAGAAACTGCCAGAATTGGTGGGCACAGTCTTAAGAAAAAGAATTTGCTTTAAGCAAAAGAAAATCCTCCAGAAGAATCTACCTGTTGTGGTTTAGATATGAGGTAGCCCCCACAATCTTATTTGCTAAATAATGCAAACATTTTCAGAGGTGACATGATTAGATTGTGAGAGCTATAATGTAATAAATATATTAATCCTCTGATATGGCTTAACTGGGTGGAAACTGTAGGTAGGGTGTAGCTGGAAGAAGTAGGTCCCTTGGGGTGAGTCTTTGGGGTTTATATTTTGTCTGAATGAGCAGAGCTTATTCTTTCTGCTTCCGTGTTACCACATCCTGAGCTGCTTTCTTCCACTATACTCTTCCACCATGATGTTCTGTGTCACATTGGGCCCAGAGCTATCAAGTCAGCCATCTATGGCTTTTAAGTCACCTTGTCAGGTCCTTTGGTCACAGTGATGATAAAACTGATTAAAACACTAACATTTTCCTATCTACTGAGGTACTCAAATTTCCCTGGAAAGGGACCAGATCTGGGCTATCTGATTTCACCCTTTCAATAAAAAAAAAAAAAAAAATACCATATTCTTAGCATCTTGATTTATTCAGTCATCAGGACTCTATTACTCTTGGACCTGTGCCTGACCTAGTCACTCGGAGGCATATTTGCTTGCTTGGAATTTGTTGTTTAATGTGGTTGTGGGACGTGGTTGTTCAGCCTATTACAGAAGATGATAAGTCATGTGGAAAAGTAGTAAAATAGAAATCATGAAAGAGAGCTAATGAGATAGGAGATCTGTTTTTCTGTTAGGAGTATGGTCATTCTGGAAGATTCAGTGGAATCCCCTTCCTACTAGAAATTTCAAGATGTCCACTGTATGTTAACTATAATGTACAGCAGCCTTGTTGGTGACCTGTGAAGCATTGATGAGACCCACCTGTGGTGCTGTACATGACATTAACATGTTGGACCCTCACAACTGCCCTATCAAGTGGGAATACTTAACCTTATATGGGAGGAACCAGATGCTAGGAAAATAGCTTTCCTGAAGCACATTGGGAAGGAAGCTGGACTGGTCTCTGGAGGATGCTCTGTGATCCACTATTGTCCTCGGACTCTTTTTTCAATATCAAGGTGTGTTCAAGCATTCAACCTGTGTAGTGATATTAAGTCTATCCATCTGTGCTTTGCTTTTTGAATAAGAATCTCAAGCCGCATGTAAGAGGAGGAAGTTTTTAAGGTTGGAATGAGAGCCCCTGGAATTCAGACTGTCTGATGTTTAATCTTGGGCAACTTAAGGTCAGATTTCTGAAGCACTATTTCCTCGCTTCTAGCTGAGTATAGAAGTCCTATCTTTTTAGGGCTTGCTAAAAGAATTAAGTGAAATAATGTATGTGGTAACTTTTTGCAAACTGTAAAATATAAAGCATTGTTATCATTTTTGTTAAATTTCTTTGTGAATTTACTGAACTATGCCCTGTAGGCTATTTCTCAAAGCTATTGAAATACTCCTTCAAATTCCCATTTGTATATATGCAAGTCATTTATAAAAGTTGGGCCCATTTGAGAGTTTATAATCTTAACATGTGACTGAATCTCACCAACTTCGTTTTCTGCTTCAAGCTATTTAACTCCATTAAAAGTTCGCTTTTTACTAGGGAGATTGACCATGACCTGGGCAGTAGGTAATAAGAAGGCATTTGATGGTATGATTTGTTCTGAAGTAGCATGAATGCATTGTAGTTATTTGGGAAGATATGCTGCATTTTGAAATATGGAGGGGTGAAATGACACCTTGTCTGGTCTCTGCTCACATATACTTCAGCAAAGAAAAATAAAAATGGCAAATCTTATTGGGGAATATGAGTCCATTGCACTATTCTCCACTTAACTGTAAGTTTGAAAATTTTCCTAATGTATTTTTTAATTGTTGCTTTACAGATGCAGATTTTCTTTTACAATCCAGATGACTTTGACAGCTTTCAGACTGCAATTTCTGAGAACAGAATAATTGGAGCGATGGCCATATTTTTTCAAGTAAGTTCGCAGTGGCTGAAGTACTTCAACCAGAGAGTTCTTGGAGTATTTTTTTTTCAATTCGTCGAATTGTTCCATGTTTAATGAATGCATCTGTTTCCTAGTTCACACCTGTCTAAATGAAAGATATTTCATATTGTCTAATGTGTGATTTAAAATGTAAATAAGTATGTTTAGAAACATAATGAAAATTTTTGCATGAATTATTCTGATTTTATTGCTACTTGACTGGTGCACAGATTGAAGAACACATTTATCATCTAAGTTACTTCTCTGTTGAAGCGTTTTGAACAGGTTCCTCCAGCATATTAAAAGGCTGATGTAAAAGAAGGTGGTTTTCTTGTGAGCAACTTTAAACTTGACATTCCTTGCAACTAGATTAATAAATAGCATCAGTCACTTCTCTAAGGAGACCCCTTTTCTTTCTCTCCCAGAAATCACCATAGAAACTAAAGTTTTTGTTCAGACTTTCTGAGTTAGTACATTCATGAACTCCCAGCCTCATGAACTACTTTCACTCTTAATGTGCTTATGTTGATTAGTGCTCATAGCTCATGAGTTGAGTCTGCACATAGAAGCCACATCTTACATCCTGCCATAGGCAATGCTCTCCAGGCTTTTTAATCAGTTAAATCTAATTAAAGTAGTATTTTTTTTTTTTTTTTTTTTTTGGTGCTGGGGATTGAACCCAGGGCATTATGCGTACAAGGCAGGCACTCTACCAACTGAGCTATATCCCCAGCCTAATTAAAGTAGTATTGATCAGCGAGTGTCTTGATCATGTTCTGATACAAGACGTGATGCTTTTTTGTGTGTGGAAGGTAATCTCAGTAGTAACCACATGATTTGTTCTTCAGTCTTAAAATATGCCTGAATTTGAAGAAATATCGATGTTCCCTTAACCACCACCACCCCCTTTTTTTTTTTTTTTTGAGACAGGGGTTCACTAAATTGCTTAGAGGCTGACTTCAAATTTGTGCTCTTTCTGCCTCAGCCTCTGGAGTTGCTGGGATTACAGGCATGAGCCACCCCACCCAGCCAGGTATTTCTTTTACTAGGGAGTCAGTGATGGAAAACCACTGAGTCTTCCTGAGAGTTCAAAGGGACATTAATTAAAGACTTCATGACCTTCTCCAACATAGGTCTTTCAGGTCTGCCTTTTTGAGCAAACCTCTTTGTCATTGAGATGGGACCTATTCTGGTATGTTATTTTCACTGCCCTTTCTAGTGGGTGACACATGATTGACAAGTCTCTGTTGTTTCTCTCTCTGCCCTGACTACCTTTTTCCCTTTCCTTGGATGAAAACTCCAGTGGGAGATTTTATGCAATAATGTGAAAAGTCTAGTATTCTAGTGTCAGGAACTATTGGTTCTGTTATGGCACCAGATTTGAAATGCTGGGTTCTGTTCTACTGGTGGGCTATGAAATCATTTCATTGACTCCTGACCAGCATTTTAAACATAATGAAATAGATAATATAAAATGGGGAAAATAGCAACATATATTTCACATAGTAAGGGTAATTTATTAAAGAATGTTTTTAGTTGTTTATCCATAGTCATGCATCCTGGATGTGTTCTGGGTCATGATTTGTTATTTTAAAACAATAGCAAAAATAATAACAAAGAGTTTTATTTGCTGTGGGTCATGGCAATGCCGTGCGTCTTCAGATGTTTTGGAAATCCTCTGTTTACACTATATGTTGGGACAATCTTCCGTTTGTTCTTCAACACATCTTTTTTCCCCTACTTTCATGAACCACAGTTGAGTATCATGTTTAAAGAGCTTATTTTCACTCAGGTAAAAAGTGTTTGCTTCTGAATCCCACCTCTTTTACCTAACAGCTGCATAAAGGTGATGTCATTTAAACTTTCCAACCTCAGGGTTCTCATCTTTAAAGTAGGGATAACAACTGGTACATCATGAAGATTATAATAGTAATTAAATGAGTTCCTGGTATGGTTTCTGGTACCTAGCGGACCCTTGGTAAATGCCCTATATTCTGTATCAGTACCCATCCATCTGTTTCTGTGGGCAGGGCACCCCTTGATGTGCATGTGTTCTTTTCATGAGCAGAAGTGTATTCTGGCACTGTCCTGTTGGGAGATGGCTTGGATTCGTCTGAACCCTTCTTGCTCCTAAACCATGACTGATTTGCCTTTGATAATACTGGCATCCTCTTAGCTACTTGGAACAATTCCCACTTACCTGGCTAACCCCTTGTTTTCTGTCATTTCCCTCTTGCATGCTGCTTTTTATGTAGCCGAGCCTCTAATCACCCCTCCCCCTTTCTGTCATGCCCACCTGTGTCCAGACCAGCCACGTCCTACTTTATCAGGCACTTTTCTTATAGGAAAATAAATTTTTAAATGTTTTTATGAGCATTGGAAGGACTATTTCACAACATGCTCTACCCAAATGCTTTCAGTTTTTCCAGCTCTATAAACACTTGTTAAATATAAGACCAATTAACAGTCTTGGACAGGCAAACCAGCAAAATACTTCACTGTGAAATCTGGGTTTTGAATTTTTAAAGAATTCCTAGGACAGGGCTTCTAGTTTGCATATGAAGAAATTTAATGTGTATTTCATTTGTTTGGTCCTTTTCTAAATTTTGGCTTCCTATTCTGTAGACACAAAATAGAGGGCAGATAATAAAAACTAAAACAGAATTTTATTTAGACAGCAGCTGTGTTGAGCTGCTTCCTTTGTTTTCCTTATAAGTCAGTCCACATGTGTGTTTATACATTTGGGTTCACACTGTGTCATGCAATGGAAAAAAAAAGTATTATTGTTATTTTAATTTTGCCGTCTAGTTAGATCCCATATTTTAAGACCTTTGTATTTTGAATCTTTCTGTAAGAGTAAATTCGAGAGTTTGGTATTTCTCTCTAAAGTAAAGAAATCTTGTGACATGTGTATGTATTGGAACATATACATATATTCCATATTCAAACCTGGCATCTTAAGTTTTGGTATTAAAGAAGTGTTTGTCATCTATTCAGCACAGGTTCTGTGCCAGGAATGGTGTTAGTTGCTACATTAAGTGTAATGAACATGATAATCTGCTGTCTACTAGGACCTGTCCCAATCCCATGTGATAATGGCTGAAAAAGGTGTCAGAGACCTTCCTCCACTTGTAAAGAGGCTGTGTCTCTTTACAGGTGCTCATAAACCAATGGATCCATTCTTCAGGGCTTCATGATGCAAATGGCCCACAGATACATGTCCAGGCAAGGCCACTTTCCAGGGAGATGTTCAAGTTCAGATGTTGACTTACACCATACATAGTAATTTTTTTATACTTTCAATTTTTCATTATTTCTACTTTATGCCCCTTACCCCCATGTGTATTTATTGTTCTGGGTAATTTTGGTGCTCTCTCTGCTTCTTCTGTGATAAGATAGAATGAAGTTAGTAATGTTGCCAAAACACTTTAAAAAGCACAAACCTAGTGGGCTCATGGATGACAAAGAAATCTTATGTTAGCTTAAACTCAAGGCAACTTATGTTGCCTGCTTGTGGCTCTGTTGTGGCTCATAGGTATGATTTGTGGAACTTATTCAGTGTTTAAAATTCTTTCCTTCAATTGAATATGGAAGGTTTAACATAAAAGATCTCTGTGATCTAGTAATAACCAAGATCAGAGTGATGGTTATGAATGGTGGAGGGGTTGTGTTTTTCCCTTGTAACACAATCTCCATGTGGTCTTCTTCATTCAGCATGGATTGGAAGATCCTGAGACCTGGCAACTTTGAGTGACACTGACATTTGCTGGAAACAGAGTTTAGGGTCAGTTGCAGTGTTGAAAGGTGATAAGCCCGGACTCACTGAGTGCTTTGTGTGAATACAGTAAGAGAAGGAAGGACCACTTCCATGGTGGAAGATGGAGAATTATGGCAGCCACATAGGGTAGTATACCTCTTGGCCTACAGAGCTATAGGAGGTGAACTCTTTTCAGAGCCTCTGTTGAGTGAAATAGATACTACAGTTTCCTAAAACATAGTAATGTGTATGGAGGAAGGGTCACCTTTAAAAAAAAAAAACATTAGTTGTAGGCGGACACAATACCTTTATTTTATTTATTTGTTTTTATGTGGTGCTGAGGATCGAACCCCGTGCCTCACATGTGCTCTACCACTGAGCTACAAAACCAGCCCAAAGAGTCACCTTTTTCTAGTCCACACAAATCAACTCCAGAAGTAGGATAGGAGATAGGTAAGAGTAAAATTTAAAGGATTTTTTAAAAGAAATAAATTTGAAATAAAAAACTGGCAAGAAATAGAGGAATTTGTTTTTAAACCACTCAAGAGAATAAATACTTGTTTAGGTAATTAATATATGTACAAAAATTAAAATAATTGTTTTTTTAAAAGTAGAATCTCCATTATTCTTTCCTGTTAACTTGAGTTGCATCCCTGTAGAAATGGAAAATATCAGAAGTTATTAAAGTGCTCTTTGGAAATATTCTGTTATTCTAATATCCTACATGGCTAAGTACAAAAACTGAGGTTTACATGAAATTCAATCAGTGGGATAATTAGGCAATTTGTGGAATGATGTATTTTCCTTTTAAAATAATTCACAAAAAGATTTAGTTTGCTCTGATTTAGTTTGTAGAATAACCACATTGAAAATGACCTTCCCTTTAAGTAGGCCTATATTTAAAAAAAATTTTTTGTAGTTGTAGATGGACAGCATGCCTTTATTTATTTTTGTGTGCAGTGCTAAGGTAGCTTGTTTATTTATATTTGTATACAGTAGCTCTGCCACTGAGCTACAGCCCTCTTTTAACCATGCCTTCTAACCATGTAACCATCTTAATGGATCCTAAATCTGTTGCTTGTGGAAGAGTGGTATCCCCATTCTACAGGTTTGTATAATTGTGTTTCTTCATGAAGAATATGATAATCATTGAGTTTATGATTTGGGTGGAATGTCCCATTGGTTTCATTACCCAATTGTGATATGAGTACCTGACATTTTATTTCTATTTGTGGATTCCATGGAACTTTGGACCTAAAAATACACAATTGTATCAAAGCATCTACAGTAAGAAATTTTTCTCATATGACATTCTAGCTTTCTTTTTGGGTGTAGTTCTTTCTGAATCTTTGATTCAAACACAAAGATAAAAAATTAGTATATTGAATCATGGTCAATAGGTATATTTCTTTCCTTCTTTTCATGCCTGAATTGAACAAAGGGGCAGTCTACCACTCAGCTGCATTCCCAGGCCTTTTTTTTTTTTTTTTTTTTTTTTTTTAATTTTGAGACAGGATCTCACTGAATTGCTGAGGCTGGCCTTGATCTTGCAATCCTCCTGCCTCAGCCTCCATAGTAGCTGGGAATACAGGTGTATCACTGCACCCACCAATAGGTGTATTCTGACACTAGTAAGAAATAAATTGCATGTGCTTATAGACTACCTTTTTACAGTGTAACTTTTTAACAACCCATCTCCAACAACTGTTGAGATCTCTTCATTTCCCATTAGTGTTTCTGCTTCTACTGAGCTGAGCCCCTTTTTGTCAGTATTTTTTCATTTCTTTTAAATTCAACCCAAAATTTGACTGTAGTAGTCATTTGGTTTTCCCTTAGGTCCCTAGAGTCACTTGCCCCCTTTTCATTTCTGCCCTTATTTTACCATTGCAAGGAAACTTGAGGATTCAAATGTCTCGCAAGTTACTAACCCATTCTTTATATCATGTCAGTGCTACAGACTGCTTAATTCTTTTCCTCCATCTGGAGAGGCTTAGTAATTAAATGAAATGGCAGCACCTGGGATTATTTATAGACATTGAGAAGGCAGGAGGAGTTCCTGATGACTCATCCATCCAGGGCTGGCAAGGAAACCTTTTTCTCCATTTCCCTGCATTCCTCCTTCCACACCCGCCTCCAGAGGTAGATGTGATTTGTCCTTCCTTTGACCTCCTGTGACTCCTAGCATCCATCTAGCACTGAAGCTGTTACTGTACTTGCTTTCATTGCCTTTATTCTGTGAGATCATTGAGGAGCAGGAGGTTTATCTGTCACTGCATCACTTGCCTATCCTTAACACTGTGTCTTGATTTTGCAAATACTTAACTGACCTTGGTGGAAACATGTTTAGACTCTTTTGCCTGAATTGGAATGAAACATGCTGATAGCCTATTCACTAAGGAGTTTTAGAAACAGGTACAAGAAGGGATAGGTCCTGAGAACGCTAGAACATAAAGTCTTCTCCACAGAGGTCTGCATCTTGCTCCTCTTCCCACCCACCTTTCTCTAGCCCTCACACAATGCTTGCCATAAGTATTGTTCAGGAAGTATGTGCTCAGGAGGGTGGAGTCCAAGGAAACCTGGAGTTCAGGGTCTTACCACACCATGAAAGACTTGTTTCGTGTTTAGTGTTAAGAATATCTGGGTGTACCTGAGAATGTTTTTACGAAGTTTCTCACCAACATGCTTTTATCTCAGTAGATGGTAGGTAAAGAAGATATTTTGGATTATTTTCCTAATTTTCTTTGTTTTCCTTAGTCTCTTTCTTGTTTATCTCCTTTCTAGGTTAGTTTTGGTTTATTTCGGTGCATCTGTAGGTAAATTTCTTTGCTTTTTCTTGCTCCTGCTGTTTTGTTTTTTTTTAATGGGTGTCGTTTTCTTCCTCTTCCCCCCTTTTTCTCCTGATTCTTTAAATGAACAAAATGTAAGATATTTTTCCCTGATCTGTATATTCATGTACCCATTTCCTAATCACTTGCTCATTCTTCAGTATCTTATCAAGCACGTACTATGAGCCATGCCCCATGAAAATTGCCAAGGTATCCTTAGACTTGTATCCTGCCCTCAAAGTAATTGGCAACCATATACATCTAGAGGAGGTGGCCTTTGAATCCTTTTTTTGGAAGGGGCCATTATTTTGTCACTGGGAGATGGGAAGGAGGATGGATCAGGTCAGGTAGATAAAATATCAAGAGAAATAAGTAAGCATTGTACCTTGTGTCATAATTTCACAATGATAGAAATTCCATTTGGAGAACACAAAGTGTCTAGTTGACAATTTTAGAATTGGGCTCTCTCCATTTTTCATCTTTCACCCTTTTGCAAAGCAAAACAGCAGCATTAAAGCAGAAATTATTTATTTTATTTATGGTGATCTAATTTGATCTTTCCATTCTTTTCACCTTACCCAAGGAGTCTTTTCTTGTTTAGTTTTGTTTTTTAAAATAAAGAATACACATTTTATCCATGCTATGTATAGCTCTAACCTGCCCCCCCCCCAGTTCTGATAGCATTGTGAGATAGGGGCCATTGCAGGGGAAAGCGGGGGAAAGACCATATTTGTAATTTTACCCATTCCCCGCCTCCCTAAAAAAGCCCACCAGTAACTATTTGTGATTCTCAGAATCTGTGAGTCTATTTTGAAGAGTGGTAGTAGATTATTTATCCTTTTTAGACTGCTTTTCAGGATAATTGCAGCAAACTAATATGATCTTAATTTATTCCTTTCCAGTTGCTGCTGTTTGAATATCATCCTTCCCACATTTTCCCCATCCTTGGTTTTATCCAGTTAAAAGTTCAATTCTTTCACTACATTACCTAGAAGTACAATTTCAGAATGTTTCGGGCTGATTAAGATTTTTTTTATACACACACACAAAAATTAAAATACATGTGTTCCAATTAAACTATTTTAACAGCTAATTGATTTACCATTAAATGAAGGATCTACCATTAAATAAAGGCCCAAGCCATTCTTAATATTCAGATGCAATTTTGGAATAGATTTGTGGATGTGCAACACCAAATTTATTGCCTATCAGGTGTTTTCATCACATCTCCTATCTACAAATGGCCTTTAATTCAAATTTCCTCTTAGTGGACATTACAGAAGACTGTTTAATTATTGGCGGAGCATTACATAATTAAGAGACTGTGAGTTCTTTGGATGTGTCCATGTGAAAATCTATTTTAATTAAATCATTGCACTTCAAGGGCAGCTACCAAGTACTTTGCTTCTGTACTTCATTGGGTGCAATTTAGAATTCTTTTAGTCTTTAGTTCGAATGCCTATCAGAGAACCCAAGTGTCACAGTCTTGGAGAAGATCTTAGGCCCTCTGTAATAATCACCCCTACAATGGCAGGTGATTGACCTGGCTCTCCTCTAGCTCTTTCCAATCTCCTAAGCCAATAATTTGGGTTTCGTCACTCTCTGTGCAATTGTGGCTTCTTCCTAAGTTGTAACCTCCCTGGGGCATTATTTTGCAGGCTGTCTAGCTGATCTTAAGAGGACTCTTACATTCAGCACATGTGCATACAGCGCATTACCCTCCATGTTTTAGGAGATTGATCATTATCCACACCCCAACCCTCCTCCCCCAGATAAACTAATTGAAAAAATGCTTCTTAGTAGAATGTAAATACTACTGATATGTCGGCACTTATGGGGACTTCATTTGGCGTGAAGCTGAAGACTGAGGGCTTACTGACTACTATCTGATTTATTCCTCCCTGGGATCCTTCAAGTTATTATTTCATTTTACAAATGTGGAAGTTGAGGCATGGATTTTCAATAGAAATTACTAATAATTAAACAGGCCAATAAATATGGGAGCCAACATTTCAAAGCAGCAGTGTATTCCCAGGGTATGTGCTCTCCATAGAGAACTGAATCAGAAAGTTGGGTCTTCTGTTGAAGAGGGCAAGGGAGCAATATCTAGGGTTGTACCCTTATGGTCATATCATGTTTTTCTAAGTGCTTCATGGCCTCTCAATTTTGTGGATACTATAGGAGTTTTTTTCTTATAATTTAAAAGTATGTTTTTGTTCTTTTGTCCTTAAGTGAAAATGCTTTTGATCCTAAATTCTCTTATGCTTGTGCATATAATTGTTTTATGTATTTGACGATAGGTTTTTTTCTTGAACTTCCTTCCTTTCATGTAAAGGCTATAAAGAGTATAGATGGAGTGGTGTGGTTACATAAGAATAGTGAATGAACAAAGTAAAGATTGCAGTGGTGGCTCATTAACTTTTTATATGTCAGTGGTTCTCATGGGGGTAGGGATGGGACAAGGAGTTTCGTTCCCCAGGGGACTTGTGGTCATGTGTAGAGATGGTTTTGGTTGTGACAACTGGAGCAGAGCTGCCCTAGCATCTAGTGGATAGAGATTATGGATGCTGCTATGTCTTGCAGTGCATTCTAAAGGCCCCCACAACACAGGACCATCAGGCCTAAAATGCCAGTGATGGCTGAGATTGAGAGCCTCTGCCTCATGGTCATCAGCTGCATGACTGAGGTCACCAGAGTAAGAGGGATTTTACCTGTGCTGTTGGGTTATGTTGAGCTTGATGGGACATAGGAATAGCTGACCATCCCAGACCCAAGAAGTCTACAAGTTCTCCCAGCCAACACTTGGACAATTGGAAGTCCAATGTAAAGTGCAAAGATTCACCTACTAACATTTTTCTAAGTATCCTTGCTTACTTCTATGCCCTTGAATCTCAAAGCCCATATGGTATTTGTTCCTAGACTGCAGTAATTTTTGAAACCAGCACCAATATAATAGACCATTCATGTAGATGTGGAAAAGTAAACAAAGGTAAGAAAAGCATGTGCAAATGCTTTTGAACTCAGTATCGGGAAGAACCAACTTTGAGAAACTCAAAGAAACTCCCTTGTGGAGTTATAGAAGAATCTGCTTCCATATATCACAGCACTATACTGTTCCCACAGCATTGTAGAATTTTCCCAGGGAAGGATTTTAAAGCTGTTTATGCTGGTTTATTTTAGGGATTTGTTATTGGCTGTTTTGAACTCTTATTTAAATTACCTGACCATGGAGACATTAATGGCCAGAATTTTTTCTTCTTCTTCTTCTTCTTCTTCTTCTTCTTCTTCTTATTATTATTATTACTACTATTATTATTGTTATTGTTATTATTTGTGGTTTTTTTGGTACCAGAGATTGAATCCAGAGGCACTTAACCAAGACACAGTCCCAGCTCTTTTCATTTTTATTTTGAGACAGGTCTCTCTAAAGTTGCTTAGGTTCCTAAACTACTGAGACTGGTCTTGAACTGGTGATCTTCATGCTTCCATCTCCTGAGCCGCTGGGATTACAGGCATGTGCCACCATGCCCAGCCAGAATTATATTCTTTATAAATTGTGTGTGCATCCTGATACTACCTTCCTGCAGTACTAGCAGGTCTAGCATTGACCATATGAGAAATTTGCAATTCTCTTTTGATTTTATATTTAGGGTTTACATTGAAGCTACTTTATTTTCTCTGTCTATAGCATCTTAGTAAATATATAGAATGTTTGAAGTCATGTGAAACCCAGAGCTTTTGTTTTCAGTCTGTTCCAGGTGATGCCTATAGACCTCTGGATGTCCCTATAATTGGTATTCCCAAAGTAGATGTCACATGCACCACATAGATTATATTTTAAGACAGACTGGTTTACACAGATCTTTCCAATTGGGTAGAAATCTATTCAACCATTTTTACATGCTGTGATAGCAAACTTGGGAGAAACTGCATTTTATTTATGCATGTGTCTCTAATCCATTTTGTGATACTGTACCAAACTACCTAACACTTGGTAATTTATAAAGCAAAGAACTTTATTTGGCTCATGATTCTACTAACTAGAAAATCCAAACAACATGAAGCTGTTGTCTTGTGAGGGCCCCCTGGCTCCATTGCAACATGGCAGATGGCATCCTATGGCGAAAGCATGTATGTGAGAGTAGCAAGTGGGAACATGCTGAAGAGCTGACATGTTGAGAGGGGAAATGAGAGAGCATGGTGAGCCAGAACCTCTCTTTTATAAACAACCCATTCTTGGGCTGGGGTTGTGACTCAGTGGTAGAGTGCTTGTCTAGCATGTGTGAGGCACTGGGTTTGATTCTCAGCACCACATATGAATAAATAAAATAAAGGTCCATTAACAACTACAGAAATACTTTTAAAAAATTAAAAAAATAAATAAACAACCCAGTCTTGTGGGAACTAATCCACTCCTGTAAGATGAGCATGAATCCCTTCATAAGGGCGGTCATGATCCAGTCATCTCTGACTGCACCCCACCTCTTAGAGCTTTTGCCACCTCTCATTGTGCTCGCATTGGGTACCAAGCTTCCAGCACATGAACCTTTTGGGGGGGCAAGCCATATACAAACTATAAAGCACCATGTGAGACTTTTCATGATTTTTTTTCCCCCAGCATAACTCTTCTTCTGTAACTCCTTGATCTCAGTAGTACAATTTTGCCAGCTGTGGTATTTTTAAAGAACGCATCTCCTGTGGTTTGTGATGGATTAGGAGAGAGTCTATAGGGAGAACTTCCATACTAGAAATATCTCATTCTTCTGGGCTTCTAACTTGCCATCAGTAAGCATCTGAATGTGACAAAGACATAAGGTTGGAGCTCATATCATTTCTTTATTTTAACTGTACAGATACCTATAGAAGAAATTAGTAATATCAAATCCCCCCCATTTTGATATTTGTGGGGACTTTAAAACCTACTTAGACATTGATTTATCTTCATACATTTGTACAGAAGAGTCTGTTTTTCTTAGCTCAAGTGTTCTTGGAAAAGATACCAAGTTTTATGATGGTGAGGTACCCACCCAGGCAAGTTCCTCCATATATATTTATAAAATGGTTCAATAGCGGGGAACTGGGGCAGTAAGTAGTAGAGCACACACTTAGCATGAACCAGGCTCTAGGATCAGTCCCCAGCACCGAAACAGAACAAAAACCATACAACTCACTCGTTTAGATCTTGTGTATTTGGAATTTTTGCCTGAAATGATTCTCAGTTCTGTGTCCCTGGTGATTCAGTTCTGGGGGCTTCTTTATCTGTATTACTGAGGTCTTGCTCCACTTGATGTTTTGTTTTCACTGACAGTTTGATGCCCTTGAACGCCATTCTAATGAGGTTTCAGAGAAATATTTCTATTTTTAGGCACTCTCCAAAGGTGACTGTCAGGCCATTAGTTTATTTATTATTTTTTAACTGAACCAGTTATAGGATTCAGTACCAGATGCTTGAGAAATGCAAGGAGCTAACTAACTTGAAGCTAGTTCCTAAATCTCTCAGGAAAGGAAATGAATGGTTAGGATCATATTTGAACTTGGCAGCCCAGCTATCCTCTCTCTCTCTCTCTCTTTCTTTTTTAATTATTTCTTTAATGGCAATAGGCGAAAGCGTTATTTGAATTTTATAAGTAAATGATGTCCTCATCTCACTAAAACAGATAATCAGACAGGTAAAATTGAACGCCCTTTGAAGAGAGGCTTTCAGTGTCTAATTCTCTTTGAATAATAATTTTAGTAATAATAAGGTGATGTGTATGAACTCTGCTCACATGTCAGGTTCTCTGCTGATTCTGCAAAGCATTATACATATGTTATCCTTTGTAATGTTCATAATAACACACCAAGAAGGAAATTATGCTTCCAGAACCTTCCCTAGATCCTGAGAGCCCCTTTGATTATGAAATTGATGTCTGAGGATTTGAAGTGAAATGTCTGCTAAAATTCTAACTTAGGGCTTTCTGGCTTGGTCCTTGAATCACCCGCCCTGCTCCTACCACCTCAGTTCCTTTATCCATAACATAGAAATATTCATATCAAATTGATTGGTTGTAAATTTCACATGAAATTGTTTATAGGAAAGCACTGTGGAGAAGTCTTTGAAGTCCTGTATAAAAACTGACAAAATAATAGTAGTTTTGATAATCAGAAGGCAATGACAAGAGTTGAAATGCTCAAACAAAGGGGAACACTTTGAACCGTTCTTTTCCCCTGTCCAGAAGTTTGAGCCCGAATATACACGCTGAAATAAACACATTGCTCTGGCCTGTCACTTATACTCTGCTTTCTCCCAGAAGACCTGAGATTAGGAGAGGGTGCTTGAGGTCTCTGATTGCCTTGGCTGGGAGACAAGGTCTTAAGTGGCTGTTATTGGTGCTATAACTCAGTAATTCAGGAGGAGGTAACCAAATTCAAACTTCCTCAAGGAACATTTACATGTCTCTCTTACTGCTTTAAAGAGGAGCTAAAGTAATTAGTCACAACAGCTTGCATGATGTAATAAATAGTTATTTAACTGAAGCAACCAATCAACTGGAGAAGGACTTGTCACACCACAGACTGGTGTGGACCCAGATGCCTGCAGATGATCATGAGGCCCATCAGATCTTCCCCTCAACCCAAAGGGATCCTTTTAATTCCTAGTAGTGAGTCTGTTTGAATGTAATAAAATATGGGGAGTGATAATAGACAGATTATATTGTTATATTGTGTGCACGTATGAATATGTAACAATAAATCCCACCATTATGTTCAACTGTAATGTGCCCATAAAAAATGTGGAAGGTGGGCTGGGGATATAGCTCAGTTGGTAAAGTGCTTGCCTTGCAAGCACAAGGCCCTGGGTTCAATCCCCAGCACTGCAAAAAAAAAACCAAACAAACAAACAAACCAAAAAAAAAAAAAAAAAATGTGGAAGGAGAAAAAAGCAGGGCAAAAGAAAGTAATAAAACAGAAATCCTTTATGAGGTCTACCTGTGCTGGGAATGAGGAATCCGTGATATGCCTTATTGGTGTCTACTTGAGCAGAAGCAATGCTAGCAATAAGGATGAAATTATTAGGGACTTAAAAATTCCATGGCATATAAATCACTGCTTGTCCCAGTGATGGATTTCATTAGTGCCAGTGTGACTGTGGCTGAAGGTGGGATTGACTGTGGGAGATGTGATACTCTTCTGCTTATGGCAATTTTGATTGTCTTTCCTTTAGTTTGAAGGAATGAGATTATCCCATGCAGACACCCCCTGTGCTTCTTTCTTCATCCTTTCTCTTGCCTTTGTTCATTTCCTTTGCAAAGTTGTGGTGCCACTATGGTGTCTCATGTATAGTGGCCAGCTAGCATAGGGCTCAGAGTTGAATAAAGCATGGCCTCTGTTACCCTAGAGCATCTGTTATCATGGAGTGTCCCACACCCCTGACCGACAGGCACACAGGCACACTCTAAGCCCCTTAGGAATCTTTCTTTTTTTCAGATTGAGATTCTCAATCACAGAGACAATGAATGAAAATAAGAGATTACTTAAGAGTCAACTTGATGGAGAAAATGGATTCTAGAGCCTGGTGGCTTATTTAAATACTAGTTCTGCTCATTTAGAGCAGTAAATGTTGGTAAAGTTTACTTAACATTTCTGTGCCTCTGTCCAGATGAGGAGTCATCGAAAAATGGAATCAATCATAATGAGACCTTCCCGAGAAGGTTATTTTAAGGTTTGTGTTAGTTCAGACTGGTGAAATGAACATGTGCAGAATCAGGGTCCCCAGTTTAGCTCTCATTATAATCTAAGCAATAGTATCTATTGTCATATATGCAGTGATGAAAAATCAGTTACCTAGTGCAGCCCTTGTGCAGAGGGGAGAATCATTAACCTGCCTTGTGATAAACTTGTGATGTGTTATCTGGTTGTCATCGTTTTGTTTTTGTTTTTTTCTTTCTCTTCCTCTCACAATTCAGTGGGCTGATAAAGCATATAACAATTGATCTCAACAGTGGCTCCACACTGGAATTACTGAGCAGATTTTAAATAGCACTGATGCTAGAGGCCCACCCCTAGCTGACCCTCCCTGTTGGTGGGTTTACCTCTGAACTAACCATGCAGTCAGCCCAACCAGGGATCAAAAAATACGTTTTAAAAAAATCACATCTGCATTGAATACATATAGACTTTTCTTGTCATTATTTTCTAAACAATCCAGAATGGCAACTATTTACATGGCATTTGCATTTCACTAAGGAATATAAGTATTTAAAGCATGTAGGAAGACACGTGTAGGTTGTATGCCATTTCATATGAGACTGGAGCATCCATGGATTTTGTTATCCTTGGAAGGTCCCAAATCAGTCCCCCATAGAAACTGAGAAACAAGAGTGAATAACCTGGAGGTCATCTGAGCATCAGGACTTTTTATAGCTATTTGCATAGTGCCAAAGTGCGGTGCAGGTTGAGAATCCCTGGCAGAGCCCTCTGCTCCTCCTTCTGTCCCAGCTATCTTTCTGCTTAGGCAGTTGGTGATTAAATTAGGTCTTGCTCTGGGGGTTCTGATTTCTTCGAGAGCATGTTCTCAACTCTTGAGATACTGCAGATCCTCCTTCTCCCACTTTTTGGAGTAGCAACAGGCCTACTTGGGTTCTCTTCATTTTGCAGTTGTATAGTTCCTGAAACTGAGTGACAGGAAGTGCCATTGTCAGTTGACACTACCTTGTTTGATTATCAAAAATAGTAATAATCTCAGAGGTGTCTGTGAGCTTCCTCATTTGTCCCACTTCCCAGTTTGAGTTAGAGGAATCTCAAGCATGAGATTTGATCATGGTAAGGTGGACTGACGGATATGACAGGGATCAGAGACCCACATGAGTCTTCCTGCTCCTTCTTTGAAGATGCTGAACAGCAGGACAAGGCCAGCCTGAGCTACTAACCCAGACCCAGGGGCGATGATTAGGGTCTTGGCGTGGCCCCCCTGGGTCTGCAGAATGCTGAAGACTAGAAGCATGGACACCTCCTCAGTCCTGGGTGTGACCAGGGACTGGGGATACTACCCCCTCCTTCCTGAGAGGAAAAGACTCCAGTGCTTGCTTTTGAGTGGCTTAAGTACTAGGATGAACATAGCCCTGTCCTAGGGAAAGGCCTGTGGGGGGTGGTCAGGCAGTTAGAGGAAGGAGAGAGAGAGAGAGCACTTCATGCCATTCTGAATGAACTTAGTGTTGGTATCAATTCCCACTTCTGGGGAGTCTAGGAGGGAGGGGCTGCAGGAGAAGAGGACAGACTCTGACCTCTTCCTGTGCCTCCCTAATGATGAGGAGGGGCATGGGATGTTTCTGAGGGCAGACTCCAGTGCGTCCTCTCCTTTGGATGCCTCCAACCTGTGGAGTAGCAACTTCTCACCACAACTGAAAAGTGAGGAAACCAGAAAGCATGGATGTCCCCAGATTTGCAAAACTGCACAACTAAAAATCAGCAGGATTTGAAGGCATGTGTTTCTTATTCAAGAAGCTGCTGGTCTTTTTTCAAGGTCAACATAATGCTGCCTCCTACTATCCTCTAAGTGGCCCATTCAGAGTCCCCTTTTCCTTCCCCGCCATGGAGCCAGGAACCTAAGGGTTTCTAATTGCTTTGGTGTGGGCACCATGGTGGTGTGGGCACCATTGTGGACCTAAGGCAATTAGGACTTTGAGGAAAAGTCTCTTTTTTTTGGTGGAAGGAGAACCTGTTTTTGAACTACTCCTCCTGCCAGTCACTCTCTCATTATCATTTGGATGATGGTAAGATTGTAATGGCTTTGGGTTTTACCTAAACCTGCCCCCAATTTTTAATTAATTAACTGGGAAATTGCCACAATGTCACATAAAGACTTTGAAGGCTATCAACACTGAGCTCCCCCAAAACCCTTTGTCCCATCACTTTAGTAAAAGATGTTGGACACTCTGGAATGTCCCAGGCACTGACAGCATCTGCAAAACAGTTTAGTACTGAAAGTTTAGTACTCCCCAGCCTGATGTCCCCACTAAGACCTTCTGGAGCTGATGCTAAGAATATATTTATTTTATTTATTTATTTATTCATTCATACATTCATACATATATACTGGGGATTGAACCCAGGAGGGCTTTACCACTGAACTATATCTCCAGCTCATATCCCCCCACCTTTTTCTTGGAGACAGACTTCTAAGTTGCTGAGTGTCTTGCTAAGTTGATGAGGCTGACCTCAAACTTGGATCCTCCTGCCTCAGCCTCCAGAGCTGTTGGGATTATAGGTGTGCGTCACCACGCTTGGCTCTGAGAATTCATTTCTGCTGTGGGCCATGAAGGACATTGGTCTTGTGAAACTCAGGAGGCCCAGTCTCTCAGGTGGCAGGTGGACCCCTTATCTGCTGAAACTTTCTGGAACCACAAAAAAGAGTTCTTGTCATGTTGGGCTGCTTTCTGCCAAGAGGCTTTTTATTTTTTATTTTTTTATATTCTCTGACCAGGAAGTCCATGACCTGCCCCAAAGGGGCATTTCTATCCACAGGCAAACTGTGCAGAGCACAGTGGCAATCTACCTTCCTTGTCTTTATCTTCCTTGCCCCAACTTAATCATCTTCTCTCTGGCTTTATAAATGATGAGCAGTTGCACCGTGTTCCTCTGTTGAGCAAATGTTTAAAATGAGGCTGGGTACCCAGCCTAGTACTGTACCTTCAGTTACATCCTTGTTCAAAAAGCTTCCTTTAGACATGCTTGGGTCATCAAGCTGTTTCTCATGAGCAGTTTTTGAGCAGACAGGTTCGGTGTCAGAGAGGAAACTCTGTCATGCAGCAAAACTCAGTTTTAGAGGATGTCAAAGCTACATCCCCTCTGTGGTCTTCCATGTGGCAAAGGATGGATGCCTAAAAGGAGATGCAGCCTAACTGAGAACTCACCAGGCTCTTTGGGATACAAATGAAAATAGTTGGATGTTACAGCTGCATGGGGCATCTATCATCCTTCATTCTCCATGAAAAAAGGGTGTTACCATCCACATCTCTCCAGCTGTGTTTATAGTATAATCTGGACTTTTCCTGGGTTCATCTGCCAAATATTCCTTGTAGCCAAGTGTGTACCTGTGCTGGCACAGAGGTTGCCCAGGTAAGAACATGATCATGTAGTGGCTGGCTTTATGTATGTCCCAGTCTATTGGGGGAATAGATATTAATCACAAAATTGTGCCAGTAGATATATGATTGAGTTTGTGTTAAGTCCAGTGAAGGAAAGAGACAATCAGCCTTTTGAGAGCATGCGATAGAATCCAGTTTGGGGTCAGGCAGTTGTAGGCAGGAGCAAACAATTGTTTGTTTGTTTTGGTACTGTGGATTGAACCCAGAGGCACTTAACCACTGAGCCACATCCCCAGCCCTTTTTTGTATTTATTTAGAGATAGGGTCTCACTGAATCACTTAGGGTCTCAGTATGTTGCTGAGCCTGGCTTTGACCTTGCGATCCTCCTGCCTCAACCTTCTGAGCTGCTGGGATTATAAGCGTGCACCACCATGCCTGATTGAGCGAACAGTTTTGAGCTGAGGTTACCTTGGTCACGAGGTAGAGGCTGAGTAGTGCCATTTCTCAGCCCCAAGGGACTAGCACAAGCAGTCGCCCCAGGGCAGAAGGTCTCAGTGATCCTAGGCCTGAAAGAAAGCCTCAAGGACTGGAGTTGCAGCATTGATCTTGCTGGACCCTAAAGAGTATTGAAGACCATCCACCTTGGATTTTTCTGGGGAAGTCACTGAAGAAATGGCGAGGCAAGGGACTGATGTGGTTAGCATTTTGAGCAGATCAGGAGCCCTGGTGAGAGGGCTGAGCTGGAGAGAAGCTGGGAGGATACACTGACATCCCTTCGTCATAAAGAGAAGAGATGGTAGTAGTTGGGACCTTGGGAAAAATGATCTCTTTCTATTACCAAGACTAAGAATTTTATGTTCTTATGTAGGAGGAAGAAAATTAGTTTCAGGCTCTGGGAGCATGCATTTGAAGCAACTTGGTGACTAATGAAAATAGCACTTCAGGAGTAGGAAAGCAGGTCAGATGGGGCTTTATAAATGCTGCTCACGATCGTGCTTGTGGCAACATTCTTATTGTTGTTTTGATACTGGCGATTTTTCTGAGCTCACTTTTTGCCGCTTTTCTCATTTGATGTTTTCTCCTATTGTATTTATTTCTTTCCTTGTTTGTGTGTGTTGCATGAGTGTATCGAATGGGCCTTCTGTCTTCTTTTGGAGAACTGGACAGGGGCAGGATTAGGGTGATCCATTCATGGGTGCATTCTGCCATGTGTTATCTCCGCAAGTTAAACTGACCGATCTCCATTGTAAAAGTTAATTTTGCAGCCGTACTGTGAAACCTGTAAACCCAGGGACTGAGCTTCTTAGGGATTTCATTAGTATATTTCTGAAAATAGTCTATAGATGTCTAATATGTAAAAATTAACAGTTGTTCATAATATCATATTATCTCTCTACCCTCTGAGTTTCAGGACAGATTGATAACCAGGCTGAAGCCTGAGTATGAATATCTGCACAAAAGAACAGGCGAATTGGTCTCTGTTTGCCTTGGCCTTTAATGTCAGTCACATTTTAGATTCAATTGCCAATTCACAGTTCCAAAGACCTTCTGTTTTGATTTTGTTTCTAGCACAGCAGAATTTTTAAATGTACACAGTTTGCGATCCTAAAAACACAAAACAGCCATCCATCTTTAAAGCCAGCCATCTTTAAAGTTAAATTATGGGCCAGGCAGCTCATAATCCCAGAGGTTCAGGAGGCTGAGGCAGGAGGATCCCTAGTCCAAAGCCAGCCTTACATCTTAGCAAGGCACTGAGCAACTCGGCAAGACCCCGTCTCTAAATAAAATATAAAAAGGGCTGAGGATATTGCTCAGTGGTTAAGGACCCTTGAGTTCAATCACTGGTACAAAAAAAAAAAAATAGTGAAATTATGGGACCTGGCTGTCTTAAGATGACACCATTAGAAACCCACCATCAGAAACACAAAGAAGTTGTCAGCCAGATGTAACTGTTATGCACTTAAACAAAGGACAAACTCAGGAGTCTTTCTGTAACTGATCACTTCCTTTCACTTAGTACCATAGAGGAGAAAGTGGTTGTAAATTCTCTCAATATAGAATAGGCCTTCTCAGTTCCTGTAGCTGATGCTTATGCCATCTTTCGGCGGAGAAGTGAGAATACGGCTCCTGTTAAATGCTGTTCAGGATGTTGTGCCAAACATGGCCCTACTTCAGACCCCTGTCCCATCCAGCGAATGAAAATCCCAGTGAGCCCCAGGACAGCACCTGATAGTTATTCTTTGAGGGACTTGTGGTCCAAGCATTTCCGTGTAAGTAAGTGAACACTAATGAGTGACGGATTGATTGGATATACCCACTTTACTGATATAAGAATGCGAATTGAGGGATACTCCCCTTTTGAAGGCAGAAGAGGACCTACCTTCCCCCGAATTATAAAACACTATCACACATAGTTATATGTGTCCAAAATGCCCCAGAATTCTAGATAATATCCTTCATATGAAATAAACTTAACTCAGTCTTTGTACTGACTTTTCTAACATGACTAGAAAACACAACTTCCATGAGCTCCAGTAGTCCAATAGTTAAACTTACGGTATTAAATAAAAAAGAAAAAAATAAATAATTAAATTAAATTAATTAAATAAAAATTAAAGAAAAGGATATTAAATTACACATAAAATAAATAATAAATATAGACTAATGATCAAAAAGCACCTTACAACTAGAAATTTATTTTCCTAAAAAATCTATTCTGTAGAATTTTTGTTCTACTCTAGTCTTTTCTATTTTGAAACTTGGGTTAAATTAGATTATGCATTTTTAATACAGAGAAATGGTGTTGATTTTCCTCTTCGGTCCTCATTTGCTTTTCTATTATAAGGTACACAAAGTATATTATTTATATGTTTTGAAGTATTTTAGTAGGGTGACAAATAGCCAAACATGATCTCACATAGCACTTTTTAGGAGAGGTGACATTTGGGATTCTCAAAAGTGTTGTCAGTGAAATGTTTTTAGATGCACAATATCATGGTAGGTAATTGCATCATTCTAGTAAGCAATAAATATCTCAGAATAATAACTACCACCATAGTGCTTACCAGGTTTGAATGGTTTAGTGATTTCAGTTTTAGAATGATGAAGAGTTTTACTAATCCTTATTAGAGATCATCTTCATGTGGATACTAAATTTTTGAGAGATTACATTTCTGAAGAAAGAATAGAAAAAATATTATAATGTTGACTTAATATTCTGTGGGGCTCAACAGTTATCGAGTGCCATTGCCTGCTATATTATTTGATTCATAGGACAGGTGGTCACATAGGCATTGGGAAACTCATCCCACCCCCCACCCTGCCCCAGAACTTTTTTTTTTTTCAGTTTTTAAAAGGAAGATTTATTTGACAAGTTTCATTTAGTACATTACACCTAAATGGAAATCATAGTACAATGAAGCTTTAAATCAAGGCCTCAGAATTTCATATAAACACCAGGACTGAAATCCTAAAGTATTCATATTGCGTCTCAAATGTCCCCCATTAACTTAAAAACAAAAACCTTAAATATACATGATTTAAAGGTTATTAAATGAAACTAGAATTAACAAACATGCCAAGTGTTTCACTTTTAATTGTAAACACAGCTCCTATATTGAGTTATACAAAAAAGCATGTCTTTCAACATGCATCCAGTGTTCAGTAGAATGTGTTATAAGAGCAACATTTAACATAGTTCAACTGCTTTAACCTAAATACGCTTACTGCTATTGTCATCTCCCTTAAGAAACTTGAGGGGAACGATTACATACAGTTAAGTGATTTGCCAGGTCACAAAGCTGGAACTGGTATCTAGACTTAACTTTTTATTCCTGTGTTGTTTTTCATCTTCCAGGAAACCTGATTTTTCAATAGCTGTTGGCCTTCTCTTAGGTTTCATGAATGGACAGGCTCAGTGAATATTCTAGAAAGCATGCTAAGTATTTTTATATTGATTCTCAGGAAGATAGGCAGCAGCAACATTTGGTAGCTCCTAGTCATTTGTGCTTGTAGGTGGTGGAACTGAGTCGTATCCATGAAGGACCACAGCCACAGAATATATTCTGACTCTAGGGAAAGGAGCTTGAAATGCAGGATGTTTTGGGAACAAATGCGCTTATGTCAGTATCACTGGACAAACAAAATCCGAGATGATAAATTTTTATCCTACTTAAGACCTTGAAGTGGAGGCCCAAAGTGCTTTGATGGCCACCTGCTTACACACAAAGCTGAGTTTTCTTTTTGCTCTTAAAAATCCTAAATTTAAGAATTCTCATCATTGTGCCAGAATTAAGGTCCTTTTCTGGGATTTGACTATGTAAGGAGGATTTGCCTGTACTTGTGATTCAGAGTCTAGCACTAAAATCCAAAGTTGGATTAGTTTAGGATTTTCATATCCATCTATCTCTGCTTTCACTACAAATTCTGGTTTAAGCAAATCTTCACTGTGAAATCTGATTTTTTAAAAAAAATTCCTTACCACTTATCATTACTTGCTAGTCTTTAAAAAATAGTATTTTAGGCCTGGAAATTAATCTTAATAATTTAAATGTTGGAAAAGACTTGGGAACAGAAATATTGATTCTACTATTATGATAATGAATTCCAATGTCCAAGTATTTGGAAATGGTTACTAACTTAGGCATGTTCTGCAGTTGGATTATTATGCAACCGTTAAAAGCCATGATTTGTGGAGACTTTTAATGACATGAGTCCCTTTATAAACTAATGCTGTTATTGATGTTATTATTGATGTCATTGATTAGGACCATAAGTGAGCATAGCAATTAAGAATAGCATACCTGCTGGGCGCGGTGGCGTACGCCTGGGAGCGACTTGGGAGGCTGAGTCAGGAGGATCATGAGTTCAAAGCCAGCCTCAGCAACTTAGCAAGGCCCTAAGCAACTCAGTGAGACCCTGTCTCTAAATAAAATACAAAAATAGGGCTGGGGATGTGGCTCAGTGGCCGAGTTCCCTGAGTTCAATCCCTGGTTCCAAAAAAAAAAAGAATAGGGCAAGGATAGCATACCTGCACACTCATACATTGCTGGTGGGACTGCAAATTGGTGCAACTACTCTGGAAATCAGTATGGGGATTCCTTAGAAAACTTGTAATGGAACTACCATTTGACTCAGTTATCCCATTCCTCAGTATATACCCAAAGGATTTAAAATCAGCATACTATAATGATGCAGCCACATCAATGTTTATAGCAGCTCAACTTGCAATAGCTAAATTAAGGAACCAACCTAGGTGATGATTGGATAAAGAAAATGTGGTGTATATATACAATGCAATGTTACTTAGCCATAAAGCAGGATGAAATTATGGCATTTGCAGGTAAATGGATGGAGTTGGAAACTATCATGCTAAGCAAAAGAAGCCAGTCCCAAAAAACCTAAGATTGAATGTTCTTTCTGATATGTGGATGCTAATACACAACAAAGTAATTAGAAAAAGAATAGAAGTTCAGTGGGTTAGACAAAGGAGAATGAAAGGAAGGGAGGGGAACAGAGAATAGGAAAGACAGTGGAAAGAATCTGTCTTAACTTTTCTATAAACTTATATGAGTACATCACAATGAATCTCCACATCATGTTCAACCACAAGCCTGGGATCCTAATTAGACCAAGATGCACTCCATGTTTGTATAAGTATCAAAATATACTCTACTGTTATGTATAACTAAAAACAACACAAACAAAAAAGTAAGTAGTGGATACAATAATTCATTACCTTAAAAAAAAATAATAGCTGGGCATGGTGGTGCACGCATGTTAATCCCAGTGGTTTGGGAGACTGAGGCAGGAGGATCACAATTTCACAGCCAGCCTCAGCAACTCAGCAAGACCCTGTCTCTAAATAAAATACAAGAAGGCGGAACTTGGGGTTGTGACCCAGTGTAGAGCGCTTGCCTAAGACATGTGGGGCACTGGGTTTGATCTTCAGTACCACATCCAAATAAATAAAATACAGGTATTGTGTCTATGTACAACTGAAAAATATATTTAACCGTTGTGGCTCAGTGGTTAAGCTCCCCCAGGTTCAATCCCTGGTACAAAGAAAGAGGGAGGGAGAGAGAGAGAGAGAGAGAGAGAGAGAGAAAGAGAAAGAGAAAGAAAGGGAAAGAGAAAGGGAAAGAGAGAAAGAAAACAAGCAAACATACATGTAATTACACATACATACTCTCATCTTAGCATATGTCAGGTCATGTTGAGGTAAGCAGTCATAATATTGATGTGCTAGATATATTTAGTGATGTCAGTTTTACATGAGGGACCTGGAGTCTAGCTACTAGATCACATAACTAAAAAGTAGAGAAGCAGGGATTTGAATTCCTGAATTCAGTCACTCTTGTTGTTTTGCCCAATATAAGGTACATAACCAATGTTTCGTCTACAATGCAGGATGTGTTTGTAGGTGTGTGTAAAAATTTTGGAAGGGCATGTGGCCCAATTTTCATCACCAATGTCCTTGTGGTGGGAATTTGGGTAGCTTCTTCCTGCTCTAGCCTTTTCTGTATCTTATAAAAAGCATATAATACTTTTGTTATTAGAATATCATGCAATTTAAAGTACGACTTCCTTATGTCCCCAGAATTTCCTTGTCACTGAGTGAACACCCACGCCTTCACAGATATTCACTTGTCTTCATTTCCTGTGTGGTCATGCTGCAATGACAAGGCTTCTTGTACCACTGGATATAAACCAGATACAGACCAGATTTACTTGGATGTTTTTCCACTTTCTGATCATAACGAAAAATAACAAGAGGCACATGGGAATATATGATCCAAAATCTGTTTCCCTCAGTTCCATGTCATAACTTTTTAGTTGTTTTGGCTAAATGCTTGGGCATTTTAGCCATGGAATAAATACTAGGAAAGGCGTGTGGAATAAATAATGGGAAGCATTTTCAAATGGTGCACTGTTTCCATTGAGCTTCAGACAGATGGGTTGTTTAAATGCTGTTTTAAATATAACTCATTTTGGGGGGTTTTGTGGATTTTTTTGTGTGGTGGTGTTTGTTTCTTGTTATTCATTTTTTGCCTTTGAAAAGTAGAACCAGGGTTCTTTTGGTTTTTTTGTTTTTTGTTTATTTTCTTCTCATATCTTTTTGCTAAATCTTCCACCATATTAATGTTTGCCTGTATAAACTCTTAATTTGCAATGATAAAGTAGTACCCAGAAATGCTAAGGGAGCCTGATCAAAAAAATATAGTTAAAAAGAAAATATAGGAAATATGTACAGAATATAGAACATATATTACAGAAAATATAGGAAAATATTTGGTTTTTATGGTTGAGGTTTTGCTTCAACCTGATTGGAGGAGTATGAAGATGCAGATTTAAGAAGGTCATGTCAGGCCGGATGTGGTGGCGTATGCCTGTCATCCCTTGTGGCTCAGGAGGCTGAGGCAGGAGGATCACAAGTTCTAGGCCAGCCTCAACAACTTAGAGAGGCCCTAAGCAAACTCACTGAGACCCTGTCTCTAAATAAAATATGAAAAGGATTGGAGATGGGGTTCATTGATTAAGAGCCACTGAGTGCAATCCTCAGTACCGAAATAAGTTAATAAATGAATGAATGATTGTACTTGTTCTCAACTTCCCCTATCTTACTGTTGTCTCCAGTGATATTTCTATGGTAAGGGGAGGAGGTTCATCCTCACATGGAAGCTTCTGGGCAGGGACGTGTTATCTTACCTATCTTCAGTTCCTTTAACTATGGTCACATTTTAATACCTTTCTTTTTTTTAAAATTTTTTTGTAGTTGTAGATGGATAGCATGTTTTTATTTTGTTTATTTTTATGTGATGCTGAAGATCGAACCCACTGCCTCACACATATAAGGCAAGCACTCTGCAACCGAGTTATAGCCAGCCCTGAGTTTTGTTTTGTTTTGTTTTATTTTCCCTATAGAAAAAAAAAAAATTCACTGTTCTCCAGAGATGACCCCTGGAGAGGCCTGGGTAGACAGTGGCTGTGACACAGGACTGATTGTCCTTCTGATTTGTAACTTACCCTGCCAGGAGGATCGGGTAGAGAAAGGATGTGTGTTGTGCTGAACTTTGAGACTTGCTTATATTACACGGCACTGACAGGTGATCTCTCTGGCACTCAGGGCATCATCTGAATAGAGCACTTAGTTGATTAACCAGTTGTGAAAGGACTTTTTATTAAGTTCTTGGTCTAGATTATTTTAGTGTCTTTTATCCCTCATTTTCTCTCTCATTAAAAATGAGAAGTAGCCGGGTGTGGTGGTGCATGCTGGTAATCCCAGCATTTTGGGAGGCTGAGGCAGGAGGATCTCAAGTTCAAAGCCAGCCTCCCCTACTTAGCGAGGCCCTAAGCAACTCAGTGAGACCCTGTCTCTAAATAAAATACAAAATAGGGCTGGGGATGTGGCTCAGTAGTAGAATGCCCCTGGGTTCAATCCCTAATACCAAAAAAAAAAAAGAGAGAGAAGTAGCCAGGCATGTTGGTGCACACCTTTGCTCCCACCTGCTCAGGAGGCTGAGGCAGGAGGATCAAGAGTTCAGAGCCTTCCTCAGCAACTCAGTGAGGCCCTGTCTCAAAATAAAACATAAAAAAGGATTGGGGATGTGACTCAACAGTTGAGTGCCCCTGGGTTCAATCCTCAGTACCAAAAAAGAAAAAGAGGAAGTAAACTGCAGTCTTGGAGTTGTTTCCTACTGGCCCATCCTCTGTATTATCCTGCTTTCCTTCTTTTCCTCCATGATTTTTGGTCTTATAAAATCATTTTCATAAGTAGACGTTTTCCCATAAATTGCCCTTATTTTGTATTCCTGTGTGTTGAACATTCTTCCTCCAGCTGTGATCTTTCTGTGGCATGCTGGGACTCCCTCCTAACAGGAGGAAGCCCAGCATTTGCATTGCCTTGGTTAATGTCCATTAAATCAAACTCTTAAATGTTGAGTACTCAACCCTCAGTAACTCTCTGCCAGGTATCCTGCTGAATTTTGCCTTCCCTTCCTACATGTCCAACCAAAATTATTCTAAAAGAGTAAATAACAGCAAAATAAGAGTAGTTCAGCTGAAACCAGGCATGGTGGTGCACCTGTAATCCCAGCAGCTTGGGAGGCTGAGGCAGGAGAATCGTGAGTTCAAAGCCAGCCTCAGCAAAAGCAAGGTGCTTTGGCAACTCAGTGAGACCCTTTCTCTAAATAAAATATAAAAAGTGGCTCAGAGGTTAAGTGTCTCTAGATTAAAAACCTGGTACCAAAAAATGTGGGCC
>JAJEJO010004579.1:0-99383 GCA_020662805.1 Glaucomys volans | reverse complement strand
CCTTTTTATCAATTTCTTTGTTGTTTCTGAGGTGTGCCTGGAAAGGCCAGCCCAAGAACAGAGTGCATAATTACTCTCCACTTGGTTCCATCTCCTTGGTTTCCTGTGAGGAAATTTCAAGCCTGTGATGCCTTCTCCTGCAGATTCTCTCTTTTCATTCTGTTGTCATTTTGTGACAGATGGTAAATAAAGCAGCAAGCCCAGGCCAGGTGGCAGAGTATCTGTGTCTGCATTTTGATGACACCTGTCACTAGAAAATCTAGGCTCATGGGCCGAGATGGCGTCTAGGGACAAGGCAGAGAGGGGTCGCCTGGAAACCTCACCATCTGAAGAGCTGCCTGTGGTCTTGATGGCACAGAGTTTTGATGTGAGTGTAGAGGTAGACCCAAATTTTTCAGCCACCTGCAGTTTACAAAGAATTGCTCATAATTTAAATCCTATTTTTTCTTATTGTTTTCACCATCAGTCCTATTGTAATAAAATCATAAATAAATATACAGTCAGCATTATGCCATCCCTCTGAGAATCCAACACTGCTAGCTCCTACACTAGCATATCAGGTTTATTTTTCATATTTCATTGATTCTCTAACATACCTGCTCAGAAGTATGTTTTGGCAAAGAGAGGAGGTTGGAGTTTTTTCCCCACAGCTGTGCCTGTCCTTCAGTCTCTATGTCATTTCAATTCAGTTTTCTGTCTAATCTAAAGTGATCCACTAACAAAGATCTTTCCCTAACTTCTTGCCAAGTTCATGTTCTAGAATGGAGTACAAAAGCAGAAGAGCTTATAATTGTGACCTCTTGACTTCACAGGCTTTTCTGACACAAGATGAAAGAAAAAAAAGAATATGCTTGTTATTTCTATAGTCAGCATTTTTCTTTCACTCAGCCTCTTTACCATTCCCTCTACCTGTTTCTCTCTGTATCGTGCTCTCTCTCATATGTATTCATCATATGAATGAATTTGTCTATCCATTCATCTTTGTATGATTTTAGATACTTAAAGTCTCTTGAATATCATCACTTGTGTTAGTCAGCTTCCTGTTACTATAATGAAATACCTGAGATAATAAACTTATAAAGACCAAAAAAAAAAAAAAAACTCGGATGTTCCAGTCCAGAGTCAGTTAGCCCCATTTTTGGAGGCTTGTGGTAAGGCAGCAGCACACCATGATGGCAGCATGTGGTAGAACAAAATTGCAGAGAAAGAGGAGGGGCCAGAACTCCACAATCCCTTTTGAGGGCACATCCTAACAACCTATGACCTCCCACAAGGCCATACTTCCTTGAGGTCCACCACCTCCTCATAGTTCTACCAAGCCTTCCACACCTGTGGGCTTGTGGTGGACATTCAAATTCCAAATTATAGCACCAGTACTGTCATCTAAGATTGGAAAATCATAGCCATGATATTCGACCTCTAGCTTAGTAAAATGAATTGCATCACAACTGCAGGCCTCTGACTGGATCAGTAGAGACACATTGGTTCTTTCTGATTGCTGTGCAGCTTATGTGTCTCCCACAAATTATCAGTTGTACGGTGTGCTCTGCACTCCATGCAATGGGCCTGTGCCATGCCATAGCCTAGACTTTTCTGCTCCGTGGAAAGAAGTCCTATGCACTTAACTTCCTGTCAAATCACCAAATGCACAATGCTGATTTGATGGTTTCAGGGATTTTTTTTTTTCAGTTACAGATGGCAGAAGAACATTGTTATGGTTCCATTTTGTACGCCTGTGAACCCAGGCACAGTGTCATGGTGAAATTATAGTCAGCAGCACTTTCACCTTCTGTCCTGGGCTGCTTCCGTGATTTATGGTTACTGTCTTCATTTGCTTTGCTTTGTCAGCCACTTGTTAGATGTGGACATGACAACCTGCAGCTTTAGAAATTCTCAAAAACTTCTCTAATAGCCAAAATTAAGTTGTTCACTACCTGATAGTGAGATATCCAACCTATGGGGCCTTCAGTCCTTTGCCTTGTTATCTAGAAATTGGTTTTCGCCTGGTGATGACCTTGGCTTTACTTATTTATTCATCCAGTCATTCACTTAGTACATTATGATGAAGTCCCTCGTGTGCACCAGGCACTGTCAAGCTTGCTTGTTTTTTGTTTGTTTGTTTGTTAATTTGAATGTCAGTGTCCAGTGGAGAAATGTAGGCTGGTGTTTACAGTCACAGTATCAAGGACCTTTTAAGATAGTGGAGTTGAAGTTATTTCTCTGCTTCTTCATCATGCTTCCTTTTAGAGATGAAGATTCAAAATTCATTTAGACATTTCATTGGGAAAAGTCTTTTCATATAACACTATTGGGAATCAAAGCTGAAATTGATCATCTATAAGGCCATGTTATCATATGTCAAAAACTTGAGAGCTTTGCAGATGTTTTAAAAATCTAGTGTTACCTCATTATTTTGAAATTCTTGTATTGTTCTAGGATTATGACATCAAATAAAAAGAGCCAAGTGCAGTGCTGTATGCCTATAATCCAGCAGCTCCGGAGGCTGAGGCAGGAGGATCGCAAGTTCAACGCCAGCCTTAGCAGCAACTTAGCAAGGCCCTAAGCAACTCACTGAGACCCTCTCTCTAAATAAAATACAAAATAGGGCTGGGGATGTGGCTTGGTGGTTGTATGCTCCTGAGTTCAGTCCCTGATACCCCCGGGTGGGGGGGTGGGAATGAGTAGATGTCTGTTAACCAAAACAGCAGCTCTGTTTATATGTGGGAATAGGATAAATTGTTATTTTTGTTTTTTGAGTTTGCCTATTAGTCTTTTCTAATTTCCTACAATTAACTTGTCTTGACAACAGAGAACTTGTCAATTAACAATAGAGAAATCATCATTATTTAAACAATAGAATTCTCGGGAGGAAACATCTCAATTAAAAAAGCAAGGTCATTGTGGAGCTGTGAATAGCTGTGTTTTCTGTTAATGGATCTGGGAACTTCTTTAGTAGAGCATGATATCAGGGGGATGAAACAGTTGTCCACAGATATTTATGACTGGAGTTCCACTAAGACAAATAACATGTTTTAGTCATCGTCAAGGGGGAAATTCATTGTATTTCCAGGGCATCTGTATTAGCAGCCGTGGCCAAATAGCTATATTAATGTTATGGTGTGTGATTTGGGTTAATTACTGTCATAGTTTTATTAGGCTTTGACATAATTTCTTTTCTAGCATATAAAATTCAAGAAAATTCAAGATCGCTATTAACTATGTTGCCACAAATGAATTTCTAATATAGACAACTAAAATCAACACCTATAAAACCACACTGTCAATAGGAGAGTGAAGATTTCCTCATGCAGACCTAGCGTACAGAGGCTTATTTTGATTTTCACTTCCCTTCGGATGTATGTTCATTTATTTGCCTAGAGAGGCATTTAAACTGGAAGGTTCCCCTTGGAGAAAAGACTGATAAAGTTGTCTCTGGGTGGAAGCCTCGAGGTAGAGCTTCAAGATGGGCGGGATATGGCTTTCCTGGTTTGGGCTATTAAGGGTCTCCAAGTCACAGCTTCTACAACTCCTAGAGATAGCATGAAACCATTGGTGTGTAATAACTATGTTACTATTACCCACTGGGAGAATCAGGAGTCCATTACCCAGTATCATCCCACCCAGCATCCATCCCTCAGTAAATGTGGATGTCATGGTCTCTTTTCAAGTTTATTAACTCATTCATTTGATCAGTGTTTAATGAACATTGCACGAGCTGCTAGGGATTCAGCAATGAACTTGATAAATGCCATCTCTGCTTTAATGTGAGGATTTCTAGTAGCATTATTTTCTGTAATGGCATACATAAATTTAAAGCTGTTGGTGTTTTGTGAGGCGGGTACTGGGGATTGAACCCAGGGGTGCTTAACCACTGAGCCACATCCCTATCCCTTTTTTATATCTTATTTAGAGACAGTGTCCTGCTGAGTTTCTTAAGACCTCAGACTCCTGAGCCTCTGGAATTACAGGCATGCACCACCTCTCTCAGCAAGCTTAGGGATTATTGTTACCTTTGTCATAAATGTCAAGGCTGTTTCATGTCACAATAAGTGGTGTTTATAGTCATTATCTAAATTAGAATTCCCAAATTTTTCTTTTCATGGTAACCCTAGTAAATCTGATTGTGTGTGTGTGTGTGTGTGTGTGTGTGTGTGTGTGTGTGTGTGTATGTGTCAGGGAGAATAAATATACATGAGATATTAAGCATCCCAAATCCCAAATCTTCCAAAATTCTGACCTGTCTGAGCATGACACCACAGGAGGAAAATTCCACATCTGGCCCCATTTGTGTGACTTGTCACAAAGTGCAGGCAACCTCAACAAATGTATAAAATTATCTTCAAATTGTGTGCATAAGGTATATCTGAATCATAAATGGATTTCATGTTTGGACTTTGGTCCTACCCCTAAGATATCTTATTATAAACATGCAAATATTCCAAAAATTAAAAAAACCTGACATCTGAAACACTCATAGTCCCAAGCATTTCACATAAGGAATACTCAACCTGAATAATCTCTTAGGTAAAAACTATATTATCTGTAGCAAAAGCAAAAGGAGCCCTTCTGGACAGATTTCCTACTGATTTCATAATTTTTTCATTGTGGAGGCAGAGATGAAATCATAAGAGGTTCAGGGATGTCTCTCCCAGGATAAGCTTTGTTTATTTGTGTTATTGGATGCTAGCTTCAGAGTTAGGTATCACTTTGTGAAACATCTCAGCAAGTACCATGTACTGAGCAGGGTGATCCTGGAAGTCTTACCTCGGGCCAAAAAGTGAGATGAGAAAAGAAAGAACTCTTGTAACAGATCCAATAGCCACAATGTTGTTGGTCCTAGGGCGTCAATATATAATTCTTTTCTAGCCCTATCTCTGTTCTTTGGCAGTGATGAAAAACGAATCTAGGCAATCACTATACCTCTGATCTCCACCTCCAGCCCCCTGTGCAACCTCTGAATGACATCATGTCTTTAGTAAAACTGTTCTTTCCAAAAATAAGAAGAGATACCAGTGTGTTTCATGGAGCAGTGCACTTAGGATCTGTACAAAGGAGCAGTTATGTAGCTAAGATCATTTGAACCTTATCTGATTCTGTAGTCCTAGATATCTTTGGGTGTATATCTCACATCCATTTTCCTTTCTGAGGGATCATGTGGTTTGCATAGGACGAAACTAATCATTTATATTAACATAGGAACCTCACTGAAAAGAAAGTGGTAGCTGTCTTTTCTTGATTACCTTTACTGGAAATATCAATGTCAGGCTACTCTCAGCATTAAGAACTTGATTTCTTATATTGAACCAGAATTTCTTTAAACCTATAAATTAGAGGTGTTCAAGGTGTTCCAATTAAGGCTGAGACAAGAGAAATGTGAAACAGTTAGTTGTAGAAATAGAAATTACAGACATATGGTTGGTTATATCTTGCTTTCACAGTTGGCATGGCTATGATGGATTGTGTCTCAATTGGAATTTTGTCAGTAGAATCAGATTCTTAGGTGCATTATGGGAACCAACTGTTATAAAGACCTGTTTGGTAAATCACGCATACAATGAAGCATACTTCCGTAAAATGATTAATCACCTCCTCATTTAAGTAGAGATGTGTGTCTCCTTAAGTTTTCATATAAAGGAAGCTTCTGAGCTATTAAAGGTGCATTGATATGCCTTCAGCATAAAAAAATGTGTGTGAAATACCGTTTCAGCAGATAACATGATGAAGATAACTTTTTATTACGCAACCAAAATGTGTCTAAGTCCCAGAAGATAATGTGCTCACTCCAAGAAATGTTTATATCTGCTATAAATACCAGTGCATAAAATAGATTAAGGCCTCACTGGAGATTTTTTCCATATGAATTGAGTTTTGAGTAAAATATGTCACATATTATAGTGAAAGTTTTCTTAACTGATCTTGTAAGAAAGAAAATGTACAAAATAGATATTCTCTCCTATCTGTGCATGCTTATACTCCTTCAAGAAAGGGGCATGCTACCTAGTCATGGTTCAAGACAAATCAGTAAACACAATTGATTTGTTTATTCATTCGTTCATCGCCTGTTTTTTTAGCACTGACTTGTGCCACTCATCATATTAAGTACTTATTGTTTTCACATTCTCCTGTTAAAGAGGGAAAGAGATTTTAATCAATGACATAAAAATTCTTAGCACCTGCTGGTGATGAACTTTCTGCTTCCACCTCTCCCATGGAAAGTATTCTAGTTGGGCAGTGACAAATTTGCCTTTCTTTACCAGGCTTGTGAGACCGGAGCTAAACTCTAAACTAGTCTTTTTCTGGCAGCAAATGCAGTGGTAGGGTCTGTCAGTAGAGGGCAGGACTTACTAAGACCTGTACATTCTGGCTCCAGCAGGCTTCTTTACCACCTACAGGGTCATTTCTATGAGCCAGCACAGTGCACCCTCTGGCAGTTTCCTTGTCATGAGCTACATGTTCCTATGATGTTCTCATCCTCTCCAGAGGTCTGAACATCCACCTTGAGAAAGGGCTGCTTCTGAGCTCTTAGACCCTCCTCTTTCATTGTCTTGATCTTCCAGAGGTAATAGCCACTTCATTCATTAGCATTACCCAAACCTCTGACAGTCTTCATTTTTTCTCTTTTAGGTCGTTACTCAACCTTTTATTAGTTATCAATTATTTTTATTAAATTTTCCACTTTCAAATCACTGTTGTGGTTTCTGTCTCCTGATGAGACAGACTCTTAACTGAAGGAGAGGGAATAAGAGAACCAGCCACCAACAGAAAGAATTAATTGCCATTAAACTGCCAACTCACAACCAAATACCCTGTTTTCTTCTATTTGCTCGGTAACTGATTTATTTTTTTGTATGGATTACATCAGACATTCCATAATCAGGTACTGAATATTTTGGCCATCATGACTGCATTGAGCACAAAATAAGTAAATACCCTTTTATGCCTCTGTAATATGAAGGCATTTATCCACTCAGCAGAGATATATTCAGCAGCGTCTGCCTGTTCGGTTCTGGAATAGGTGCTAAAAAAAGGAATGATACTTAGGCCCTGCCTTGCAAGTTTGTCAGGGAGACAGAACCTGTGTGTGTGTGAGAAGTTAACCAACAATGCAGTAGAGATTGCAAGGCAGCATACGGTCCCATTAACATTTGTATTGCTTCATATTTCTTGACTAAGTAATGTTGCAGAACACCCATATTCTGTTCTGTACAATCCGTTCTCATTTCTAAGTGCCGGGGTGTTCATTTGTCTTTTCAATTGTTTCCCATTTTATCTATATACACAATACTTGCTGGTAGGAATTGCAAGGGCTATAAATTGGTAGATCCTCGGTAATCAATGAAAATAAATAGTTTGTGACACTAGAATTTTGAAATGGTGTCTGAATATGCACACTTTGGGGCTTTAGGAAGCATTTCTTTTACTGTATAAAATTACTGAAAGTCAGCAGAGCAGAGTAAAGCAGCCATGCCCCATGGAATTGTGTGGTTTGGAGATTGTAAGGCTCCATGTGAAGTGGTTCTGGATTTGAAACATTTGCACACAAGATTCTTGGAGCCAACCTGGCCATTGCAGTGGTGCATGCCTGTAATCCCAGCAGCTCAAGAGGCTGAGGCAGGAGGATCACAAGTTCAAAGCCAGACTCAACAATGTGGTGAGGCCCTAAGCAACTCAGCAAGACCCTGTCTCTAAATAAAAAAAGACTGGGGATGTGGCTCATTGGTTAAAGTCCCTGGGTTCAATTACTGGTACCAAAAAAAAAAAAGATTCTTAGAGCCAGACCGAGGATGACTTTGTGTCTCTTCATTTATGTACACTCTGAAGAATAATATCTAGGATATCATCATCCCAGAAACTGTGCTGCTTGCAGTTCTCATAGAGAAGTTAAATCACTTTGATGGCCTATACCTTTGGAGCTGAAGGAGATGCTCTGGAATTCACTAGAACAGCCTTTCCCAGAACTTACCTTGAAGAGCAGTATTCCTTAAAGACACTCGACCTTGACCAGGTCATAACAAATGCTCTCTATCTAGTCTAGTGTATCTTCCTCCTGATAGTGACTGAGAGAGTGGTATGGATCCGTGTAATAAAGCCTCGCTGGTGAGTCCTGATGTAAAAGGAACCTTTAATTTTCTAACTTAGTGTTCCTGAAGTATTAATCACTCTGAGTCCTTATTTTTCCTTAAATACCAGTTGTCCCACATTTATCTTGTTTTCCTACACTAATTAGTGAATCTGACTGTTGTTTTTGTCCATCCTCTTCAAAGCTCTTGTGTGTGTGTGTGTGTGTGTGTGTATTTTCAGCAACTTTTCTGGTGGTCTGTGTCATCCCTAAAGATTTGAAGGACTGAATAAAATGATCAAAGCCCTTGGAAATGTTACTGTCGGGGTTGCTGTGTTCATTGTGTCTGTTCAGCAAAGAATTGAAGAACAGGACACCAGAGATAACAAGCAAGCAGCAGGTTTATTGCAAAAGTGACAGATAGACTTCTCCAAAGAGAAGGGGCCCCAGAGTTGGGAGTCAAGTGGGGGAGTTTTGGCTTGTTCTTTTTATGGTCTCTGGAATTTCCTCCTTTACTTATCTCCTCCCCTGTCCACGCTCTCTTAATGTACTGATTGGATCCCCCACTTGGGAGCACAAGTACAGAAGTGTCTGTCTGATTGGGTTCTCCACTTGTGTCCACAAGCTTAAAGCAGGAAGTTGACCTCATAAGAAGACCCTCTCCATGCTCCTTTCTCCTAGCTCTGCCCCTGACTTCCTCCCTCACCATCTTGCCCTGGCTCCCTAGGCCCCTCCACATCTCTCTGGAGGAAAACATGGCTGTGAGGGTTTGGAATTGTGATGAAATGAGCCATGGCTCACACAGTACCAGAAACAACTTGACCTTAGGTTGGGTCCACACCACCCCCACATTCTAACTGTGACTTTTGAACTTTTTTTTTTTTTTTGCCAATTTTAAATATAGTTTTATTTAAGTCATTGCATTTTCCACTTACAGTATTTATAAAGTACAATGTTATTTCCTTTCCCTGTGTACATGTTCCTTATTCAAGTATTGAGAATGCCCAGTAATTTACTATTGCAGCAACTTTAAAACTGCTACAGAATTTGCTACAAATTTGGGTCCTTCCATAAAGCAAAGGGAAAAGGTGTCGTCCAAGAATTCGCTTGAGTCCTATGCATTCGACATGAAAGCAACTGTTGAAGATGAGAATCTTCAAGGCAAGATAAATGATGAAGACAAACAGAAGATTCTTGACAAAGGTAATGAAATCATCAACTGCCTGGATAAGAATCAGACTGCAGAGAAAGAAGAATTCGAACATCAGCAGTAAGAACTGGAGAAAGACTTTGGAACTTTTTGTCCCCTCCAAGCCATGGCTCCCAGAACTGCTGTATGAGGATGAACATGTTTTCCCGTGTTGGGTTGTTGTGGTAAAAGGAAATGATGGATCCAAACACTTAGGATTGTGTAGTGTTTGGCCTCTGAGAGTTCAACCTACATATTAGCTGTTAGGATTTTGAAGAAGGATGGATTGCTGCCAGCAGTGGTTTTGATCTGGGCATTATCAAGGCATTAAGTGAAGCTATCCAAGCTAGGTCAGCAGAAACCCTGCAGGTGAAATGAAGGAGGTTGTAACTGCTACCAGGTTAAACTGGAAGCACCACCAGGTCCCTAAGGTGTGACTATGTGAGAGGAAGGGTCCTCGAGGCCCCTTCCCCTCCCAGATGTCCACGTTTGATCCTTGTTTGATCCTCTTCCTTTGGTCACTTTGGGATAAATTTCAGATCTTGTCTGCCTGTCAGTGCAGCCCATGTCACCTGAAAGCCTGGTGCAGTATAAAGAATTACAATCATCACAATTCATGGAGAAAAATAATAATCCCTGTTAGACAACTGATCTCACTCAGGACCTACTTGGGAAAATTGCTTCTTCTGTTTAGGAAATATATGTCCTCATGTTCCTTCCCCAGATCAGTATGAGGCTGGGCTCTCTGCAGTCCAGTGATCTCAGCAACCAGCAACCTTCTGTCCCCAGCCAGCTTCACATGGTAGAAGCATATTAAAGATTAGCTGTGCAAGAATGTAGCCTATTACCAGCCACCAGGAAATCCAGCTCTGGATTCACTGCATCTGATCGTGTGTCAGAAACACGGCCATACCTGGACACCAAGGTGGCTCTGTTCCCAGCACTGGCCTTGGGTTGGTCTTTGCTGTAATGCCTGCTTACAGGCATATATCAATTAATGGTTTTATCATTAGTATATCTAATACAGATATGCCAAATCACAAAATGCACAGGTTCACATCACAAAGTGCTTATGTAAAATTTGATGTTTATGCAAATATAAATCCATATATGAAATATATCAACATTTGAATATAATGCTTTTCAGAATGAACTGTATTGTGTTCTAAAAGTAATAGTGTTCATACAACATGAGGGTTGCTTGAAAGGAGAAGAGGAAAGCGGATGCCCCTTGGTCCTGCCTGCCCAAGGGAACCACTGGATGTTTACTCTCTCTGTAGTCAGAAATTTTAATATATATATTAAAATTTATATATATATATTAAAATTTATATATAACCTAAGTGGGATGAAACAACTCTTAAAGTGATTTTGACCCCAGTAATATGTCGTGATCATGTCTGGATGTTAGCAGAGATTTTTCTTCTTCTTTAACTATTTCACATTATACCAACAGTAATGCCATTATTTATTTAACTAATTAGTGATCAGTGGACCTATTTTAGTACTTTGCATTTTTCCCCCAATAGTTGTATTCACATGTTCTTTCCCTGATCCATTTTCCAAGATTTTCCTTTATATTCTTTGAAGTAGATTTCCTGGCTCAATGAGTATACCCAGTTTTAATTTTTTTGTTGTTGTTGGTGCCAGGGATTGAACCCAGGGGCACTTAACCTACTGAGCCCTAGCCCCAGCCCTTTTATTTTTTGTTTTGAGACAGGGTCTCAGTAAGTCACTTAGGGCCTCAGGAAATTGCTGAGACTGGCCTCTAACTTGGAATCCTCCTGCCTCAGCCACTGAAGTTGCTGGGATTATAGGTGTGCACCACCACCACGCTTAGCCCTAGTTTTAATTTTATAAGTAGTTGCACATTATACCACCCTAACCAACTGGCCTGACACTCTCTTGATCATAGTGAACACAGGGCATTTTGATTTGGAAGCCACTCATCAGGTTGTGCTGTTCTATAGTCTCCGTTCTCATTTCTGGAGTAACCAGTACTCCTCACACACTGCTGAACTTACAAAAAAATAGTCAGTAAGAAACAGAATAAGGAATGTTAGCCTCTAAATATACAAAGTTAAATTTATTTTAAAAGCAACTATTTTTTTAAACACAGAATATTTAAGGTAATTGGTACTCAAGCTTGCACTAGTGGACATAGCCTCGTTAAAAGGAATTCAACTGAATGCTTCTTTTGTACAGAGACACAGTCAAAGCTTACAGGTTTTCAGGGCATCAGGAAAATATAAATTTTCAGGTCATCGTCATGTTGTCTCTTATCATCCTTCCTCCTGATTATTCTGTACCCTAGTGGCCTGTCGACTAAGCAGGCAGAATTTTAATCTCCCTCAGGTTTCATGAGAGTTGGTATACAGAGTATCTAAAATTCATAGATAACCTTCCTATTGGTTCAGTTTCTCAACATGAATGCAGATGACTAAAAATCACACACAGAAAATTTTCCTTTCCCTTGGGATATTAAAAAAGAGGGTTTATCTTTGATGCACACTCCCAAGTAAAATTGTGTTCTGTAGTATGTATCAGTAGTTTTTCAAGGAGTTGGGATATAAATAGGTGGGTTACTTCTCTGAGAAAAAGGAGGAAATTTGGGTTTGCTCTCTACTATCAGTTAAATCCAAAGACATGAACTAATATGCCCTTTATGTATGTGGTCAGTGTTACTAATTTCTGTTTATTATCTAAGAATTGAAGATTATAGAGTATAACTTAGATTATAGAATGTAACTGTAACAGGCATGCTACTGATTGATCCAAGGCACATTCTAATAGTGGGAGAAAAATAAGGAGAGTTGTTCAATAAATATGGGCTGGGGTGTTGCTCAGTGGTTAGAGCATTGCTTAGCATGTGTAGGACCCTGAGTTCCATGCCCAGCATCCCTCCCTGCCAAAAGAGCTTGCTATGAGGTTTTCACTTAGCTAATCAAGCTTTCCATATATCAAAAGCAATTTTTCCAATTAAAGTAATAGTCAATATCTTGGTATGCTGAGGCAGTAGGATTCCAAGTTCAAGGCCACCATGGGCAATTTAGCGAGATCCTATCTCAAAAAGCCCTGGGGACATAAGCCTGGTGGTGAAGCACCCCTTAAATTCAATCCCAGTACCCATGCCTGCCCGTGCCACACCCCCCTCCCAAGAAAAGGGCAGATTACTATGCAGAAGTCCCCTGGGACCTCCGTGTCTATGGAGCTGGACTATGGACCTCCTTGAGTCATTCCTTAATGAGACCTCGTACTGCTGCCCATCTTAAATGTGGGTTAGTTCCTGACAACTGTGAGAAACTGATAGGCAGCAACTCTAAAATGATTTTGAAAGTTCAGAGGAACCAGTTTACACATCACTACATCCATTCCCTATAGCACTTACACCACATTGAGCAGAGAACTCTCTAGGGTTCCACAGGTCATTCCTTCTGTGACCCTCAGCATGGGTGTCTACACCCCAAAACTTGCTTTACAAGAACCTAGTAACCCAATTATTATTCAAAAGCACTATGTTTAGTCATTTACAGAAGTTTAAATTATGTTTAAGAAGGCAACGAAGCATGTAATACATTTTGTAAAGCTTTGATCTGAAGTGATAAGAATAGTCTGAAATCTTCACAGGCTCTTCTCCAAGGTGGCTGACAGTCTCTTCCACATGGCTACCTACCAGCAGGACCAGCACACCGTGCATCACATAGCAGTGTTGAATTTTGCAAACTTAGCATTCTAAGTTCTCCCATTTCCCAGTGCCCTCTTGGTCTTTCTAAATTACTTGCAGTGATATCAAGATCTGAATAATATAAAACCTGCGAAAAGTTGTTTCTGGATGTTTGAAGATTTTCATGTGGTGTTTACAGGTAGACTGGGTTCACTGTGCCATAAGACTTCAGCAGTTTCTGTGCCACCATTGGGAGTCTCTCTTTGTGGTAATCAAACTGGTGAAACAATGATCAGTCACTCATTTTCTGAAGATTTTTTAAAGACTGTTATGGAAGAGGCACTGGGCTTCTTTTGGCAGTGTATTTCCAGTATTTTTCTTTTTTCACTTTCTAGGTTTTTGGTTGCTAATTGTTGCTTTGGGTTTTGTTTTTGTTTTTGTTTGCTTTTGTTCATCTTATAGTCTAACAGATTTATTTGGATTATGAAATATCCTACTATAATTGTTGGTATTTATTAGGTGCTTAATAAATATTTGTTGAATGTCTAAATTAGTGAGTGGATGAATTTTAGCAGTGACATTTTAACACCATTCAATATTCAATATTTATTAAATTTTTAATACACTCTTGGCACTGAACTTGGTATTTCTTGCAGCTTATCTTAGTTGACTCTCTACAGCCCCATGAAGGAAGTACTGTTAGGATCTCCATTTTACAGACTGAGAAATCTGAGGCATTGGAAAGTCACATAAATTATTTGTATAAAGCCAGGATTAGTGAACTTTTCTGTTAAAGGCCAGAGAGTAAATACTTTTGGGCTTTGTAGGTAAAACTTCAGTTTCTGTCCCAAACTGCTCAACTCTGTTGTTGTAGCACAAAGGTAGCCACAGGGAATATGCAAATGAGTGGACATGGCTGTGTTCCAATAAAATTTTATTTACAAAAAGCAGTCAGTGGGTGGGAATTACCCCAGTGTCCACAATTTGCTGACCTCTGTCACTTTTTGGCAGTGCTGGACTTGGATTTGAACCAAGGCAGCATGACTTAAAAGACTTACGTTCTACCAGTTAGAAGCAAATTCTAATGGAGCAAAAGGAAAAGGACAAAAAACTGGACACTTGTTTTAGTGGTCTTTGTTAATAGTCCTTTTTCTTTTTCCCCTGGTGCTAGAGTAGAACCCATGGCATTGTGCGTGCATGGATTTAAGCTAATTAAAGATGGGCAGCCAGGATTCAAGAACCACTGATCTATTATGCAAAGAAGAAATTGAGGGCACAGCAGAGAGTAGGGACACCAGTTACCCAAGAGTGTTAGAAGTAGTTTAGGTTCACAATGGTTGTAGCCCAGCCTAGAGTTAGAGTGGAGGAGCTGGAGGAAAAGTTCAGGGCCGGTTCAAGGTGTGTTTAGGAGGCAGAGCCCTCCAGGATTTCTGCGACCAAAAAGCCTGTCAAGAAGAAAAGTTTCTTTTGGGTTCATGATTTCAGTGGTTCAGTCCATGATCATCTGACTCCATTGCTTTCAAACCAAGAGAGGTCCCATGGTTAAAGGGTGTGGTGGAGGAAAGCTGCTCAGCTCATGTAGCTGGGAAGCTGTGTGTGCTAGGAGCCAGGGACAATATATCTAATTCCCGTGGGACCCCCTCAATGGCCTACTTCCTCCATGCATGCCCACCTGCCTGCAATAACCTTCAAAGTATAAATCCCATCAAATGGATCAATCTACAGATTACATTATGGCTTTCATGAGCTATTCATTTTGCCTTCTACATTAACCCAGGACTTTTTGGGGATACCTCATGTCCAAACCACAACAAAAATTATACCTAGGTTTGAAGATGTGGTCTGCTGGGTGAGAAATTGCTATCATCTTATTGAAATGAAGTAAAAGATGAGAGATTTAGGGTAGTGTTGTGGGGATCAGGATTGACTGAATTTAGCTCAGGACCCCAACACAGTTGGTCTGTCTGTAATCAGAAGGAGGAGTATATTTGGGTCTTTGTGTGTGTGTGTGTGTGTGTGTGTGTGTGTGTGTGTGTGTGTATGTGTACCTGGTTGCATTACCAGCAGGGCATGGCTGTCTTTGAGGGGTAAGAATGGCTGTGTCTTCAGTTTTTAAGAATCTTAGGTATGTCAGAAACTGTCCTAAGTACTCATTTAACCATATTACCAACCCTATGAGGTTGGGGGCAAAATAATCTCCCTTTTATAGATAAGGAATTTGAGATTGTTACTAACCTTCCCATGAGAGCCCAGCTGTTAAGAAAATAGGGCCATGGTGGAGATGGAGGAAGGGGGGTTGAACAAACTGAGTCTATTTTCAAAAACCCTGCATGTAACCACTAACTAGTCTTATACTCACAACCAGCTTTAAAATGATCTAATTGCATTCAACTGCAGGAGATCCAAGTGCATTTTTTTATAAGGAGTTACCTATCCTTAGGTTTTTGTCAATGATAGTTTTATAAGATAAGCTGCTTCCTGGTTAAATGTTATCTATACTCCCTCTTTCCCCACACTGGAGCCATTTTTTCCAGCTGAACTGCTGGCAGAATTGAAAGCATCTGATCACTGTTGCTTAAATAAGTAGACTACATGCTCTATGAAGAAGTCATATTATTTTCTCAAAGGAGAGAGAGTTGGCCCAGGGAGGCCATGATTGCTGGGAACAAACTTTCTGGTTTTCCATTTTGTTCTGCTACGAATGGCATGTTCTATCAATCAAGGCCTGCTGGGAAAGATTTTGTCTTTTCCTTGTTGCAATTTAATTTTATCCTCTGTTGAACTCAGGTGCATTTTAAATACAAAGCCGAACTATTTGGTTAGCATAAATCTAGGTCCTTCCTGGGATGGTGCTGGACTTTGTTTAGACTACCACTTGCTAGAAAGAAATGCCCCTAATTAGTGGATGTAAAGATGTTTGTCCACTTAAATAATTGATTTGTAACCCCAAAACATTGCTTAACAAAAGCTCTTAAATCAGATGCTTAGACAACTTTCAGGGGAACTCCTAAAAGCAATGTTTGTGAACAAAGTGCAGTATTTGGATGAGTTAGCAGGTTTATTTTAGAGGACAGTGACAGGGAGCCTACGTCTTTATTATAGCATCAGGCAGCAAGCCCTTTACCCGAGAGCATGGCTCAGCATAAGGAACAGCCTACTGCTTAGAAGGGTGAATTGATACTTAATAATCTTCAGAGGCTGCATTCAGGGATTTGTCCATCAGTGCGCCATGATGTGGTGCTTGATGAGTTTATGCATGGTTCCTGTGAGCACAAGACAGCAGCTGTCTTGCTGCTGTGTTATGGCCTGTGCTTTGCTCAGGGACCCTTTTCCTGATGAATGCCATAGGTTCCATGCTGCCATTTATTGGTTTTCTATGTTTGCTTGAACATAAATGCTACTGAAAATTCTTTGTCCCAGAGTTGATTTTCGATGTTCATTTGCTCCATTTTGGGCCTTATAATTTTTGCCAAGTGTTTCTTTTTGAAACCTGGCTTCCAAATACATTGCTTCTTACCCAGCTCAAGAAGCTATGATATCACATAGCTGCTGAGGTCCCTCAGGTGAGAGCTCACTCAGAAAGATGGGAACTGTGTTTTGATAGCTCATGCAGCAGTGTAAGAAAATGGTGATGTGTGAATTCTTCATGGAAACCAGGACTTGATCCCCTTAGTGAACTCAAGCTAGACTATGGTCCTGTGAGCATGCAGCACTGGGCTTTGCTGAACTGCATAAGCTGCTCCACTCCCAGGTCCTGGCACATGGTCATCTGCTGGTTAGCACATGACTTCATATCTAGCAACTTTAAACAGCATGCATGGTTCTTCTCATGGGCTTTGTGGATCCTCTGATTCAAGGTTTCTCACAGGGCTGCCACCAAGTTGTCAGCTAGGTCTGTGGGCTCATGTGGAAGCTCAACTGAGAAACAACCTGCCCCCCAGCACACTCAGGTATTCGCAGAATTCAGATGCTCAGGGGCTGTTTGACTGAAGAGCTCTGTTCCCCCTTAGCTCTTGGCCAGAAGCCACCTTCAGGTGCTTTCATGTGGGCATCTCCAATGGGACTACTTACTTCACCAGAGCACTCTTGCGCAGTGAGGTATATTGTGATGTGCTAACAATATGGAGGTTGGAATCTTTTGTAACCTAATCGTAGAAGTGACATCCCATCGCCTTGGCTCAAAATAAGCCACTCCATCCAGCCCATCCTCAAGGGGCAGAAATTCCACAAGGGTCTGAATACCTGGAGTTGCAGCCCACTTCAGCCTGCAGTAGATGCTCAATACATATTTGTGGAGTGAATGAGCTTGAAGCCCTGCATGCTTGTAATTTGGACTAAGACCTTTATAGCTTGTTTAGATGAGTCAGGTCATTTAAATATTTTATTTATTTATTTGTTTATTTATTTTTTAGTGCTGGGGATTGAACCCAGGGTCTTGTGCATGCTTGGCAAGTGCTCTACCCTTGAACTATATCCCCAGCCTCATTTTCCTATTTTACATGTGAAACCTGGTAGGTTATATGCCTAGTCTTTGCCCATCCCTAATTATGGAGAACCTTGACCTCGCCTACACCTAAAGAGACATTTTTTTTTTCAACCAAAGGATCCACCTGGCAAGCCCTTTGATACAATGTGCCCCAGATCTCTCATATTTTTCTTGCTGCATACCTGGTGGGGATTTAAAGCAGTCCCCACACAGATGCTTTCTTGCTTCTGAGGCTTTTGTCAATGAAGTGCCCCAAGCAGCTTTTTGCTCTGAGGAAATGAAAAAGCAAAGGTGAGAGGTCACATCCAATGTGGTTTGGTTGAAGTCACTTGGTCCATGTGGAAACAGTCGGCTCTGCTTTCTCCCCTAAGCCTTTGATACTGTTGGGGTTTTTCAGTGCATGGCAGGATTAGTAACACGGGAAAGTTAAAGTTGTCCAGCATAGCAGCACCAGAGCAAGGGAAACTTGCAGGCAAGTCACTGAACCTGAAATAAGCTTTTCTTGCCCTAGGCTCCCCAACATCTCCTACTTTTTTTTCCTCTTTCTTTTTTAATTCAAAGGTCAGGACAATATCAGTGTGAAATGGTTTGCATTGTAGCTTAAGACTCCAGGCCTTGCTTGGCTGGGCTGGAATTTCTTCTTTGCTTCTTTCCAGCTCAGGAGCAGCCTTTGACTTGCAGAAGACTGGCATGGATGGGACATGTGGCTATGGGAACCCATCTTGAGTGGCTATAAACACTCCCCCCCACTTTCTTGGCTCTGAGACACACAGCATTAAAAAGAGGACAAATTTCCCCATGTGGCCCCTATGGAAGTGCCATTTGCCAGATGCCCCTGCTGTCTCCTCCCTCTCTGTCCTCTGCTTTGACTTTGCAATGAAGTGTTGGGTGAATCCAAACCCAGAGGAAATGGAAATTACATATGCAACCCCAGGACAGTGTGATTCGCATGAAAATGAGAAATCTCCTGTATGGACAAGAGTCCAGCCTGCTACTGGCTTGATCTATACCTGTGCAGATCTGCTCCTGGTCTCCCTGTCACCCTGCAGGCATTGGTTTTCCAATAATGGACTCCTCCAAGCCAAATTTGACAGTTACATGGCAAATATTCCAGTTGACTAGAGATGTGGAGTGGAGGAGGCACAGAGAATGGTCAGTTTCAGTAGACCAGGAGCACAAAATTCATTTCCTCAGTGCCTTTCTCTGGCTGTGAATCTCAGTTCTCTGCAGATAATAATTCGTGAATTGATGAGTTTCTGCTAATGTTATGAATTAACAGTAAGTAAGCCATGTCTGTAAGCTCAAGCTTCATTTATAGCAGGGAGGGTGAACCCTATTAGCATTTATAATTGTGTTTCCTTTTCATATTAATCCTTCCCATGGTTGTAGAATTAGGGGTTTTCTCCTCTGCTAAGCTGATCTGTTTTCCTTTTGCTCATGGAAACCAGTCCCTTGGAGACTGTCTTTATCAAGTGCCAAAAAGTAGATGATAATCCCAGGGTCAGACCCTTTCCCTCTAAAAGGGTCTCTTTGCTGAGAAGCCTCAGTGACATTTTGTAGATATAGATGAGCTGAATGTATGGTCCTGGAATTTTAATAGTCACATTTAAAGCCAGCCTCCTGACCAAGAATTGGCACTTGGTTGCCTCAGTCTTCAGTTGATTGGAAGAATACAATCCTTCTATTCACACACACACAAAAATGCTACCATTCTGCAATGCTCTCTTTCCCTGTGCCTTGCCTCCTAAACTGCATCCCTCCTTTCCTCTTTGACTTTATTCCATGGCCGTTTGGGATGTGAAATGCACTCATACCTCTTATTTGACCCATTTATAATCCCCTTGCAGAAATGACACTCAGTAAAGAATAGAAAATGGTGTTAGGAGGTCTGAAGGGAAAATGGGAATTTCTACATCCCAAACTGAGTCTATAGGCTATTTGTGAAGAAAAGCAATATTTGTGAGTCATAAAAAGAAGAGTTGAGAAAGAAAGGGTATTTCTAATACAGTTCAGCTATTAGTGGTTTAATGCTACATTTGCCTTCTCGACATGTGGTAGACACATTGCCTAAATTATTAACAAGCGTTTAACTTATTAATAAAGGAAACTGGTCAGTGCTTGGCTCTGGGTAAGGAATAAATGAAAAGTAGTGATTCAGAAGGAGTCAAGTTATAAATATTTTGTGCCAGGAATTTCTTGGTAGCAACTTGAACCAAAATCTAGTGAACGGTAACCAAGATGCTGCAGTCAGAGTGGAACAAACTACAGCATCCTTGCTTTTGTGCTTCCTGGGGCAAGCACTGTGGAAGGAGAGCAGACTGGGATGTGAAATCAGATCCCAGAAGAAGCATTTACACTTGTGCTGATCAGGTGGTTTTGAATCTCAATACACAGTTACCTACTAACCTGGGGGTGGGTGGATCATCATCTCTGCAACTCAGAAAGGCTGAGTAGAGTCTCTGGTCCTGCTCTCCATCCCTTTTCCTGTAGCCGTGGTTAACAGTGTGGTCATCCACCCTCAGCAGGCGTAAATCCTTTTTCCCATGAGAAGATATTGGCTGGATGTGACGTTTATGGGTCTATAAAGGAGCAGCTGGTAATGTAGGATTCAAGGCAAGTAGGTTGTCTTGGCTGTCCTATTTAGCAGATGGCCAGGACTTGATAGATTGAAAATTATTAGAATCCCAGACAAGGGCCAAATGGCACAGGGGCAGGAAAAGGAAATGGTGGAGACATGTGGTCTAATGGGGCCTCCCTGCCTGCTTTTCACTATGCTTCACGTGGAAAACACAAGCCCTCCTGTAAGGTCCTGGATTGTAAGCATGTCTCTAGAGGTTATTAATAAGTTTACTACTAATTGGTGGTTGAATCCGTGTGATGTGGAAAGAAGATTTTTTATGAAGTTTCAGTATCATCCACATGTATATAAATTTGGCCTTTACCTGTGGCACTTGCCTGTAATCCCAGTGGCTCAGGAGGCTGAGCCAGGAGGATTGCAAGTTCAAAGAGAGCCTCAGCAATTTATCAAGGCCCTAAGCAACTCAGCAAGACCCTGTCTCTGAATAAAGTACAAAAAAGGGCTGGGGATGTCACTCAGTGGTTAAGTGCCCCTGGGTTCAATCCCTGGTACCTAACTAAATAAACAAACAAATAAATAAATAAAATAACCTTAAGTCCAAACCTACACATCCTAGTTTTCTGTATTGCCATGTCTCGGTGCATTTGGGATTTATCTAAAGACAATTAGAAAACTTGAATTCAGAGTCCTCAGTCCTGTCTGTGTGCCATCCCTTTGAAGATCACTAATGTTGCAAAAAGCTGCCCCAAAATTAAAGTGCCAGGAGCTAAATTTTGCAGTGAGAGCACAAACTCTGCAGGTAGAGGGGGGTTGACTATTTCTCCCCATCCATTTTAAACTCATTTTTGCAATTGCTGCCTTCTCAGTATTACTGTATAACTCCTTTGATCTTAAAGTGGAGGGAAGCAAGTTTCAAGAGCCAGGAAAACTCCTCATGTGGCTTTAAAAGGAGCAACATATTACAAAATTGAGTGGATGTCAAATAAAACGTAAATTCGGATCTTTTGAAATTAGAGCTCAAAGAGGTACTACTTTGAGAGCCAAGCACACTGAGAAGTTCAGGGATAAAAATGCTACTCAACATTCGTTTAAATTTGACAATTTAGGTTAACCTGGTGCTCGATGCTGTCCATCCCTCGGCATATACTGCCTTTCTGTTCAGTATTATCCTGAGTATATACTTTATACTTAAGTCTGCATGAGAATGAGGTAAGATCCTAGAACCATTCCACAGAGGAGGACATTGACGCGTCCCAGATGTGTGTCTGATTGAGGAATCCATTTTTTCCACACTCCCTGACCCTGACCCTGGGCAGAGAATAGAATGTAAATGCAGTTTGCTAAATCAGCCTTCTTTCTGTCCTTGTATTTAAAAGCTGCCCAAGTGCTACGAGCTTATGTCCACAAATTTTTAAGTGTCAAATTGATTGAAACAACGAGTGGAAGAAATTATTTCAGTTAGGATTGTACCTTACTAGAACAAATCTACTGATTAGCATGCTATTTGGATCCCAAAGACCCAGACTGGAGAATGAGCTCAGTGTTGTCAGTAAATGTCTTTGACCAGCCAATAAGCTCCATTTTCTCTCATTTTCTCCTCATCCATGTTTTTAACCCCAACTGGATGAACCAGAAGTGGAGGCTATGGGGCAGAATGCAGTGTTGAAGGGTACATTTAGGACCTGGAGTCAGGCCTCTGAGCTCAGATGAGGCCTCATCTGAGTATTGTACAAAGAATGAAATACTACAAGCACATGTGAACTGAAATTGGACTTGGATTAGTTTGCCTGATTATTTTCCTCTTGCACGGCATACAAATGTTATCGGGGGTATCAGTCATGGAGGATTAGGACCACTTTTCTTTGAGCTTTCACATCATCAGACAAGACTAAATGCATTAAAGCATCCCCCTAACTATGAAACATCTCCTCTCATTTTGGATGGATCATCAAATACAGTAATCCCCCTTTCTCTGCAAGGGATACATTCCAAGACCCCAGAGGATGCTTGAAACCAGATAGTATCAAACTATACATCTACATATAATATTTTAATATATAGATTAGTTATGGTAAGAGACTAACAATAATAACTAATTAGAACAATTTTAACAATATACTGTAATGAAATTGCCAGCCTGATTACTCTTGCACTTTGGAACCATTATTCCAAATAATGGTTATCCCATATAAGTAAAATAGGGTTACTTGAAAACAAGTACCATGGCAGCTAATCTGTTAACAAAGGTGGTTACTAAGTGACTAACAGGAAGGTAACTGATACAGTCTGGATACACTGGGCAAAGGGATTATTTACATTCCAGACAGGATTGAGTGGGATGGCATGGGATTTTATCATGCTACTAAGAATAGTGTGCAATTTAAAACTTAAGAATTATTACTTCTTGGAATTTTCCATTTAATATTTTTTAGACCATAGGTACCTGAAATTGCAGAGAGTGAAACCATGGATAAAGGGAGATTATTGTATCTGAGAAAGGTTGCCATGGTAGAGGAGGGGTAACAGTTTTGGAGGAGCACTTGTTTTAGTCAGCTTTTTCACTGCTGTGACTAAAAGATATGACCAGAACAATTTTAGGGAAGAAAAGTTTATTTAAGGACTTAGTTTCAGAGGTCTTAAGTCCATTGAAGGCCAGCTCCATTCCTTGGACTCGAGGTGAGGCAGAACATCACGGTAGAAGAGTGTGGCAGAGGGAAACAGCTCACATTGTGATCAGGAAGCAGAGAGAGAGACTCCACTCTCAGGATACTAAATATATACCTCATAGCCACACCTCCAATGATCCTCATCCTCCAGCCACACCCCTGGTGCCTCCAGTTCCCTCCCAGTTAATCCCATCAGGGATTAATTTACTGATTAAATTAAAGCTATAACCAAATTCTTTCTCCTCCAAACCTTCCTCAGTTGTTTCACATGTGTGCTTTGGGGGTAGACACCTCACATCCAAACCATAACAGCACTTGAGTTGATCAGGCTTATCACATAGAACCTTAATGAGATACCTTTAGGATAAGCCATAGCAACAAGTATTGGTTATGAAAATTAGTATCATTGCCCATTCCTCAACCTTCATACGCAGTCCTAGAAGCTCCAACAGCCAAGTTTTGCTCTAAGAAATGATTCCATGTAGTTAAAAACCGCAGTCATGTTATTATTTCATGATTTGATAGATTGGCTGGTCATTTGTGGTTGGCGCCAGCTCTAAGCCCAGATGACCAGGAATGGACTCACTCACCTGACTGGTAGTTGGAAAATGATGGGTCGTGAAGGACCTCAACTGGGTCTGCCTTTGTCTGCTCCCTGAGTTCTGTCATCCTCTAGTAGGCTAACCTGGGATTCTTCTCTTGGTGGTCTTCCAGTCCAAGTGCTTTATGAGCCTCTGTCTGCATCACATTCACTAACTGCACCTTAGCCAAAGCAAATCATGTGTACAACTGAATTTCAAAAGGGAGCAGAAATCGTTTTACACTCTTGAAAATCAAAAAATCATATAAAAAATCAAATTGCAGCATTGCCTGTGGCAGAGATGGGAGGAATTTAGAGTAACAGATACTAGATATTAGAGTAAGTACAGGTAGTTAAATTGGCATGAACATCTCTACCAGACTGAGTCAAAGAGACCACCTGTGTTAGTCAGCTTCCCATCACTATACCAATGCTGCAATAATTAACTTATTAAAGAGAGTTTATTTGGGCTCACAGTTCGGGAAGTTCCAGTCCATGATTGACTGGCCCCATCTTGGGGACCTGAGGCATGCCAGCACATCATGGCAGGAGTGTGTGACAGAGCCCATCAGCTCACCTCATCTGCCAAGAAGCCAAACAAGAGGAGGTAGGGACCACATCCCCAGTGACCTAAGAACCTCTTCCCAACATCCCATTTCCTCAAGGTCCCCCCACCTCTGGTAGGCCACCCTGAGGACCAAACCTGTTACACATGGGCCTTTAGAGCACACTCACCCCAACTAAACTATGACACTATTTTTTACCTACAATTTAATTTGATGTGGAAATCTTCCTCTGGGATTTTCTTGAAATTCGACCACATTCTCTGATTAGAGTTTCTTCTCTTGCATTCTTGAGTTGTGGTTCTATTTTGGCCATGTTTTTGAATTTTAATGGCCACTGTGCATAATACAATATGTCTTCAAATACAATTTTGATTTGGTGTAGTCTGTGCATGTTCACCTTTCACAAATGCCTGATGCTTCAACCAGTGCCAGCCCTGGCTTGAGCTTGTCCTCAGGCAATTTGGAGTTGTAGGTACACTCTTGCCAACTCCCAGAATTCTGCATTTGTGATCTGCTACACTGGGTCCCTATTTGCTGATACATTTTTTTCCATACCTGTAGTGTTTTTGATGTAGTACCAAGTTCCAAATTATTTTATTAGTCTACAAACATAACTCTGTGCATAATGGCACTTGTGTTCTGAATTTAGGCATAACTAAGACATTAGGCTGTGATCACTGTTAACTCACAGAGCAACTATCCAGGGCTTCCCAACTTTGCCCCCTGCACGAGGGGCATCTCAAGCCAGGTGATTCTGTTATAGGGTTACTATTCTAAGCACATAGGATGTTTAGCATCATCCTGGCCTCTCAACACTTGAGGCCAGCAGCATCTTCTCCTTCCTTTCCTGTCCACCCCAAGTTATGACAACCAAAAATGCCTTTGGGCATGGTCAGTGTCCCCTTGAGAGGGCATTGTTCTCACCTGGAGATGCTGAAGCAGAGAAGAGAAGAGATGTATGAGATACGGGTTATTATCAGAGAGTACAAATTAGGAGCACCCCCTGACACACACACTGAAACATCTGTAAGGGGAGGAAGGAGTGTGGGAAATTGGCAGTCACTGTAGAATTCCATCTAGGAATGGATCTGGATTCCTCTGAATTTAGTAACTTGAAACATCAAATTGGGTCTTAAAAGGTTCATCAGTACCTCAACTTCATTATACTAGAAATGAATTAATGGTAAATACTATCCCTAAAGAAAATAAATAAAAATAAATTTTAAAAAAAGACAGGAGCTATGCTGACCACAGAAAATGGATTTTGAAAGCTCTTTATTTGGGAAAAAAATTAAACACACTTAAAAGTAGTCTTATCGTCAGGTACAGTGGCACACACCTGTAATCCTAGCTGCTCAGGAGGCTGAGGCAGGAGGATTGCAAGTTCAAAGCCGGCCTCAGCAACTTAGCGAAATCCAGTCTCAAAATAAAACATGAAAAGGGCTGGGGATATGGTTCAGTGGTCAAGCACCCCTGGTTTCAATCCCTGGTACCAAAAAAAAAGTCTCATTACCTGTCCTATACCCATCACGCAAGGTCATGAATGATTGACTCAAAGCCAGTCTTTTTGCATCTATACCCTGCTCATTCCACCTGCTGTCTATTCTTGGATTGTTTTGAAGCATATTTGAGACATTTCATTTCATCTGTAAATATTTCAATATACATCTAGGTAAAGTACCTAAAAATTGGAACATGCTGGTAAAACGTTACTTTCCTAGAAAGGGCAAAAATGAGAGGATTTCTGCTAAGGAATGTCAGTAAAAGGAAAGAATGAGGAGGCCAAGGGAGTATTATAAACCCCAGAGGGAAGTTGAGGCAGGGTCACTGTCTCTTGGAGCTCTTTTCCCCTGTTTTCTTGCTTTAAGTAACTCCAACAAATGCTCCTTAGAACATGGCATTTTTCTAGGGCATAGAGTCCTTACGAAGGAGAATAGGTTGGCAGGGAATAGATGCATTTTCTAAGGAGAAGAAAAAAACAAAAATCCCCAGAAGGTATTGAAATACTTAGTTGATGATGAATTGCTCTTTTTCAATGACTTTTTAGCCTATCAGGGGCTACCTTTAATAAAATGAACCAGGAAGAAAGTCTTGCAATTGCCTTTAAGATTTTGCTAGGACTATGGTTATGTCTCTCCTGTTATAATGTATTCTGCGAAGTTTCTTTCTTTTGATTTAGGCCATCTCACTTGATTTTATTATATCATAAATCTCCTGCATTTGGTGTGAGCCATGGTATATGTGAGACCTAAGCACCTTGGTAGATCCCATCTATTTCCCTCCCTTCTCTGTAGAAGATTAAACTGAGGCTGTTGTATCTGATGCTAGAATAGATTTAACCAATCATGTCTCCTTTACATGTAGGTCAGTCCGAGGGACAATTCTGCACTGGATCCTATTATCCATGGGTTGAAGGGTGTCGTACATCATGGTAAGTAAGCCACATCTACTTCCTTTTGCTGGAATATGAAGGGCTCTGATTCTCTCACTATAGGAATCAGGTTATCTTGCAGAGGACAAAGGGTGACACCCATTCCTCATCCCCTGATGTTGAAGGGCATTACAGCCATTATTTGATGGGTAAAGGGCACATTCATTTATTACCTGCAAATGGGTCTGGGTTAACAGGCACCCATTTGTTTCTCTTCGGGTACCACTTTTGAATGCATATGTTATAAATCAGAACGCCTTAAGAGATGCTATTGTACTGTGTCGCATCTGTCTTTTGTCTCATCTTTCTCCTAAAAATATTCTTCTTTGAAGGATCTTTTCACTTACAAATTTTTGATTTGTGCAGGTTTGGGGAGGTGGGCAAAATGAGTAGCCAGGACAAGTCATTAAATTTTGAAGCATGTGAACAAGCATGATGTAGTTGCTACAATTGGAAAAGGCTAGACTAATGTTCTGCAGGGCACGCATCTTATCCCCAGGCATAAAAGTGGGAGAGAAAGTAAGATAAATGGGTTCTGTCTTTTCCAACTGGTTTTTATTGGAGGAATTTCCCTGCAACTTTATTATCGGCAATACATCACTACCTTTGGCATCAAGATCCTCTAATTTCAAAAGTACCCTTGTCGTGGTGAGGTGTGGGAATCTTGATCTAATGCAATGATTTGCAAAGTTTTAATAATCTAATTAGAATTCCAAAGACATTGACAGAAATAGCATTAGGAACCATAATAAATCTCCCCTTCATTCCCACTGCTGTGATAAAACGTTTTCACACCCTCTGAGAGGGTTGTCTTTAGACTTGCGCCAATTCTGTAGAGCTTAGCAAACATTGTCTCTCTCTCTTCTGGGGAACTAGAACCAGTTATGAGGGTTCATTTATGTGGGATTTGGGAATAATTGGACAGTTGTCTCAACTGTTCCATTGTACAGCTGGTAATGATAATAAACAAAGTGCAAGTGGGAAAGTAGTGAATGAAAATATCCCATTTTAGGATATTTCCATTGCTTCTTCCCAAATCTCAATTTCAGAAAAGGGCACTAATCTCATTTGTAAGGGCTCTGATCTCATGACCTAATAACAGGTACACAGGCCCCACCTAATGCCCTCACCATAGGGCTTAGCATTTCAAGGATGAAGTTAAGGAGGGACACATACCTTCAGCAGAAGTTGTTCCATGCAGAAATCCTTTACCAGCTCTAGGAGGGTGGCAGAGATACCTGGGTTGTGCCTTTGATCCTGTTGTCTAGCTGAGAAGTCAGAGGAGACCTGCAAAGAATGATTCTCAGCCAGGCATGGTGGTGCACACCTGTTATCCCAGTAGCTTTGGAGGCCGAGGCAGGAGGATTTTGAGTTCAAAGCCAGCCTCAGCAACTTAATGAGGCCCTGTCTCTAAAAAATTTTAAAAGGGCTGGGTTGTGACTCAGTGATTAAGTGCCCCTGGGTTCAATCCCTGGTATGAAAAAAATAATAATTCCCTACAAAGGAAGTTCATTTATTTATTCAGTAATAATAAATAAATGAATTATCATAAATAAATTGTGCAGATGTGGAATTAGAGCAAAGATAAGGCAGACCCAGGCCAGCTCTCATGCAAAGGGAAAGAAAGGAACTGCTGACACCTCCTCCTGTTACCTCCCAGCCCTGAACACTTCCTCTGTGGGGACAAAGCTCCCTTCACTTGCACCCAGGCTAATCTCACTTTTATGCTTTCAGGTCTCACTTGAGATCTTGCCTCCTTAGTAAGTTCTTAGTTATTCTGTCAGATTGCTTGCCCCTTCCCATCTCCCTCACTCTTTGTTATGTCATCCAGGTTTTTTCCTTCAAAGCACTGAAGTGAATCTGAAATGTTCTTGCTTGTTTATTTATTTACCTGTTTATTTGTGGTACCAGAGATTGAACCCAGGACCATTTAACCACTGAGCCACATCTCCAAACCTTTTTACATTTTATTTAGAGACAGGATCTCACCAAGTTGCTTAGGGTCTTGCTTTTGCTGAGGCTGGCTTTGAACTTGAAATCCTCCTGCCTCAGCCTCCCAATCCACTGGGATTACAGGTGTGCACCACCACACCTGGCTCTTGTTTGTTTATTAATTCATTTCTTACTTACATAAGTACAACAGGAATCCATGCGTGCATGGCACACTGTGCCTGATAGTAGTAGGTGCTCAGTTAAATATTAGCCAGAGGAGCAAGTCAAGTAAACATACAAACTCCTAAGTAAAAATATTAAAATAGAAAACTACACAAAGAGGAGGGGGAACAAAGTCCACTCAGGTTTGGCTTCCATTGAGAAGAGAGAGGTATCAGAGTTTCTCATGCTTCTGAAAGGGAACTATTTTAAATAGTTTAAAAGAACTTTCATTGGAGCTGGAAGCATTTGCCATTGAAGGTCTGTGAGGGATTTGTATGATCTGTTAATTTGGAGAGCATAAATAATTGTGCCCTTCGCAGAGTCTCTGGCTTGGAAATGATGATAGAGATGTGTAAAGAGGAACAAGAAATCAATATGCGTTTCTGTAGCAGATCAGAAATAGCTTTTACTTCTTCAGCTCTGGGTGTCATATCTCAGAATGTTATTTCTCATTAAGTGTTTTTTTAAAAAGAAAAAGAATCTAATATGTTCCTTCGACAGCCAACCATAGTTCACTGTTGGTCATTTGTGTCTGCCTTAAAGCAGGTGCCAAGATGGAATTTTTTAAATGCAAGAGTGATGCCTGGGAAGGATAAAGGGGATAGAGAGTAGGAGTAGACGGGAAGGCTGTTCAGATTACCCAGCAGGTCTGACCGGTCTGAGGGAGGCAAGTGAGGAGAAGTGGCCAGAGGCAGCTCCATGAAAGTCCTGTCCAGGGCATCAGAGAGCCAGAGCCAAGGCTGCCCTACCCACCAAGGATGGGCAGGAATGGCCCAGTTCCTGTTGCTCGCTGTGTACAGTCTTGGACTGGAGCATCCTGATAATTGACCTCAGTGGGCACTGGTGGATCAAGAAGGTACAGCTTGTCTCTGGAAGGAAGATCTCCATTGCTGTCCCACAGCTGGTGCAGAGTTCTACATTGTCCTTCCAGAGAACCTGCCTGATCACATCCCTGAAGTGTTTTCTCCTTGATACTCCTCTCTTCTCAAACACTCAGCGATTCTTATAAACAGTGCTGTTTTATTCCCTCCAGAGTACCCGAGTTTCTAAGGTAAGCACTCCACAAAGCTGGGCACAGTGTTCAGATCCCCCTCCTGGAGTTTGCAGGCTCTTTGTGGAAACCCACAGTTAAGCAGGTGATGGCATTAAAGATTGGGGAGCAGCAGACTTCACTCAGACTTGGGGGTTTAAAGGTGTCTCAAAGTGACCAGTAAGACCCAAAGAAAGAGTGACCAATAAGACCTAAAGAAAGCCTAGGAAAAGGATACTTAGGTAGGATCCAGGCACCACCAACGTGGATGAAGGTGTGTGCTGGTGACTCAGAATGTGGTGCATTTGGGGCTCTGAGCTCTGTGACCTTGTTTCTCCAGTGCTGATGAGAGATGCCCTAGAAGCCTCTTGGCCCCATGAAGTGCTGTTTCTTATGTGTTCCTTTTTTGTCTGTACATTGTGAACATTACAGAGTAGAGCATCATGCAGAAATATGGAGAGTGAAATGAAATAATTTGCCCTTGGTTCTCTTTGCATCTGTCCATCCACAGAGGAAGAGATGGAAACCCTAAAATGTATTTTTATTTCCTTAATTCTACCACCACCGTCCACTGGAGAGGAGAGATTTAGGGACAAATTTTGAATGCAGTACACTGCATCAAATTCAGTCATTTGTACTGTCTCTCCTTTGCAAGAAGAAGCCCTTACGAGTGACCATGGCTCAGGTAAACATTACTTCCTAAGAACTGAGTCTAGTCCCAATTCACTTAAACCCTCTCCCCTTTTTATACCATAGATTGAACCTAGGGGTACTTAACCACTGAGTCACATCCCCAGTCCCCCCCCCATATATTTTTTTTGGGCGGGGGGTCAGATAGGGTCTTGCTGAGTTGCTCAGGTCCTCACTAAGTTGCTGAGGCTGGCTTTGAACTTATGATCCTCCTGCCTCAGCCTCCCAAGTTGCTGGAATTAGAGGCATGTGCCTCCGCATCTGGCTAAAAACCAATTCTTTAAAAAAAAAAAAAAAGATGAATTATTGTCTTTCTTTATAACTAATTTTACCCAATTGGACGGTGCTAAGAAATGTATATTTTTTAAGGTCATTTAAATGTATAAGTATATACATTTTTTTCTGATTTTTGGATTACATACTTTCTAGTCCTCTTCATAGCACCTACCCAAAGAATTCCCAGTGGTCTGTATGTGGGTGTACGTACTCTCAAAAGTCATCAAGACACTAACCACTCTGTCATGTCAATCATCGAAAGAAGACCACTTTCCTATTTCTGAAAGGAAACTTGCTAGTGGTGGTTATTTTTGGTTGCAGAGCTTTGTCTATTTGTCTTTCCTTCCAGTGGCCCTCCTTGCCCTGCCATGCCGTTCCCCTTCCACTGGACCTGCCACCTTTGTAAGTTGGAGTCAGAATGCTTTCTCCCTCAGGAAATGTGAGGGGACAGTTAGAAATTCCTCCAACAAGGCCAAATCTCCCACTGGTCATTTTGAAACAGCTATTGTCCCTGTTCTCCCTCCCTTCTTCGCCTAGCTTTTCCAAGAAAGCTATCATTGAAAGAACAAATAAATTGTCACTGAGAACACCCTTCTAATAATGTCCCCAAATGAGACTCTTGAGAGCTTTTCCTGTCAAAAATGGAAGTTGAGGCTGGGACAAGATCAAAACTTACAGAATAGTTTTTCTGACTTACCAGTTTATCACCTGGGCTCACCTTTGTGGTATTTCCCCCATTTCCTCTCTGCCCTAGGGCACTGATTATCTCCTACCAAGTCTACCCACAAAGCCCTAGGTAAGCTGGAGTCATCACAGACCTCTGTAGAGAGGGAAGGGAAGCAGGAAAGTATATTTGCAAATATTTATGAACTGCTCCACCAAGTTTTTCTAGGTAGTGGTAAGAGCAGTTGCTTCCAACTTTTTTTTTTTTTCCTTTCCCTGTCACACCTGCCAGGACTGAGGTTTCTACCATAAAGAGGTGGGGGTGTCCACAGTCTTGGAGGTCCTTGGTGTCCTTCTGAAGCAGCAAGTAGGCTTCATCCCACATCATGGTAATGGCAGGATGAACCATTTAGGAAGAAACCACCCTCTGCTGTAGGTGATATAATCCAGTATCTTGGAAAGTCAGCATCACACATCTGCCCCATCCTCCCAGCTGGCAATTCCATGTGTAGTTGTGCACCTTGAGAGATGTGTCCTCAGGAAAGACTTGTGCATGCAAGCTTTGTTTCCACTGGCCCCAAAGTGGAGCAGTGAGATGCAGGTTGTGGTATATTCATACTGTGGAGTATTATGCAGCAATTAAAAGTAGCGAACTGCTGATGTACTCAAAAACACTCATCCTACCTACCTAGCCCCATTTATGTAAAGTGTAAGAACAGGTCAGACCAGCCTATGGCATTCAAAGTTAGAATAGAAAAGGGACTCAAATGAATTTTCATGGGTGATAAAAATATATATCTTGATCCAGAGGATGAAGACATTGGTGTAATAAAAATTTACCACATGGTCTCCTTCAATTTGTGCATTTGACTATTTGTAAAATAAAGACTAGCCCATATATATGTGTTAAACTAATTTCTCAAAGTTCTCCCATCTATGAAGCTTAAAAAATAATCTAGCAGCATGCATGAGAGTGTCAAATATTAAAAATGCAACAAGTCAAGCACCAGCAAGTATTTGTATGCCAGGAACTCTCATGGTTGCTGTGAAATGATCAGTTAGCAAGACCAGTCTTTGAAAATACTTGGTATTATCCAGTTATTTTGGCCCAAGAATCCTACTCCTATGTGTGTTTCATAGAGAAACTCAGATATAATATATGTGCACCCAGAGATGTGTCCAAGAATGTTCGTGGCATTGTTCATTTCTAATTGCCCAAACCTCAAAATGTCTTAGAAGCCCATCATTAGCAGATTGGATAAAGACTTTGTATAGTCATACGATGGAAAGGAACAGACAGCTCAATGACATGGTACACCCAAGAAACACAGTTCAGCATGTGGAACAAGATTCTGAAGAATATATATTGCATATTCTTCAACATGATGTTGAAAATGAGAAAACTTAAGCTATAATATGTAGGAGTCTGGGGAGTAAAATTAAAAGAAAAGCCAGTGATGATTATTTCAAAATAGGAATGGTGGTTACTACTTGTGGGTCGGGATAAGGAGGAAGGACTGGCCCAGTGGGGAGGGAACCCCTCCAGTTCTGAGTGGTGGCCCCACACCAGGGTTGAACCCAGAGGTGCTTAACCACTGAGCCACGTCCCCAGCCCCTTTTTATATCTTACTTAGAGACAGGGTCTCGCTGAGTTGCTTAGGGCCTCTCTAAATTGCTGAGTCTGACTTTGAACTCACGGTTCTTCCACTTCAGCCTCTAGAGCTGCTGGGATTACAGGTGTGCTCTACTTCATCCGGCACTAAGTTTGTGTTTTGCACACCTTTGTTTATGTGAATTTCATTTCACAGTCAAAGGAGACAATGATTAGCATGAGAAAGTAAGAGATGGAGACAGCTTGCTCCTATGGGACTCATGGAGTACCATGTGGCCTCATGGTGAGCAAAGAGGCACCACACTTTCCTCAAAACATCTACCGTAATAGCCCTTGACAGGCTGTTTGTTTGTCTCTGCTAATTGATTCCTGGCCAATGAAAGAACTGCAGCTGCCTTGGGACTGTATCATTAAGAGATGACTTTGGATGCCAATAGGTCCTTGTGGTGTTGAGAAGGAGCTTGACAGCAAAGGGGTTGGGTGACAGGTCTGGAAACAAAAGGCCCCTTGCTACTTCTGTGCTGGTGTGAGCTTGCCCTGCAAGGGGAAAGGCCTAATTAGCCCTAATTAGCATCACCGAATCCTCCAGAAGCCTCTGAGATGCAACTGCCTTGGTCTACATGGCAGAGACAGGCACAAAAACCAGGCAGTGGCTGGCAGCTTGCCCCAGAGTCACACCTGGAGAAACCACCTAGCCCAGGTCATTCCAAGCTTTTTATGACCTTGATTCTTATTACTCCCAAGCTGTCTGCCCCTGTTCCTTTGCCAGGTCGCTACCCACTTTTTTTCAGGGTGGACTGAGTCTCATCAAATGGTCTCTGTTGAAGGAGCAAGTGAAAAAGTACAATTTCCTTTCTCTTGCTCTTTCTCTTTTTTTAAATGAGACTAGAGATTGAACCCAGGGCCTGTGCATGCCAGGCCAGTGCTCTGCTTCTGAACTATATCGTTCCCAGGACCGCAATCTCTGTTTGTTCCTTTGGCACCATTGTACTGTCACCAGTGATTAAAAAGTCTGTCTGAGACTAAATGGCTAGACTTCCTGAAAATATCTTGCATCAACTTTGAAAGAAGAGGACAAATTCTGGAACAGGGAATTTCCAGAAAAAAACTTAACCCACTAGACAGAAATGGTATTCTGCCCAAAGTGCCTTGTTTTCTCTGATATAAATATATTTATAAGCACAGGAAAAAAAGGAAAGGGTAATTTATGTCAAATAATCCAACGGCAAGAAGATAGAGCAGAGAGATGAGTTGATATAGTTTGAAGCATTCTTCCCCATTCTTTGCACATGAACTTTAAGCTCCTTTAACCATAGAGTCTGTTCCTCCTCCTCATCATCAAATGCATAGTAAGTATTAGTCAGTGTACTGAGTATGAAAGGAAAATTTCCCTTGCCCTTGGGAAAGTTTTATTAGTCTTATGGAGAATCCTTTTTTCTGTCTTTTTCTTTTCTTTTCTTTTTTTTTTTTTCTTTTTCTTTTCCTTTTTTCTCTCCTGGCCAATCTTGGTTCTGAAAAGACTCAATCAACATTACTTGTCTGCACAAAGTAATTTCATATGTTCACATCTTCATGGTCTTACATCTTGTTTTTGTGAATATAGTTTTATTACTCAGCCACATTCATTTCTTTATGTATGGTCTGTGGGCACTTTTGTGGCAGAGTTAGTAGTTGTGAGCCAGAGACTCTATAGCCTGCAAAGCCTGCAATATTTACTTGCTGGCCCTTTACAGAAAAAGTTCACCACCTGCCTCATCTGTCTGGTAGCTGTTGCGGTTGCTGTCCTAAACAGTGTTGCCCTCACCAAGTGGTTTGTGAATGTTGGGACAATAAGAATATCCACTGAGGTCATTGCTCCTCTTTGATAGACTCCACAGAGATTGGCTTCAGTTTTAATCTTGACCACATCATCATGTAAATTGTGAATGAGTGAATGAAGTGTCCATTTTCATCTTTATCTTAAAGAAGGAAACTATTGAAATTGTTTTCTCCTTTTTGTATAAGAAAACCAATACTAAGCTATCTACTGCAGACTGATAATTTCAAACACAGAAACACACAACAGAATTTCCTGTTTGAAATTTATGCTTCAAGCATTAATTACATGGAACTTTCCTGAAGTGTGCTATAAATAGGCAGTACCCGAGTTCCAACTCCTTGGCTCATGCCCTTTAAAATGGATCCAGGAAAGACTGATGCTTATCGAAATACTTTTGATCTCAAAAATCTTCTAGAAACAGGCATACTTAAGCTGTTTCCACAGTTTCCTGGATTTTGGTGTATCAAAATCATGACCATAGTTGTGAGCTATTTCCAGATCTTTCCTTAGCCAAGGCCAGGAAATAGGATGCTGTGCAACTTCTATTTTCACTTACGGCATTGTTCACAGTAATGCTAAGACCTACAAAGACTTCAGAAGTGATTCCTTTAAGTTCAATTTGAATTTGAGGCAAGTTCTCATCCATCCAGCATTCTTTGTTAATAGTTTATTGTTTCAACATGATTATGAGAGGCCAGGAAGATGCCTTCTCCTGTGTGCTTTAACAAAATGTGAAACACAAAGAATTTAAAAATACATCTCCAGTGGTCTCCTTGCTAAGTACTCAGGGCTACAAGGGGTGGTTTTCTTTCCTTGATTTCATGCTATCTTTATTTCACCTTGGTATAGGAGAGGTACTGTCACCCAGTGGCCCAGGACACAGGCTCTGGCTTTCAGTATCATTCCTGATCTTGTCTAGTGGTACAATCTGCACAAGCCTCTTAGCCTCTTTGTGTCTGGTTTTGCCCACTGTATGAGGAGGTTATAATAGTGTGACTTTATGGCTTCTCCTGGGAATTTCCCTTCTTTTACAATCGAGGGAAAGAGCAGTGGACCAAAAAAAAAAAAAAAAACAAAAAACAAGAAGATGGGTGAAAGGAAGAAGCAGCTACTAAACCCTGTGAACAGTCCTATCCATTCCAGCAGCACACAGTGAGATAAGAGTTCTCAGTCCCGTTGTATAGACAGGTAAACTGAGATTTCAGTGAGATGAGCTCATTCCTCAGCTCTTACAGTGTAGCCATGATTTGGACCCAGTTTGTTGTTGGAGGACTTTGAGATGCATTTTCTTTCTCCTTTGCTGGGCTAGCTTCTGACTTCTGACATCGACCAACTTCTGGATGATTGTCAAAATCACTTAATTTTTGCGAGTCTTGTGTTTCCTTTGTGAATTAGCTCATTGACAAGTGTCAAAAAGAAGCTGAAAGAAGTCACACATCATGTCAGCAGTGGACTTCAGAACCTGGTGGGGAGAGGGGCAGATGCTGGAAATGCTCTATGGTGATAGTGGGATTGTGTCACTGTAGGGCTTCATGTCATTTAAATGTCACATTTATTTCCTTATCTGTTGTTGAGGCAGTGATCTTCATGCACTTTCTCCTTGGAAATATTGATGTCAACCTATATTCAGCCATTAACCCATATATCTAGATGCCACACTTGGTCAATGGAAACCATTAATAAAGTCAGGGAGGCTCAGTGTCTTTGAATTAGGGAAGGGTGGTTATATCATGATCTTGGACTGCAGCTCTCTGGGCACTTGAATTTGGGAATCTGTTTTTTTTTTGTTGTTGTTTTTTGTTTTTTGGGGGGGTTTTTTGGGTACCAGGGATTGAACCCAGGGGCACTTAACTGCTGAGTTGCTTTGGGCCTCGCTAAGTTGCTGAGGCTGGCTTTGAACTTGTGGTTCTTATGCCTCAGCCTTCTGAGCCATTGGGATTTCAAGTGTGCACCACCATGCCCAGCTTCAAATGATATTTTAGTTGTTTGTCTGCTCTTCATTTAAAAGCAGGGATCAAGAAACTTTCTCTGAAAGGGGACTGATAGCAAATAGACTTTTTTAGACTTTGCCAGCTGTATATTTTTTTTTTTCAACAACTCTCTGTTTCTAATCCCAAAGCAGCAAGACGATACATAAACAAATAGGCCTGGCTGTGTTCCAATAAAACTTAATTTTAAATGGGCAGAAGGCCAAATTTGACCCAGGAGCCATAGTTTGCCCACTTTTAACTTAGGAGTTTCTTAGTGACTTGATTTGATTAATTTCTTTCAGTCATTATAAAACACTGTGCTAGGAATCAGTCAGGAAAGTCATCCTGCTCTAATAGAGTCCCAACCTGGTAAGAGACTGGTATTAACCATTTACCCAGACTGTACATTAGACCTGGGTCTGTTCAGCCATGACCTTGAGGGAGTTCTCAGTCCTTCTTAGAGGGTTGCTGCCTGCTTCTCACGTTATAGGACCTAATTTAGAGAATGTGGAATGGAGTATTGTTGTGCAGGCCAGGTAAACAGAGGCTGGAGAACCCAGTCTTTATCAACAGATAAAGTTCATGCTGCTGCCTGCTCGTATGAGCATCTTTCACCATAGTCACATAGGACAAGCTCTGGACCCAGTTTCTACTAGACTCATAAAACCAATGAGACCAACCTTATGTCTTTAATTCTGTTGAATCCTATCCTGATATGATTCTCATCAATTCTTGCAAGTCTTAGTTCTTTCTCTTACTAATTCTAAAATCAGAATGCATCTTTGAGTTGCTACCAAATCGTTGTTTAGTGAGCAACACATAACCTTCATTGATGGGTTTTGAAATAACGAAGCATCTTGTGACTGCTGTTGACTTAGATACTGAAGAAATGGAGTAGCTAGAATTATGAATTATGTTAAATGCACCAACTGCTACTACTATGTGCTTTTTTTTTTTTCTCTTTTTCTTATGCCTGTTCATTACCTACTTTGTTCTGGGAACAAAGAATTTTAGCAGCTATGTGTACACAGAGGTCTTGGAGTAATTGGGCTGTTGGAGTAAACAGAACCAAGTTAACAGAAACTGGAAAGGAAATGAAGGAAGTAGGCAGACATAGGTAGTTGACGGCAGAGGGGACATCCCTGGGTGGGTGGTCAGGCAACAGTGTTTTAGCAGAGACCAAATGGAGGATGCCAAGAGGTCACCCATGTGATGGGTGGGAGAGGAAACACTGTAGGCAAAAAGGGGGAGAGAGGAAGAGGCCACACAAAGGTAGACAGGACCTCGGGGTCACAGCGAGAGGTTGAGATTTCATTCTAAATGAGCTGAGAAGGACTTCAAGTCGAGCAGTATCAGTACTCATTTTCTGTTTTAAAAAGCTTTAAAAAAAAAAGTTTTGAGTCTTCATTGATCGGATCATAATTACATCTTCTGCAGGTAAGCCCAGTGCTGGGTGTTGGAGACCCAGAATCCTGCTAATGTTACTGTGTTGTCTCTGGGCAGTCTCTTTCCCTCTCTGAACCTCATCTTATTTATTTGTAAAATGAATTGGGACCAGTGTCCTTTGATAACACCAAAGACCATGTCTCCTGACTGGATTTATTCCCCAGTCCCTTTGATCTTTGCACTTCTCTGTGGTTCTTGGGTGACTTTCGTAGCATCACCTTGTGACTTCAGCCTGGTGCTTGTTCTTGGAAGTCACTCATGAACCCTTGTAGAAACCTGCTCTTTGGACATGGGACAGCCCCATTTCCATTCCCATTATGTGCTCCTTAAGAAACACGAAGAGATGACATACTTTGATCACTAGCAAGAGTTATAGACTAGTTATTATTGCTTGTATTTGAATCATAAATTTCTTCCCTCTGGGCTCCCCTGGGGAGGCCCCTGCACCATCTTAATTATAATCTCATACTTCCAGGGCTTGCCTAGCATGTGTGAGGCCCTCGGGTCTATCCTCAGCACCACATAAAAAAATTAGATAAATAATATAAAGGTATTGTGTCTTTCTGCAACTAAAAATATTAAAAAAAAAATAATAATCTCATACTTACCTCCCACATGCCACGCTCCTAAACCCCTAGTTCTTCTCTGTAGGCTGTATCCTTATTTCCTGCTTCCCATCTCTGCACTTGTCCTGCCCTTCTGTCACCAGCTGTCAGACCTGGGAACTCCTCCCAGGTCACACAGCACTTGCATGGCAGGTCCAGACTCAACCTGTGTCCAGTGTCTCCCTCCACTCTGTGGCTTTTTCAGTTTTTAGCCACGTTATCGATTATACTTAGCCAGCTGGTGATTTGCCTTCTTGAACCTGTTAAATTTGGGGTTTTGGACTCTTCTCTTCTTCCTCTTACTCATGGCTCCTCAGCCACACACAAGGAAGAGTGAGTTCCTTTGCACTGGCTTTTCTCTGCCAGCATTGCTCTCCCAGGTAACTACAGGGCTCTTGCTTCCTCAGCGCCTCCAGGCTTTAAACCAGAAGCTTCCTTCTCAAAGAGCCTGCTCTTAAAATGTTTTCAAAACTGTGATCAGAATGAACTTGTTGACAAATATGAAGTTGTTGCCAGCAGCAGAGGAGCCTTTGTCCTGATCCCAGCCATGAACGGAATAGTAAAGAAGGATTCCAGGTAGAGCCAAGAGGCAGTGTAAAGCCCTCGGGTAGTACACTCATGGAACACAGAGAAAAGGGTGGCTGTACCTGAGAATCAGCAAGGAGATGTGAATGAGCCTGCAGAGGATGTAGGATTCCATTGGCAGCAGTCTTCCTAGAAACTGGCTCTTCCACCATTGGCCCCAGGACCAGCTGCAGCAGCATCATTAAAAATCAGAATCTCAGTCCTTACCCCAGACCTGGTGGATCAGAATTTACATCAAATCAAGCTTTGCAGGGACCAATGTGCACACGAAAGTTTGAGCAGCATTGTCATGAATCTTCCTCCATTTAGGGCGAGTCAGGACCCAGTTCTTTACTCTGTCTCTCCTTCCCTCCCCAACCTGAAGACTGGTCCTGCCTCAGTGATCTTAAGCTTTTAAGGAAAAGTGAATTGCTTTTCCTAAAAATAAATACATAAATTAAAATTAAAAAAAACACTGGGGAGCAGGGAGAGAACTCTGATTAAACTAAACGATTGTTGTGCTTAAAACAGAAGCTTGGCCTCTCGTGCGTTTCCCTGAAATTGAGGTTGATGTCCATTTTCTTCCCTTTGAGTGCCCATATTCTGTCTCAGCCCTTTCCAGTGTAGTCCCTTGATGATTGTGTTTGTGTGTGTGTTTGGTGTCTTTCCACATTCTTACTGACCTTGCAAGTTCTTCTACACGTTGACTGTTCACCATGTCACCTGTTTTATATAAAGAATCTTCTCTTTTCCTGTGCCACCAAAGCATTGAAAATATTAAGTTATTAACACACTGAAAAAATGCAATCAATCAGACGATTATCATCTAATGTTTTAATGATCACATTTTTAATCCAATTACGCGTGTTTGAATCTTTCAAATTTTCTTTAATTAAAAATTGCCTCCTGGCACTGCTATCAGAAATAAGAAATTGAACAGAATCAGCCAGATAGAATTTAATGTTGAGAGGAAACTGCAAGAATAGCAGACCCTCTCTGGGTTTAAGGGTTGACCACAGCATTAAAGCCCTCGGACAAAATTTCCTAATTGATAAGAAAAATTTAATCATCTTCAGATAGACCCTGTTTGCATTCAAATAAGGTGTTCCTTTTCTAAATAAACCTCCCCTCGCTGATTATTCACATTGTCGTTCAAAATGCTTAAAAATGAAAGACAGAGTTGGGTGAGACGTAGACTACTTAATACAGTGTGTATTTAATATAAAAGTCATGCATTATTCATCTTCGCAATTTGAATAACTTTGAATTTAGCGTCCCTGTTCCTCATCTTTTCCTTTGATGAACAATTAATTATTAAAATATAATATTGTCTGCATACAGCACCCAGGATCCTTGAATGTGGAAGATGAGATTCATTCCTTTTCAATTCTTTTATCTAGGAATGCACAGGACCTGCTTATTATGGCATAATGGAATGAATGGTGGTATAAGTAGAGTGTTTCAAATATTTTTCTCAAGTAGTAAGTGGCTGGAATAGACATGTTTTGAATTCAGATTGCTAATTAGGATTAAAGTTGGGGGAGAATGCTGTGATTCAGATGGCTCTGGAGTCCCACTGTCCTTCTGTAACAGGAGTTATTTATTTATTTATTTGTTTACTCATTTAGGTACCAGGAATTGAACCCAGAGGTGCTTAACCACTGAGCCCATCCCCAGCCCTTTTTTATATTCTATTTAGAGACAGGGTCTCACTGAATTGCTTAGCACCTCACTGAGTTACTGAGACTGGCCTTGAACTTGTGATCCTCTGGCCTCAGCCTCTGGAGCTGCTGGGATTACCAGTTGTGCACCACGGCACCCAGCATAGCAGGATTTATTTAATAAGCATGTCTATACACTTACTCTTTGCCAGGCACTCTCCTAATCTGTTGACTAATGTTAATTCATTTAATAGAACTTCCTTATGAGGTTGGTATTGTTATCCCATTTGACAGCTGAGGAAAACAGTTACAGAGAAATGAGGTAATTTGTTGTAGGTCAGACTTCTTAAAAATATATTTTGAGTTGTAGATGGACACAATAATTTTATTTTATTCATTTATTTTTATGTGGTGCTGAGAGTGCCTCACACGTGCTAGGCAAGCGCTCTACCACTGAGCTACAACCCCAGCCCTATAGGTTAGACTTTTGAGTGGACTATAGGGATTCAGATCCACAGGGCATGGCTCTAGCACTTCTGTTTTATAATGTGTACATTTATGACAATGTTCTTCATTAAGCTTTCACAAGGGTATTCCTCCTTCTTCCCTGGGGCTATCCTCAGGGGTCTCAGTCTGGAGTCCAGACAGTTGAGCACCTGTGGTTTACACAGACTTCAAGGACAGTACTGGAAATTCAGGGCTGCCATTTCAGAAGATGCTCCTACGGTGTAGTTAGGCATTCTGTGTAACCCAGAAGACTGAGCAGGATATGGAATTTTCAAAAAGATTGCTATACACCGAGGTTCTGCTTGCTCTCAGAAAAACCAAGGAGCAGAAACGCCTCAAGAGTGAATTCTGTATTGTTAATATATTGTTCTTGAAACAAATAACCATTTAATGATCGCAGAGCCTAGACATGTGGCATTCCTTCCCTTGCCCCCAAGTCTGGCCGTGGCTTAGCAAGGTGACCTTGGAACACTTGGGGCTCCTTCCTACACTTAAGTTGAAGTAGAGATGGGCCAAACACAGTCCGAAGGCCAAGTCCATTCCACTTCCTATTTTTATATGGTCCCTGAGCTAAGAATAGTTTTTACATTTGAGCCCTAGTTAAGTGAAATGCTATTTTCCCCCAAAAGAATTGTATTCTTCTTCTTAAGGAGACATATATTTGGAAGATTGTCCTCAGTTATTATTAGCATTTTAAATATTGTTAATATTATAGAAGTGGGTTAGTTACATAAGTACCTCCATAACATCTTTGATTTTGCCTCTTGCCTGCAAAGCCTAAAATATTTACTATCTGATACTTTACAGAAAATGTTTGCTAATCCCTGCTTTAAAACAGACTGAGCCAGCTTGCAATTCATCTGGGCTTGCTCTCAGCCATGTGCTTGCCTTCACAAATCAGGTCTTCCAGTGAGCCAGACACTGTGCTAAGCCCCTTACATCAATGAGCTCCTTAATTGGCACAGTGAACCTAAGGGATATATATTTTTCTCATAATTACCATTTTACAGAGCATAGAAAAAGCTCAGAGATGTTATGGCCTTTGCCTAAAGTCACACAGTTGTTAAATATCAGTTGGTTCCAAAACACTTGCTAGAGATTTAGCAAAGAAAACTCTAGCCCTTACTGCTCAGGCTGGTAGGGAATGTAGCAAACATGGTGTGCACTAAGAATCCAGTTGTTAAAAAGTACATATGCACAAAGCATTCAAGAAAGTACATGACAAGGCCTTGGTAGATTAGAGGAAGAATAATTATAATTAGGATAGGAATGAGATGAGGGTGGTGGTTTAGACTCCATGTGCAGCTTTCAGTGACGTGCTGCTGGTTGGGGTGTTCTAGGTCCTCAATCATTTCCTTAAAGCAAGAATTCCATTAAAGCCTGTATTCTTGAATTTTTGACCTTGGGTCTGTTACTCATCCTGATCTTCCATTTCCCCAACTCCAAAGTTAATGAATTTGGACTAAATTGGTGCTTTTCAAAGTGTCCCTGGGTCCCCAACTCAGTCTCAGCCAACGTGGCTGTGCACTGAACTATTAAAATTTCTGGACTTTTAGGGAAGATTTTGTTTAAAGAAACCATGATTCGGCTCCCAAAGCCACTGACATGGGACAGTCCATGGCTTTTCCAGATCACAGAATCCTAAAATCCATACTAGCAATAGTGGTGGAATGAAGAAGCTGGGAAGCCAGGCCCTCGACCTCCATTCCCTGTTGCTGGGTCTCCCACCCTGTCGCTCATCCAATTGCACTTTTTTTTTGGTACCAGGCATGAACCCAGGGACACTTAACCACTGAGCCATATCCCCAGCCATTTTTGTATTTTTATTAGAGACAGGGTCTTACTGAGTTGTTTAGGCCCTCACTAAGTTGCTGAGGCTGGCTTTGAACTCAGAATCCTTCTGCCTCAGCCTCCAGAGCTGTTGGGATTACAGGTGTGTGCCATTGCACCCAGCCAGATTGCTCTTTTAATGAGTGGAAGCCAGCACATGCCTCTAGAGCTCTTGGGTTGGTCAAGGACAAAGAAACCCTCATGCATTCATGCAGGGTTCTCACTTCCTGTCTGCTTCTGCTGTACCATGTTTCCCTTTGAAAGCAGGTCTCCCCCTGTTTGTGTGCCTGGTGTTTCTGCTTTATCTTTTGATGCTCTTCAAAGCGGTGTCCTCTTCCTGAAGCGGGTGTGGTAGTTGGAGCTTTGCTGCAGGGGGCCAGCAGGAGTGGTCTCCTCCTTCTGGAGGGCTCACACAGGAACTGAAACCCTTACACTGGATCAGAGTCCTAGGGGAAAACTCTGCAGATTGTTCTGGTTGTTTGGTCTGGAGCCACTGACCCCAAGGCAGGTTGGTGTACTGCAGTGTGATACTGCCTTCACCTGCATCACAAGGGAGACAGGAAGGTGTTGTTGTGCAGCTAGTGGTGCCAAGTCCCCTGCATCCCCTTGAGTGCTTCAAACTTCCTGTTGGCTATTTACACAACCCAGGAAGTTCAGAGGCAGCAAGCAGAAGCCAAAATATTTCCTACTCCTAGCCAAACCAGTCCCAGCCAAGCACGCTTCCTGAGATTTTCCCCATCATTAGGCTGCTGGTAACCAGGTTTAAATTAAAGCCCAGACTTGCCAGGGGGTGGAGGGACAATCCTGCTATTTGCAGCCTTTGGTTCAACAGAAACTGGCTTTGTCATCCTGATTAGGGTACCCTATGATTTGAAGACTTACATTTATTAGTTAATACTTAATTTTTCCTTCAAAAAATGAAACAAAAATCTATGAGAATCAGCCTTGGTTTTTGGCCTCATGAATAATGGCTGTTACTCCCCTGCTCACATGTAACCTTGGGCTTTATTATTCAACTGTTCTGTGCCTGATTCCCACATCTAGAAAGTTGGAGAGCATAGCAATGTGAATTATGAAAGTCAGGATTGTGAACATAAATTCCTGGCTTTGCATTCTGGCTCTGTGAATTGGGGATAATCACAGGACAAACTTGGTGAAGTTATATTCAGTATCAAATAAGTTAAAATGTAGAACGCTTTCACAGTGGGACCTGGAACATACAGAAAGTGCTATTTAAAGCTGGGCGTGGTGGTACATGTCTGTAATCCCAACATCAAGGATCTCAAGTTCAAAGCCAGCCTCACTAACTTAGTGAGGTCTTAAGGAACTCAGCGAGAACCTCTCTCTAAATAAAACATAAAAAGGGCTGGGGATGTGGCTCAGCGACTAAGTGCTTATGTGTTCAATCTCTGGTACCAAAAAAGGGAAAAAAAAAAGTGCTATTTCAATGTTTACAGCAAATAAATAGAATCATGCCTTAGCATTTATAGTAAAATGCAAATCAACCTTGTCTTGTCCAGCTTATCTCTTCCAAAGGGAAATTACAGTCATTCTGATACAGTTGATTTCTATTGGGGTTTTTACATTATCCCCCAGTTACATAGACTTCTTGAGTCTAGGAATGCTTTTGCCCAAAGGCCTGCACTGATTGATCTGCATGAAAGATGGAAGATGAGGGAGAGATATGAAGCTTGGAAAAAGTATTCTATTAGGCATAGGTAATTCTGTGAGGTCTCTCAGGAATGTCCTGGGAGCCATAGTGGAGGCCATGTAGAAGCAAAAGCAAAACAATAGCAGGACTCTAATAGTCCTAGTGCCTCTTTAACAGGGATGAGGGCAGTCTCAGATTTAAATTCAGGACTGCATCTCCAGAGATCCACATATAGGAACTAGAACATTCTCTGACTTGTAAAGGAATCTGGATGATCTACTGAGCCTGCCTGGGAGAATTGTAAGACAGTGCCAATCTTTATTACACTATTCCTATCTGCCTGAGGGCCCTTGCATGTGCTGCTGTTCCCACTGTCTAAAATACTCTCTTCCTTCACCTTTCAATTTTCTTCCAATTAACTTTATTTAGTTCCTTTAGTCAGAACAGTTCAGTCCCAGGTGTTAAAATACCTGGCTTGTATCCTAACTTTGCTTCTCCATTGCTCTGTGACATTGGCCAGATTTAACCCAGACTGTACCTTATTTTCTCAGAGTTTCATGAGGCATCACTGGTGGGTCTCACCTTAAGTGTCATATCTTTGCAAATTAAAACTACAGAGATTTCATCTCACTTCAGTCAGAATGGCAATTATCAAGAATACAAGTAACAATAAATATTGGCAAGGATGTGGGGGAAAAGGTTCACTCATACACTGCTGGTGCAACTACAAATTGGTGCAAACATTCTGGAACATTTGGAATGGAACCAGCAGTATGGAGATTCCTTGGAACATTTGGAGTGGAACCATTTGACCCAGTTATCTCATTCCTAAGTTTATACACAAAGGACTTGAAATCAGCATTACTACAGTGACACAGCCATATCAATGTTTGCAGCAGCTCAATTCACAATAGCTAGATTGTGGAACCAACCTAGATGCCCTTCAATAGATGAATGGATAAGGAAACTATGGTGTATATACACAATGGAATATTACTCAGCCATAAAGAAGAATGAAATTATGGCATTTGCTGGAAAATGGATGGAACTGGAGACTATCATGCTAAGTGAAATAAGCCAATCTCAATAAACCAAAGGCTGAATGTTTTCTCTGTTATGTGGATGCTAACACACAATGGGCATGGAGGGAAAAGTTCTTTGGATTAGACAAAGGGAAATAAAGAGAAGGAGGGTGAAGGGGAATAGGAAAGGCATTGGAATAAATAGGACATAACTTCCCAACTTCCTGTATGAATATATGACCAGTGAAACTTGACATCATGTACAACCACAAGAATGGGAAGTTACACTCCATGTGTGTATGATATGTCAAAATATGCTCTACTGTCATGTGTATCTAAAAAGAACAATTTAAAAAAAATTTAAATGTCATTTCTTTTGTTTAAGCAAAGGCATGTTTGTAAAAAGAAGCAGCCTGTCTCTGGGACCATCATTTTTAGGTTCAGAGCTGTACCTTGGTTAGGTTTCGTTTTGACTTGGATAGGCCTGAGGTGAAATCATAAGGAACTGTGGCCTGCTTTGGCATTACTTGTTGTTGCTGATGGCTGTCTTTTCACAGTGATTCTCTTATTGTGTCCCAGTGTTTGTTCCACTGAGCATCAGTTCATAGATCAGGTTGGGTTCTGTGGTGAAACACCATTAAGAAAGGGTGAGTTAAACTAAGTCTAGCCCATTTCTTCTTTGCAGGACTTCGCAGAGACTTCTCAGCCTCTATTTCTAGGTGCTAGGGAGTGACTGTAATGTGGCTCACTGTTGTGCATTGTTGAATTTGTCCTTTATTTATTTTTATTTGTTTCTTGGTACTGTGAATTGAGCCCAGGGGCATTGTACACTGAGCTACATTCCCAGCCCTTTTTACTTCTTATTTCAATACAGTCTCGCTAAGTTGCTAAGACTGGCCTCAAACTTGATCCTCTTCCCTCAGCCTCCCAAGTTGCTGGGATTGCCGGCATGTGCCACCACACCCAGCAGAATCTGTTCTTTAGGTGTGTAGCGTGGTATTTGTATCCTCAGAACACACTGGGAAATGCTGCCTTGGTTTCTGAGACTCCCTGCTGACACCCCATACCAGTGCAACTCAGGATATAAACAGGGCTTTTGATGTTCCACCAGCCACCTGTGGGGTTTGGCTACCTCTGTGGCATGGAAGTTCTCACCATCTTTTCCCTCTTCCCACAGAGAAGGAGACCTTCCTGGACCCCTTTGTCCTCCGCGACCTCTTGCCCGCATCCCTGGGCAGCTACTACCGCTACACAGGTTCTCTGACCACCCCGCCCTGTAGCGAGATTGTGGAATGGATTGTCTTCCGGAAGCCTGTCCCCATCTCTTACCATCAGGTGGGTATCTGCCCTGAGTGGCATCCCCTGTTTACCTCTTGTACCCATGTGACTTCCAACATCCTTGCTTGTCAATAGTTAGGACTTTTTTTTTTTTTCCTGTTTTTTGTTTTTCATTGATTTCTTCATTCTTTCCAACAGACAAGTTTGTGAACAGAAGAAAAGTAAAATATAAACTATATGTTTCTTGGCTGCAAATGAGCTGTGGTAGATGAGGAGGATGGCAGGCATGAAGTATGGAAAGACTCAGTCTTAATAGTTGTCACCCATGATGATACCTTCTCCCAGAGCCTCTTCTAAACTTTTGCATATGCTAACCCATTTAAACCTTATGAACAACAATCTTATGCAGTGGGTCTCTTTGCACCCCCATTTCTTACAGCAGACTTTGCAGACTTGCCCCAGCTCACATGGCTAGTAATCCAGTGAAGGTATCTATCAGAAGACCACTGAGCCTACCCATAGCTCAAAGAAATGAAAATACCCACATACAGGAAGAAATGAAATAAAACATCATTGACAAAACCCTTCCTGAATGCTGAGGACTTTAGTAAGCACTTTACATATTTCAGCTTAACGTATGGTGGCAAAACAACACTGAGAGATGGAGGCCCACGAACATGGCACACCTGGGCCATGGTGGTAATAGAGGAATCAGGTAATGTGCCCAAGGACTCATGGTTAGTGAATGATAAAGACAGAACCCCAATGTTTTCGACCTCTGTCCTGTCCTGCTTCCTTCTGGGTGTGATTGGCACAAATCTCACAGGAAGGGAGGTGTAGGCTAAGTAGTTAACTGTGGGTGAAAATGGATGAAATGGAAATTGGGTTGGGGCATGGCCAGAGGAATGTTAGCCACCAGTGAAGAGAGGGGCCTTTAAATTACCTCAGGAGGATTAATAGAAGGGTAGAATTCTTGGAAAGAACATGTTGTTAAAAATTCAGCATGCACTGAGATAGAAAAAGAGTAGGATTTCTTTTGCATAATTTTGGAAAGTAGAGCCAGGAACAATGGGTGGGATTTGTAAGAAAGTGAGTCTGACTTTCACTAACCAGGAATGTCTAAAAATGGAAGGTTCTTATCAGGGCTCTCAGCAGAAATGAGCCCCTCATCCCCACCCTGTCAGCTTTGCAGATAAGAATAGGGACATTGTGGAGACAAGTGCAAAGTTCTGGAATTCTGCAATAATACCAGTAGTGTAACTAAAGACACAGTCAGCAAGATTTTGAGCCTGGCTGGTGTGAGGGACAGTCCAAAGATTCTCCTAACCAGGGCAGAGGGCAGGGAAGACGGAATGGGATGAGAGGGTTGGGTAGTCAGGCCTTTTTTTGGAGAAACTACAACTTATAGTAGCTCAGATAAAAAGGAGTGATTTAAACAAACACCAGGAAGGCCAAACAAACACCAATCAGTTGAAGCTGATTGAGTTTCATCCTGAGCAGAACCATAACCACAAGGTGAAGCTTGTGGTTCTGTCTTACAGAAGTCACACAGAACGTGTGTGTGTGTGTGTGTGTGTGTGTGTGTGTGTCTCTCTCTCTCTCTTGTTTTTGGTACTGGGGATTAACCCACATCCCCAGCCCTTTTTATTTACTACTTTGAAGCATGGCCTCGCTAAGTTGCTAAGGCTGACTTTGAACTTGGATTCTTCCTTCCTCAGCCTCGTAAGTCACTGGGAATTACAGGTGTATGCCATGGTACCTGACTCATGTGGTCTTTCAAACCTTGGAGTTTTTGGCACAGCTTTGTGATTCTTTACTTTTGCAAAATTCAGTTCCCTGCTTCTCAGTTTGTTTTCTCTTGGTTCCATGGGCCATTGTAACTGCCCTAGTATCAGTTGACCTCTAAACTCAAGGGCCAGCTACCAACTCGTTTGGGTTTAAGTCAAGTGTTTAAGAAGGTGAGTCTGAGTAGATGTTGGCCAACCAACTAATGGGCTGGCCTTGGGTCCTGTCTCCATCCTTAAATAAGTCATCGGGGTACCGGATAGCATCCCAAGACATCTAGAGTGGCCCTTCCAGGGATGAGCAGGTTTCTCTAGATGAAGGTGGGGACAGGAGAGTCCTTTACCTTGCCAATAAAGTTAGGTGGTATGGCATAAGGCTCAGCTGATTGATTTGTCCTTCCTGCTGTTGGAACTCGTTTTTACTTTGAGAGTTGTATTCCTTTTAATTCCTCTCTGATGAAAAAGGAAGGACTGGCAATTTGACTTCCAAACAGGATCTTCCAGCCCACAAGGAGATAATGAAACAAGAAACAAGTTTTCTTCCTAATGGTGAAGCCAGTGTTGTTGTATTTAAAAAATAAATAAATAAAATCATAGTTCAATATTTATTTGTGCAGGGTTGAGGGAAGAATTTTTTTAAATATTTCTTTAGTTGTTGATGGACCTTTTTTTAAAAAAAATTTTCCCCAAGATGTTGATGGACCTTTATTTTATTTATTTATTTATTTATTTATATGTGGTGCCGAGAATCAAACCCAGTGCTTCACACATGCTAAGCAAGTGCTCTACCACTGAGCCACAACCCCAGCCTCCTTGTTTCCTTGTTTTTTTTTTTTCTTTTTTTCTTTTTTTTCCGAACCAGAGATTAAACTCAGGGACACTTGGCCACTGAGCCATATCCCCAGCCCTATTTTATATTTTCTTTAGAAACAGGGTCTCACTGAGTTGCTTAGCGCCTTGCCCTTGCTGAGGCTGGCTTTGAACTCACGATCCTCCTGCCTCAGCCTCCCCAGCCACTGGGATTACAGGCATGCGCCACCACACCCGGCTCCCCAGCCTCCTTGTCAATGTACCTTTCTTTTATTTATTTATATGTATTGCTGAGAATTGAACCCAATGTCTCACAAATGCCAGGCAAGTGCTCTACCACTGAGCTACAACCCCAGCCCCAGGGAAGAATTTTTTTTAAGGGATCATTTTTTCATTTTTAAAAGGATTAAAAAAGCTTTGTCTTCAAAGATTTAAAGGTTTGAGATGAGGAAGTTAAAAAAGTGCAGTTTGACACCTGCCTAGCCTGTGCAGAGTCCTGGATTTAATCCCTAGACTGCAAAGGAAGAAAGGATGGATGGATGGAAGAAAGTTACCAGGGGAGGCGGGAGGGAAGAAGATTTGGCCGTTTTTTTGTAAGAGTTGAGGTAAAGGAGGAGGTGAAGGTTTCCTTAACTGGACAGAATTGAAGAGTGTTAACACATGCTGCCCTAGATATGGAGCAGATTTAAACCTAAGGCACAGTTTGGGGCTTGGATGCCTGATCAAGTGTTCATCAATTAGAAGCATTTTGGCATACGGTAGTAGGTGAAGCTCTTAGGAAGGTCTTTGTTAATACCTGTTTACCCCTTCATCTACCTTCCCCCACAGGGACACTCACAGTGGAGAAATATTGGAATTTTCTTCGCCTTCCCATACATGACTTCTGTAAGGGTATGCTGTTTCAAGAAAACAGAAGAAATAAATTAGTCATATTTACTTTCCAATTTTTGGGGGGTAGGGGGTACCAGCAATTGAACTCTGGGACACTTGACCACTGAACCACATCCCAAGCCTTTTTTTGTATTTTATTTAGAGACAGGGTCTCACTGACTTGCTTAGGGCCTCGCTTTTGCCGAGGCTGGCTTTGAACTTGTGATCCTCCTGCCTCAGCCTCCTGCATGGCTGGGATTACAGGTGGGCACCACCATGTCTGGCTTCAATTTCTTTGCTACAGACCATCCTTGGGTAGCACTTTATAGTCTCATCATGCACTACCTCATGCATCCCTGTTTCTCTTCCAAGGGAAGAAGGTGACCCGTGTTCATGTGCCTAACTGAATCCTTGCTGGCTAGCTTCAACAAGGTCATAGCTATGTCAGTCCTTGGATAGGAAAGCATTAGCCATCCAAGTATTATGGCTTCAGACCTTTGCACCCTGACATTGCCAGTATTCTTTCTGAAGTTTAGCACAGAATATTCATTTCAGAAAGGCAAACAGCCAATTCAGCGAAGCCAAGTAGTTAGGAATTCCCCGTCTGCTTCTATCAGAAAATGTTCCTAGACCTTCATTCCTGTTTCCCTAAAGCCTCAGTCTCCTCTCTTCTCATCTCTTTGATCCCACGTGGGTGCCTGCAAGCAATGAAAATGAGAGTGAGTGCACCTTAAGATACAGTGCTATCACAAGCTGGTGACTCCTGTGACGTGGTTTTCTTTGAAGCCTTGTAGAGTACACATGAGCAGCCACTTCTCTTTCGTCTTTTATTCTCTTTTGTGAGTTGAATTGAACATGTAAATCAGCTCTAGAGCCAGTGAACTCGGGCTCGTGGGATGATCTAGACAGAAATACAGGATTACCAGTGGAATCCCACAGTGGTTTGGCTAGCCAGTAGGCATCGTGGTTTAATATGGCTACACTAAACATCAACTGTAAGTATCAGGCTCAAATCATGCTGTGACCTTGGCACCCAAGCAAAATGATGGCACCCTCAGTGTTAATGTGGGAGGTCAAAGGAACAGGACTAGTACATGGAGCAAGACTGGCACATGGAGCCTGTGGTGTGTTCCTATCAGTCAGAGAAGAGGATTATCTTTGAGTCCAGTGTACTAGAATTTGTTTTATTCTAGAACAGAGATTCTCAAAAGATGGCTCTTTGCCCATTGGCAACCATCTCAGTGCATTCTACCTAGGGCTGTTGCTTCTGCAGGAAATGTGACACTGCCTGTAATCTCCTCCAGCATGAATTTTAAGTGCTGCTTAGGGGTGCTATCATAAAGATAGTAAAAAGTCTGAACATATCTCATTTGTTTGCCCTTGGATCTTTGATTTTTGTTTTTCTAATGATAAGCTGGACTAGATAGGAAAGGTTTATTTACATGATCCCTTGTAAACCAGTTATCTCTCTCATAAAGAGTAAAGCAACTCTTTGGAGTTAAGACACATGCTTTGGGCAAACTGCCTGGCTTCCATTCCTGGCCCCATTCTTTGGCCAAATGACTCAACTGCTCCACTCCCCAATTCCTTGTTTTTCTTGTCTACAAAATGGTGATATTGTAGGCATCAGAAAGATCAAATGGGCTGGGTATGGGGTGCACACCTGTAATGCCTCAGGAGTTCGAGGTGGGAGGATCACAAGTTCAAAGCCAACCTCAGCAACTTAGCAAGGCCCTGAGCAACTTATTGAGACCCTGTCTCTAAATAAAATATTAAAAAGGGCTGGGGATATGGCTCAGTGGTTAAGCTCCCCCTGGGTTTAATCCCTGATACATACATACATGCATACATACATACATATATACATACATACATACATACATGAATGAATAAATAAATAATCAAAAGATGATGTGTATATGAAAGATGTAGACAAGTGCTTGGCAACCAGAGGATGTACTTGGAATATAATCAGGTGGATTTGGGGTTTTGTTGCTGTTATTAAATGATCCCCGTGCCCGTAGGGCAGCATGGTCCAGTAGAAATAAAGCAAACCACATACATCATTTTATTTTCTCTAGTAGTCACACTGAAAAAAAAAATATAGACAACAGGTGAAGTTAATTTTTAATAATATAGCTTATTTAACTAAATACATCCCAAATATTATTTCAGTGTAGACTAGCCACAGTGCTAATGGAATAGCCATGTGTGGCTGCTCGCTGTCGTGCTATAAGGTTTATCTTAAGGCCATGACAAGCAGCAAGTCCCTTAACTCAGGAAGCCTCTGCTCCAGCTCTATGTGATGTGTGGTGCATATGAACAAAGGTTTCTGAACAGTGGCCTGAAGATTCCATCTTTAATCCAAAAGAGTGCTTTCTTCACTAATTATGGTGAAGTCCCTTTCTTTCTATAATGGCCTTCATGGAAAACTCACTGGGGCCACAAGAGGGACCTGGCTCCACATTTAGCTATTCTCAGATTTCATTTTTTGCAGCTGTGGTTCAATAAGTAAAACTTTGGATGCTCCAGGCTATGGGGAATTTAATATTCCATCCTTATTGTCTGGTTTAATAATGGGGCAACAAAACAGGGCCTGCCTTGTCATCCCTCAAATGTGTAGAGAAGCCAAAGTGTCTCTGTGACCTTAGGTAAGACATTTCAATTTCCTAATGCTTATCCTTGGGTTTCTTATTGTGCTAATAATGGACTCTGGTTTTGTTTAATTGCCACTATATACCCACCCCTTAAAACATTGTGCATATCGTCCTTTTAATGGTTCATAATTCTATTACCTCTGGTCTTGTCTCTGCCTTCATTCACAAGGTCCCCTCCCCACATCTTTTGCACAAGGACTTTTGCTGTGCACGAATGGCACAAATAGGTTTCAACTTTCCTTTGATTCGAACCGACAGATTAAAAACTAATTACTGTCTGTAATACTTTTATAATAAAAACTAAGTTGAAATGATTTATACACACTTCCAGCCAACCCATTTGCAATTCAAGGTTAAAATTGTTCTTGAAACAGCACCAGTTAAAATGCAATTACAACTCCCCAAGCAGGGATAAAAGAAAGATATGTTTTACACATTCCCTTCAAAAGTTAAAAAGTCCATTTCATATTCTAGAAATAAAAACTTTCATTTATTTTTACGAAATGATAAAGACTTCATTAGTTGTGTTAAAGTAAAGATAAATCCGAGTGTTTTTATTACCCACCTCTGGAGGAGGGCAGAGTGAATGAAAGAGAGGGCAGGGAATATTTTTTGCTCCTGCCATTTTTCTCATACCACCCTGGTCCTTCTGTAATGGGCCACAGTCAGCTTCTTTTCAGAGTGCACAGAGGAGAAGGAGATTTATTTTGCCAGTGCTGGGTTCCCTGCCTCACGCAGGCCCAGGGTCAGCTGAAGGGAGTTGTCTGGGGACTTCTGCTTTCTCCACATTCAGTCTCTCCAGTGCTGTGTTTCTCTGTCAGTCAGTCACCTGAGGGCCTGCAAAGGGTGTGGCGTGAAGTGGTGGAGAGCAAGAGAAACAGTCACACAGACTTTTTTTTTTGGTACCTGGGATTGAACCCAGAGGTGCTTAACCACTGAGCCACATCCCCAGCTCTTTTTTATATTTTATTTAGAGACAGAGTCTCACTGAGTTAGGGTCTTGCTCGATTGCTGAGGCTGGCTTTGAACTCTTGATTCTCCTGCCTCAGCCTCCCAAGCCACTAGCATTACAGGTGTGCACCCTGCACCCGGCTACATACCACTTTTTGCATAAGGCCTTGCCCATAATAGATGCTTAATATCAACTGCTAATGTTATATTGTAATAATAGCATTAATAATTAGTAATCAGAAGTTAGAAACATAAATAATGTCTTTAAAGTGCTTAACAAAGTACCTGGCACATAGTAGGCTTAATAAATATAAGTTATAAGTTGGGCATGTGTTTGTACTCTCAGTGGCTTGAGAGGCTAAGGCAGAGGGATTCCAAGTTCAAAGCCAGCCTCAGCAAGTTAGCCAGATCCTAAGCAACTTAGTGAGACCCCATCTCAAAATACTTTTTTTGAGGGGAAGAACTGGGCACTGAACCCAGAGGCTCTCAATCACTGTGCCCTCATCCTAGCTGGTGTTTTTTGTTTTGTTTTGTTTTTTTGAGATAGAACTAAGTTGCTGAGACTGGCTGTGAATTTGCAATCCTCCTGCCTCAGCCTCCTGAGCTGCTGGGTTTTAGGTGTGTGCCACTGCACCCAGCTTCAAAATGAAAACTTTTTGTTAAAGGGGATGTGGTTCAGTGGTTAAACAGACCTGGGTTCAGGCCCTAGTACCCCCCCAAAAAAAAAAATAGGTTATAAGGAGGAAAAGAAGAGAAAGCAGATAATAGAGCACTTTACAATGGTTATAACCATTGAATTCAATCATAATTACCACATTCTTCATAAAAGAATAACAGTGATAGTGATAACAGTACTTTCTGAGCACCTACTATGCACCAGAACTTATTCCAAACATTTCTATGTAGTAACTCATTTACTAGAAAAATTACACAAGGGGTAGGTAATACTGTTATCTCTATTGAACAAATAGGGATACTGAGGCCAAAAAGGTTAAATAAGTTTCCAAGTTCACACCTTTGTGAAGCAGGGTAAAAAACAGGATTTTAAAAATAGGTAGCAAGAGTAAACGTTTTGAAATTGGAGAATCAGGCCCAGGACCCCACAGTTAAGAAAGGAAGACTGGGAAAATACTTTACTTAAAAAGAATTTTAATGATGTAAGGAAATTTCCACAGTGAAATAAAAGTGAATAAATTGCATTTACAATTAAGAACAAAAAAAAGATTGGAGACTGGGATGATGTTGAAGAGAGGTGATACTATCTTGTAAACATTATTAAAATGTCATGTGTGCCTTTTAATCAGATCTAGAAGGATTGACAACCAAAGATGTGCACTGGGCAGAGGGACACAGCTTTGTCTGTGTGGTCTATGCTGTGGTTCCCATGGTCTGCCATGCTGCAGAGCTCTGGGGCACCCTCTTGCTGTGGTCTCGTGCTCCACCCCAGGAACTCAACAGAATGGAAGATGAAAGCTGTGGTGAAGATCCCAGGAAAACCTGAAGTCTGCACCTGTAGATTTCTAGCCCAAATGATGGTCATTCCCCTGCCAGCATGCAAAATGTAGATTACCCTCAGCAGACCAAGAATCATGGTGGTGTCTACTCTATGGCCAAGCCTGCCAGTTACAAAGAGACAGGCCACTGGCAATCTTCATTCCACTTAGAGGAATGGCAGGTTGTAGAGGATGCTGCCAGCCTACCCAAGGGCATTTGACAAGTCTGCTAAGCTTGTCCTCTTCCTTGAACTCCTCTGTGTGACTGTCAGACGAAGCTGTGATTCAGTTGACAATATAATATCATTCAGGTCACCCCTTCACTCTCAGCAGCATCACATCCTTCCTTCAAAATCTGGGCAGGTTGAGTTAATGACAAGGAAGCAGCCCTAGCTTTTAAGCCAGACGTAGCTCTGAGCACAATTTAAGTGAAGGCATTTTTTGTGTGTTAAATTTGGAGCCTGCCTCTTTTTACAGTTATGTGACTAATTCTTTCCTGAGGTATCAGAAATAAGCTTTTTAAGAAAACTGAAGTCTCCCTATGAAAGAACAAATATTCTAGAGAATAAACGAACTTTGGAGCCATATTGCAGAGCCTGTCTCTCAGGCCGTCCTTTCTGGCGTCTCAGAGATGAGTCTATTTCAGGAGAGATTTCAATCTCTTCCAGAACATTTCCAGTCCAACTCATCCAGTCCATATTTGAAAAAAAAAAAATGCTAAAGCATATCATCCTAAGAGTTAAAAGAGATTCCTTCCTTCCCTTATTCAACTCACATCTGTGTGGCTTTAATTTGAGCCAATTTCCTTTTATTCGGCCTTCTCCAGACATGGGGAAGATCTGGTCAGCATCTTCCTCATACAAAGGCCTTTAATCAAATTACTCCTTACTCGACTTTTCTTCAGGCTAAACAATTCCACTGTCTTTAACCTTTCTTTGCAGGATTTATTTTCCATCCTTTTAATCATGTCGGTTGGTCTTACCCTGGACCATTTCCAGAGGGTTTTTGTTAATTCCTTCCATATAATTTTAGAAAGTCATTTTGTCTAACAAAACTGAATCCTTTTTTTTTTTTTTCCTTTTTATACTGGGGATTTAACCCAGAGGCACTTAACCACTGAGCCATATCCCCACCCCTTTGTTTTATTTAGAGACAGGGTCTGAGTTGCTTAGGGCCTTGCCAAGTTGCTGAGGCTGGCTTTGAGCTTACAATCCTCCTGCCTCAGTCTTCCAAGTCGCTGGGATTACAGGTGTGTGCTACCATGCCCAGTACCTGCTCTCATTTTTGACGCCGCAGTCTGATTTTGTCCACCAGTAAGTGACATCACTGCATCCAGGGTTTTTTTGTTTTTGTTTTTGTTTTATAATACCTTTTGTTGTCTTCGATTTGTGACTCCATCTTTTGGGACTCGTATTTAGGCAAAGTGAATAGTCTGGTTTCCTTAATTTTTCTACCGTTTCTTACCTTTTCCTTCTTATAACTATTTAAAAAGGCAAATTTTAAACCAAGAGACCAGAAGGGTGTTAGGAGAAGCAGAAGTGACTTGTAGAAAATTGGGATCAGTTATCTGGACATGGTAGTGCATGCCTGTCATCCCAGGGACTCCGGAGGCTGAAGCAAAAGGATCACAAGTTTGAGGCCTGCCTCAGGAATTTAGTGAGGCCCTAAGCAACTTAGAAAAACCCTGTCTCAATGTATTTTTTTAAAAAAGGACTGGGGTTGTAGCTCAGTGGAAAATGCCCTGGGATTTAATCCCCAGTACCAAAAAGAAAGAAAATTAGGACCTCTTGGGTTAAAGAATGGGCTTTTGCTCTAGACCATGTTCTATCTTTTTTATGAAAAGGCAGAAAAGGTTTCTTCATGGTTGATTACCACCTTAACATCAGCAGTAGAATTGGCAGGGAGGTGGATTGATGGGTGAATCCATATACTTAAATGATTTTTCTTGGCTAAATTCACTATGCGAATTCATGGCTTTCTCATGCAAAGGGAGTTTCTGATGGTGTTGGTAGTGGGTCATTCTCTAAGGCTGTTTGTGAAACAATGGTGTTAGCTCAAAGCTGCAAGATGGCCACCCAGAATCTGCAAAAATCTCTGTAGTAATTCTCTTTTTTATTTTTTATTTTGCACATTGGTGTTTGCTACCATCTGGTTCCCAGGAAGCCTAAATCAGCCCATTGGTGCCTGTGTGGAAAGCATCTTTCTTTCTTTTTGATGGGGGGTACTAGGTATTGAACCCAGGGAGAGCTTAACCACTGAGCCACATCCCCAGCCCTATTTTATATTTTATTTAGAGACAGGGTCTCATTCACTTGCCTAGGACCTCAGCCTCCCAAGCCTCTGGGATTACAGACCTGTGCCACTGTGCCTGACTGAAATGACCTTTCTTAATGGTCTGAATATACAGAATCCCTTTTGATAATAAAAGTATGATCCTAGAGCCTGATTATTTTTCTTTGTTATCACCAAAATGTTTTGCTAGTACTCTTGATTTGCTAGTACTCTTGATTCTTGATTTTAATAATCATGTAGCAGCTGATCTTGATTGATGGCTTACTGTGTGCTAAGAAACTTACAAGATTTAATCCTTTCAAGAACTTTTAGAAGATAGGTTCTACTCTTACAGATCTTTTACAGATGAGGAAACTTGAGTTTTAGGAAGCTTGAATAGTTTGTCCATGATTAGGCATTAAGTAATATTGAACTTGGACAATTAAACTTACCTGTTTGGTAACTTGGCTGAACTCCCAGTATGTCAGAGGAGGTTTATTAATAAGAACTAAAACAATATTTATTAATCAAGCTCTTATTGTGTGCCAAGAACTGTCTTGAGCACTTTACCCTGACTGTTGTGGGTGTTTCTCATATTTACCAAAACCCTATCAGGTGGATAACAGTTATCACCATTTTATTGAAGGGACTGGAGGTTCAGAGAAGTTAAGCAACTTGCTGGGATCACAGAGTGAGTGAGAAATGGAGGTAGAATTCATACCCAAGATGTCTGGCTCCAGAACCAATAGGTCTTGGCAGGGAACATTGTAGAAAGGACTGTTATCTAAGATAGACTCCAATAGTTCTGAACAGCCTTCAAATGAAGTGTTCCAGGTTAGCTGGCGGTGGAGGGACCATAGCCATATAAGCTGCTGGCAGGTGTCCTACAGGTTTATCAGCCTTGGCATCAGCTCTTCCTACCATCTTCTGTGCATTATAGCCCCCACCTGCTTTGGACCACAGAGCATTTCTAATTGATGTGGATTTTTTTTCCCTCCCCTCTCTGGTTCTCTGTTCAGCTGGAGGCTTTTTATTCCATCTTTACCACGGAGCAGCAAGACCACGTCAAGTCGGTGGAGTATCTCAGAAATAACTTCCGACCGCAGCAGGCTCTGAATGACAGGGTGGTGTCCAAGTCTGCCATCCGGGACGCCTGGAACCACGACATGGCAGACTTCTTAGAAAACCCACTAGGAACAGAAGCATCTAAAGGTAAATTTGGATGAAGTGTCCTGGCCTTGAGAAAGATTCCTTATCATAAATTACTTTAAAGTAAATAAAGCCAGCCAAGAATTGGAACTTGGTGTTAAGAGTATATCATTCTCTGTTGGTGGAAACTGGCCTGGATGATAAATAGAAGTGCTTGTGGGAAAAACAGGTTAAATAAACATGTTAAAAATTGCCCTTTTGGTCTGGAGGAGGTGATGCATTCCTGTAATCCCAGAAGCTTGGGAGGCAGAGGCAAGAGGATCATGAGTTCAAAGCCAGCCTCAACAACTTAGTGAGGCCCTAAGCAACTCAGTGAGACCCTGTCTCTAAATAAAATATTAAAAAAAGGGGAGAAGACGTGGCTCAGTGGTTAAGCACCCCTGGGTGTTCAATTCCCAGTAACAATAATAATAATTTAGCCCTTTTGACTAATAATAGATGAGTCGTTCTCTCTGCATTTTTACCTTGTTCTTCAAAACTAATTAGTAGCATCTAAAGAATACTTTTGCAGAATGTCTCACTTTTTCTCTGAGCTCAAACATCAGTACCTTTGAATCACTCCCAACACCCACCCATCGTGCAGCATTTCTGCTCACGTCCACACCAGCAAACGCTCCTGCTCTGCCTCTGCACCTCTACTGGAAGCCCCTTGCTTCTTCACACTATTTAACAGTTAATTCCCATATCTGATAAGCATAAGTTTATCATTTTCAGGCATCTTAATCTTTTCTGTTTCTGCTTTCTCATGTGAAATGAGCATGAGTTTCTCTCCCAGGAAACTAGAAAGAGGAAAGCCCCTTCCTTTCAGGCTTTGGAGTTTTCCATCCTATGGCATGCAGCTTAGGAAACACATGGAGGACTAAGACTGGTCAAAGCCCTAGTGCTTTGAAGGGAAGAAGGAAAAAGAAGATATTTTCCTTTGGTATGAAGAGAGTGGCATTTACTAGACTAATGCTCCCTTCCTTTGAAACTGGGTGACCTGGGAAGAGTTTGTCATTGATCAGCGTGGACATAAACTGTGGTCTTTGGTGTGGTCAGTTAAGTGGAGAGCTTTTGTTTCAAGAGCATCTCCACCACCAGCAAAAGAGGACCAGTTTTCAAGCATATGAACTCTGTAGTAATAGGTGGTAGGTATTCCACAGGTAACTGCTTGGACATACTTTCTTGAGAACAAGGATCCTATTTTCAGGCTCTTTTATATGAATATGAGTTGAAAGAAGAAGAATGGAAATTGGGGCATGTGATTCTTCTCTTCCTGTCTCTCTGATTTTCTGTGAGAAGCTCACCAAGCCAAATTGCCTCAATTTCAACTTTAGATTCAAATCATCCAGGCTGACACTGTTTTGAGGGTATTACTGGGGGCATTGGGAGAATTCAGAAGCTCAAAACCTGCGAAAGTTTTCAGGTCAGGTGGGCATAGAAAACTTCACTTGGGATAATTTTTTTTTTAATTTAGCTAAAAATTTCTAAATAAATCAATAAACCTGAACTCAAAGACTTTCTCCCAAGGGAACTTGCTTAGGAGAAGTAGGACTCTAAGGGAGAAATATGTAGAGGGTGAGAAATTTATATCTCAAGTAAGCACAAGATTTGGTGGCTCAGAATTGCTGAGACTGTGACGCAGATAAATGGGCCGAGCCTGCAACAGATGCATCTGCTATACAGAGAGAATGTGTGGCCTTTATTAGCCAGTACAGAATGTAATGGTTTCCCTTGCATTACAGTGTCAACCTAGGCAAGATCCTCCACCAAGTAGACCCTCTCTGAATTTGGCCTGAGCCATAGACCCATCCTTAAATGTGGAGAATTACTTCATTTTATAAGGTTTGTTCCAAATGTCATGCTCATTGCTGACTTTTACCTTGCATGTATATAAAATATAATATAAAATAATTTCTGATCTTTCTAGAGGCACAGATAAAAAAGAGATTCAGGCAGTTCTGTTTGAGTTCTTAACACCACAGGGAATGGAAACTTTCTCTTTACCCCCCTGAGGTAAATGAGTCAATGAAATTAGCTGTAAGCAGATTAATAGGGGAAAGGTCTATGAATTTATCGGACATACAGCAGCATCACACTACAGAAGAGTGAGTATCCAAATATGTAATGGAATCTAGAAGCTTATATACTCCCTCCAGAGGGCAGAGGGGATGCAGCAACTCAGATTAGAGGAAATGATGTCTGGCAAAGGCAAATGCATCCTTATAAGAATAGGTGACGGCCTGTGACAAAGTCTACTGGGCATGTTGCCACCCTCTAGTTTCCTCTCTTGTGATAAAAGTCAGTCTTTCCTGGTTGGTGAAATTCCCAGAGAGAGCAGGCATGACCATGAGTTCCTTTTAGAGGATGTGTCTGCAGGCAGATAAGGAGAACTCAGAGAAAGCAATTCCCTGCATTTACTCTTCCCCAAATGCCCTCAGTTTGGAATCCAAAGTAGCATATTTGGGTATGTCATTTCCTTCGATGTATTTTTTTTTTTTATAATGTGGGTAGAACCCAGGGATGTTTAATCACTGAGCCACATCCCAGCCCTTTTTCAATATTTTTATTTTGAGACAGGTTCTCTTTAAGTCCATAGAGCCTTGCTAATTTGCTGGTGCTGGCGTCAATCTTGCAATCCTCCTGCCTCAGTCTCCTGAGTCACTGGGATTACAGGCATGCACCACCATGCCCAGCCTTCAGCATATTTATTAGAGTGTCCATACACACAGAAAGGTCACATGTAATAGGTGCACATCATGATAAATGTTCCCAAACTTAACATAGCTGAGTAATAAGTACCCAGATCAAGAAATCAACATCCCCAGCACCCCATCATACTCATGACTGTCTGATTCCAGTGTAACCCCCACTAGAAAGCAGCTTTGCCTGTTTGTACATTTCACATACATAGATTCACCTGGCATGTCCTTTGGTGTGTCATGCTTCTTTTGTTTTTTTGTTGGTTTTGAGTATTACCTATGTCTTTGCCCATAGTTATAGTTCTTTCTTACTGCTGATTTCTTAGTGTGACTATTCCAGAATTTGTTCACATCTTACAGTATACATGAAATCATGGATTTTCTCCAAATTTTAGTGATTATGAAAAATTCTTGGGCATGCTTTTTCATGAATACATAGGTTCATCCCTATTGGATATATGTACCCAGGAGTAAATGGCTGTATCCTAAATGGCTGTGCATGTTGAGATTTGGTTAGGTATTGCCAGGCAGTTCCAAATGTGATTGTGTATATCACTTTACACTTCTTCCTGAAGTATAGGAAATTTCCTTGTTCCCACCCCACTGCAGGGATGGGAATTAAACCCAGGGCCTCCAGCATGCTAGGCAAGCATTCTACCACCAAACTGCATCCTCAACCCTCCTCCTTTTTTTTTTTTTCTTGGTACTGAGGATCGAACCTAGGGGCCATTAACCACTGAGCCACATTTCAGTCTTTTATTTATATTTATATATATTATATATATATTTTATATATATTTGTATATATATACAAATATATATATTTGTGTGTATGTGTGTGTGTGTGTATATATATATATATATATATTTATAAAAACACATATTTATTTTTTTCTTTTCTTTTTTTTTAAGAGATGGGGTCTTGCCAAGTTCCTGAGGCTGGCATTGAACTCTGAATCCTCCTGCCTCAGCCTCCTGAGCCACTAGGATTAAAGGTGTGCACCACTGCACCCAACCCCCTTCTAATTTTGTATCAGGCTTTTGGGGGTTCATATGTACATAAAATACAGGTATTACAAGTATACAGTCTGATAAGTTTTAATAAATTTATAGCCATGCTGCCATAGCAGTTGTCCAGGTATAAGGCCCTTGAGGGCCACAGTTTGTGCATGCCCACCTGTGGTCAGTGCTTCCTTCTGTCCTCAACCCCAGCCAACTCACAGGAATCATCTATATTGTGGCATATTTTAGTAGGTCATTGCTTTTATTGCTGAATAGTATCTCTGCTTGTGTTTACCGATAGCCTTATTGAGATATGATTCACATGTCATATAGTTCATTCTTTTCAAGTGTACACTTCAGTAGTTTTTAGAGTATTCACAAGGTTACACAGAACATTGTGAACATCACCAGAACATTTTCATTACCCCACAAAGTAACTAACCCATGAGCAGGTCACTCCCTATTTTCCTTCCTCTCTTTTCCTCAGTCCTCCCTCTCTCCCTCCCTCAACCCTAGGCAACTACAACATATATTCTATCTCCAAGGATTTCATTCCTGTGACCAAAATACCTGACACAAACAACTTAGAGAAGGAAAGTTTATTTGGGGCTCACTGTTTGAGAGGTTCAGTCAGTGGTTGGCCAACTCCTTTGCTCTGAGCTTGAGAGAGAGAACATCCTGGCTGAATGGCATGGCAGAGGAAGGCTGCTCAACTCATGCAGCCAGGAAGCAGGAGGAGAGAGAGATCCAGGCACTGGGGACAAAATTTAAGCCCCAAAGGCCCACCCCCAGTGATCTACTTCCTCTAACCGTGCCCCACCTGCCACTAGTTACCACCTGGTATAATAGTCCTTTGAAATTACTAATCCATCAGGTGGATTAATCCATCGATTCACTTATTGCTCTCATAATCTAATCATTTCACCTCCAATAATTGTCCATTGTCTAACACTCAGGCTTTTGGAGATACCTTATATCCAACCATAGCAATTTGTTTATTCTGGATGTTTTTTAAAAATAGATCATAGAGTACTTTTTGTCTCTGGCTTCTTTGACTTGAAAAAATATTTTTAATATCTGTGCATATAGGAGCATGAATTGAAGATTAGTTCAATTTTATGGCCAAATCATGTAACACTATATGGTTATACCACTTTTTGTTGATTCATGTATCAATTACTAGGTATTTTGTTTTCTTTCCACTTTTTGCCTATTAATAATTTGCTCTGAACCTTCACATTCAAGTTTTTGTGTGGGCATATGTTTTCACTTCTTTTAGATATAAACTCAGGAAAATTGCTGAGTCCTGTCGTAACCCTAAGTTTGTAGTGTTGAGGAACTGCCTGTTTCCAAATTGGCAGCACCCATTTATATTCCCTTGGACACCGTATGAGGAGTCCAGTGTCTTTGCCAACACTGGTTTGTGCATCTTTTTTTATTTTAGGTGTCCTAGTAAATGAGAAGTAATTTTCTTCTGTACTTTTTTTTTTTTTTTTTTTTTTGGTACTGGGGACTGAACCCAGGGATACTTAAGTACCAAGCCACATCCCCAGATTTTTTTTTTGTTTTTTTTTTTTTAAGAGACAGAGTCTCAATGAGTTGCTTTGATACTCACTAAGTTGTGGTAAAAAATATATCAAAAAATGTTCAACATCTCTAGCAATAAGAGAAATGCAAATTAAAACTGCAGTAAGACTCCATCTCACTCCATTTTGACAAATTACAAGAATACAAGTAACAGTAAATAATGGCAAAGATGTGGGGAGAAGGGCACTCTCATCCATTGTTGGAAGGACTGCAAATTGGTGAAACCACTTGGAAAGCATTGTGGAGATTCCTTAGAAAACTTGGAATGGAACCACCATTTGACCCAGTTATCCCACTCCTCATTCTACCCAAAGGACTTAAAATCAGCATACTCTATATAGTGACACAGCCACATCAGTGTTTATAGCAGCTCAATTCACAATTGCTAGGGGAACCAACCTAAGTGTCCTTCAACAGATGAATAAAGAAAATGTGGCATATGTACACAATGGACTATTACTCAGCCATAAAGAAGAATGAAATTATGGCATTTGCTGGTAAATGGATAGAACTGGAAAATATCTTGCTAAGTGAAATAAGTCAATCCCAAAGACCAAAGGCTGAATGTTCTCTCTGATTTATGGATTCTAACCAAAACAAGGGAGGTTGGGAAGAGGAATAATGGAAATCCATTGGACTAGACAAAGAGAAATGAAGAGAAGGGAAGGGGGAATAGGAAAGACAGTAGAATTAACTGGTCATAACTTTCTTAGCCTTGTATTTGTATACAAGGGTATACTCCAGGGTAACTCCATATCATGTATGGGAACCTAAACAGAATAAGTTAGACTTTTTGTATGTATATTCTGCCAAAATGTATTCCACTGTCATGTATAACTAAAAAAAAAAATTAAAAACAAAAATATTTTAAAAAAATTAATTGCTGAGGCTGGCTTTGAATTCACAATCCTCTTGCCTCAGCCTCCCAAGCTGCTGGAATTATAAGTGTGCACCACCATGCCTGGTGTTTTTGAATTCCACTTCCCTAGTGATTAAGGATATCACTTTTTGTTTTTAAGTGCACCTGACCAAATGCTCTGCATTTCCCCTCCCCTCCAAAGAAAACTAGAGTAATTCAACAGGTCAGTAGGCCACACTCCCCCGCACAGGTGCTAGCAGTCATCTGGCAGCCTGCAGGACTCAGTTCACTGATCTTAGAGATGTAAGCAGTAAACAGGCAACACAAAGTCTGTTGCAGAGGGAAAAAAAAAGATTTCAAGAAGAGAGTGGTATTCTGCAATCTTTGGGTAATTCTAAAAGAACAAAGCTTATCGGATTGGCATTCTCTATTAAATCATTATAAAAAGCTTTCAATGCCAAAGAAAACCATGATGTTTTATACATTTATTGGGCTGTTGTCACAGAAGAAAGGAAAATAAATTATGTAAGGCAGGAGTTATTTAAAAACTTTTTTGGTTAAGGGCCAGATAGTGACTATTTTAGGCTTTTTGTAGGCCTGACGGTCTCAATGCAGCCATTGTGGCATGAAGGCAGCCGCAGACACCTTAGAAATGAATGGGTGTAGGAAATGTCTTCCAGCAAAACTTCAGTTACACAAATAGGTGCAGAACAGATTTGGCCTGGGAACCCCAGTTTACTGACCCTTGCTTTAAGGAGTGGGTGGTCAAACTCAGATTGAGAAACCATAGGCGTATTTTAAGGTAAACACTTAATGTCTTAAAGATGGTCATGGGGCTGGGGATTCTGCTCAGTGGTAAAGCACATGCTTAGCATTCTTGAGACCCTGAGTTCCATCCCCTGCATTAAGGGAAAAAATGGTGGTAGTAGCCATGACTGAGTTGATCAGTTGTGCTTTTCCTTTCCACTGCAACACCCTAGGCCCAACTAGAGGTTTTTCAACTTGGTAGTGGACTACTTGCCAAGTCACCTTATCACTTGATCATCTTCCACATCAGATGTGCTGCCAGAGCCTTAGTTGACTGAACATAGCTCCTCACCACCCCATTCCCCTGGCTCTCATCATGAGCTAGAGCACGCAAGCTGTGGTGGGTGCCTGAGAGAATGCATCCCCCTCCAACCCTCTGTCAGGATGATGGGACGTACTGGAAGTGAAGAAACAGGATCCTGCCTTTCAGTGCCAAGCACGAGAGACGTGGGCACGTAAAACACCCAAGAAAGGGGAGGAAAACTCATCTTAATATTGGATTGTCGCTGAAGAACGGCATAATGAGTGTCATCCACAAAGAATATAAGGCTTTAGTTCCAGTAAATGGAAACAATATTTAGGCTTAGTGGATTGTTCAAGGGACATCCAATCCGCCACTCTGCCCTTTGTAAGTAACTAACTTGGACAGACTTTAGGATTTAATGGGCTGTCATTTCAGTTATTCTGCAGCCTGTCCCAGGCACATGGAAGAGCATTCTGTGATTAAGTGCTGAATATTGTCCATTGTGAAGATATTTGGAACAGTGAACGGAGAAAAATAACTTTGCTTCCAACAACATAAAACATATGGTTTATTAATTTAACAAAACCTGTTCAACCCACAGTGGAATCAGAACCACTTGATCTGATAATTTGATTTGATGGCTTAATTAAAGTGACACCGTATAATGTAATAAAAGCAGAGGAAACGGAGAGGACACTGGGCTCCCTGCATGCCCTTCAGTCTCGTAAGTCCATGCTGTTTTTTTGGAAAATAGTTTTGGCTTCTGCTGATGGATCTCTTTTTCAGCTCCATTTTTCGGTGCTAAAGATTGCTTTCTGTTTTGGCGAAAAGCAGTTCTTAAGGACATACACCTCCACGTGAGAATGCCTGAGTAACTAGCCGATTTTAAATCAGAATACATTGAGGAAGAGTGTCACGTTTTCTACCTAAATTAGCAAACAGAAGTAAATCCATGATTGCTTTAAATAAAAACAGAGTTTGACATGGAAATCATCATATTTTTTGCTATTTTTAGAGAAAATATTAATGTTGTTCTATTTTCAGTTTAATCATTTCCAATATGCTGGGGTTACTTTGTCTTATTAAAAGAAGCTCTGATATAGATGTTTCATTCCTTTGTAGGCAACTTCCCACCCAGAAACTCTTCCCAAAAGTTGTCCTGTTACTTCCAGAAACTTTCAGGACAGGAAAGCGCTATGACCCTGGACATTCTCCATTATCTTACTTTTGAAGGTCCTGCCTCCCCAACTTTTTTCTTTTTTTTTTTTATACCAGAAATTGAACCCAGGGGTATTTAACCCCTGAGCAATATCCCCCAACCCTTTCTTTATTATATTTAGAGACAGGATCTCACTGAGTTGGTTAAGATTTCACTAAGTTCCTGAGGCTGGCTTTGAACTAAGGATATCCTCCTGCCTCAGCCTCCCAACTTACTGGGATTACAGGTATACACCACCATGCCCAGTGGTTCTGCCATATTATATTCGGCATTTTTAAATGCTCAAATACCCCATGATTACCTTGATTTTATGTGAATATGTAAGAGGTGGGGTAGGTTGCCTTTGATTGGCTGTCACAATGTTGGTGTTCTATAGGCATTTCATGTAGCGTTGTCTCTGTTCATTTTCTGTTACTGCAGCATAATACCTGAGGCTGGGTAATTTGTAAAAAAGGGGTGGGTATTTTGGCTCATGGTTTTAGAAGTTAGAAGGTGCTGGCAGCTGTTCAGCTCTGGTTGAAGCCTCGTGGTAGTTTGCATCATGGCAAGAAAAAAAAGCAAGTGACGTGGAAAAGAGAGGGACAGAGAACAAAGGTGCTAATCTGCCTTGTAACCATCTCCTGAGATTTGTTCACTCCATAAATGCCTTCACAAGGATGGGGCCCCCATGACCTAATCTCTCCTTAAAGTCCCCATCATTTTCAACACCACTATACTGGGGACCATGCCCTAACATGAGTTTGGGTGGAGGCAAGTCACATTCATACCATACCAAATGTCAACTATTTTGCCTCATGTTTTGTGGCCAGTAAACTTCTTTACATATGTTGGACATCTTCAGCCATCATTGAAATGCTTATCCACCATGCTGAAACAACTGTGGTTAAAAAAAAAAAAAGAGAGAGAAAAGGCTAGGAAGGGGGTTTTGTGCACTAGAAGCTATACTAACCTCTTCCATTCACATAGGCTTTATTTAATCCTCAAAGCCACCTTTGCCAGGATTCGCTGTTCACTCATCAAGTATTTATTGAGCATCTACTATGAGCAAGCTCTAGGCATTAGAAGTCAAGGTGAGCAGGACAGGAGTCCCTCATCATGGAATTTGTAGTCAGCTGATGATAAGCTGAAGCATTGTTCTGGACTATATTCAATCCAGGTGCTTACAGTGGGGAATTGAGGAGAGGGTCTTCCTTAGGTAGGGCAGGTCCTGCAGAGAGCTAGAGGGAAAGGCCATTTGTAAAAACCTTAAACCTTAAGTAAGAGCCCAGAAGATCCTGGAGAGGGAGGCAGGAACCAAGTCTAGCAAAGACTTTTATATGGTGAGGGTTGTTATCTGACACAGTGGGATGCCTGTGAGGGATAATTTTATTTATTTATTTATTTTATTTACTTACTTATTTATTTATTTATTCATTTTATTCCAGGGATTGAACCCAGAGCATTTAAGCACTGATCTATATCCCCAGCCCTTTTTTACATGTTTGTAGAGATAGGGTCTAGCTAAGTTGCTGAGGCTGGCTTTGAACTGCCAAGACCCTGGGATTACAGGCATGTGCCACTGCACCCAGCTGCTTGGAGAGTTTTAAGCAGTGCCACAGAATGATCTGAAGAGGGCTGTGAGTCCATCACTTGGGCCTTGTGTGGACAATGTTGGCAGAGCACTTGGAGTCTGCAAGACCAGCAGGAGGCAGCCAGGGATATTCCAGGTCAACTGAGGATGACTGCGATAGAGATGGAAGTGACCAGCTAGGAAGTGATTTTTGGAGCAGAGCATTTGGACAGGGATGAGTGGAGTAAGCAACAAGAGAAGTGCAGACTTATGGTTTCTCTGTAACAGCTGAGGGCTCGACACCCACAGAGTATGAGTGATTCATCCAGAGCCTCTCAGCCAGGCAGTGGTGGAGCCAAGATGTGAACGAAGATCCTTTTCTGTCCAAGCACAGCATTCCTTCCATCATGTCAGGACTGAGGGAATCCACAGGCAGTGGCCTCTTTATTATTATGTTATCAGATGGCTTGAGCAACATAATATGTTACTCCTTTGCTGAATGAAGGGGATTTGAAACGAAATATACTAATGGAGATCTAACGCTTTTTCCTTCCTAAGAAGGGACTATTGGCCTCTACTTAGCTTTATCTGTTTTTTCAAGTTATCCTAGTTGCTCAGGTCATCAGTCATGAGGCCCTGGTCATGTGTTCAGTCCCTGGGAGGCCAGTACACCTACTTGATCTGTACAGCAGGACCTTCAAGGAGGAGGATCTTGTGCATCCTTGAAGCATCAGTCTTTACAGTACCTAAAACAGCAGGTGCACGGCCATCGCTCAGTGACTGATGGAACAGTACAAGGCAGTGTTAGAATATAGATTTGGGAGTCTGTCAAAGCTAGAGTCCAGTCCTCAGCCAACCATTTACTCCTACGTGACTTTGCCCAGTTGGCATCTAAACCTTTGTTTCCTTGTGTCTAAAAATAGTAATAATACACATACCTCTTATCAGCCTCTGAACTTTTAAGTGAGACAATCATAGGACAGATAGTACAAGGTCTGGGACATGGGAAGTTGTCTGCAAATAATTGTGCTTTCTGGTCAGTGGATCAGTGGTGGCTTCTTTGCACACTCAGAGCCACCTATTATATTTGACACAGACATTGGAAAATGCATTTCAGAATGAGGGAGTGTGAAGCCAGGCCCTTTGCACCTGTTGCATCCTTTCCAGGGAAATCCATGGCCCTTAATGTGATCTACCAGCTAAGTCCCTGCCCAGACCCATCTTGCACATCACTTCCTTTGGCTTCCTCTGCTGCAGTCATCAGTGCTCAAGAGTGTCAGGTTCCTGTCTCAGCTAAAATGGTTTTTTTTCCCCTTCATATCCAGCTCTCCCAGTAACCCATAAGCTCCATGAGGGATATGACTTGATTTTTTTTTCACTCTCTTGGAAAAAGGGTGCTATAATCACTGATGATTCCTCAGTAAATATTGTATTGAATAGATGAATGGAAAAATGGATGAGTGGATAGATTGTTAACTCTTGCATGGCAGGTGACCAGGATTAAAAGATTCTTGCCACAGTAGTTGGCACAACCAGGGCATTGACATTTAGCCATGCTAGGCACTCTTATGGAGACAGCATAGCCAGGCATTTGGAGTTGAATTCCATGCCATTTCCAGGACCCAAAGTCAGAGGCTTCACCTATTTGGGAAACTGTCCTCCACTCTCACCAGAAAACACTTTGGATGGAAACATTCATTCTGAAAAGAAAAGAAGAAAAAATAAAAGAAAACACAGAGAGGGCTTTCCCTGCTGTCCTAAGGAATAGCCTAAAGGCAGAGAGTTGAAGACACTTAGGGTGGCAGGGGCCAGTGTCAGGATGCTTCCAGGTACCACTGCTATCATGGCTTGGGAGTTGTTGAGCGGAGACAGGTAACAGATTGGAGGGCCTGTCAATCATTTTCAAACTTTATACATTTTACCTCATTAGTTAATCCTCTGTCTCCAGGCAAGTGGGCAGAGTTTGATGCTTAAGGCCGACTTAGCACCCTCCTCCAGTTTCTGCTTTTCTTTGCTCACCAGAGAATTTTCTCTGACACTGGATTTGTTTGTGTGGGCACCATGGTGCTTGTGAACAGCAATCTGGAAATTAACAAAGGCCAACAGCATCCTTCCTCCCAGAGCGACATACCTCTCCTTCCTTGTAACTAGCATTCATAGCCCGTGAAGCATGAGGCTCTGGGATGTTTGCATGCAGCTCCTTGGAGCCACAGGAGGAGTCAAGCAGGGAGACAAGACTATTTATCTTCCCCCTTCTTCCCAGTGTTTATTCCTTAAGCTGAGGCGATTGAGGTTGTTTTTGTCAGGTACTATCCAGAAATATGGAAGGAACCTTGCTTTCTTGTAGCATAAGAAATAGTCTAACCTGCCTGCCCTTGAGAATCAAGGAACACCTGTGTGAGCACATGGCAGCGAGGACCCCAACCAGTCCTCCTTTCCTCATAGCACAGCCAGTGGCCCAGTGTCCTTGTGGTTGCTGGCTGCACTCCTGGGCAGTTTCATGATTCCAGAGCACTGGCTTGGGCCAGAATGAATGTCTTGGCTGTCAAATTTCAAATCTGTGCCTGTGCCAAGAAGCCTCCGCCTGTATATCTGATACTAAATGCTGTTAGGGTTACCAAGTGCACAGACACGTGTGGTTCCTGTGTTTCCCAGAAGAGAGAAGCCTTCTCAGTGAGGAAGGTGCTGCCCATTTGAAAGGGCAGGTTATTCATCTGCCAGCTGCAAAGCTGGAGCTCCTCCAGTTTATGGACCCATTGGCTAAAGGCAGCCACTGGACAGCTGTGGCTCTGTCTCTGCCTTGTGCTTCCAAATCTTGTGATTTCCAGCTGGGGATCACTAGAGGGCACTGCCTGTACCTAGCCCAGTCTCTCCATTCAAGCAGCAGGTCAGTTTCCTGTTTCCTTCTTGGGACCCCTTGACCAAGCCCAGCAGCGACTGCCTGAGGTCAGTTACCTGAGCACAGGAGACCCTAAAACCATACAGTGTAGGGCCATCCTTACCAAATGACCAGTCGATGGATCCAAATGTTCCATTTGGGGGGGGGGATGCAGTGAGGTTGGAATTCAAATGATCCTGCCACTTCACCCCACTAAGCCAGAACTGAGAGTAGCAGGTAGCTAGGAAGAATCAGAGATCCAGAGGCAGTCTGTCCAGTGAGGGGTCCAGCATTCCTTTCAAGTACAGTAGGTACCAAACCTATTTCTAAGAGGGAAATTATTTTAAGGGCCAGATGGAAAACAAATGAGGACATCTTGACCAATTCAATCATAATCATCTTAAATAAGTTATTTAAATGAAAGACTAGCTTAGCCCATCTGTGTAAGTGACTAGTTGATTTCTTGCCATGGCTGTTGGGATCACTTAGCCAGCTTGTAGGCTCTTGAATCTTGGATAGTGTTTAGATATCAGTCTTGCATTGCTAAGGGCAGCTTTAGGGCTCTATTTTAAGTGACCCAGCTTCTTCTTCACAGCTTTAATATCTTTTTAGCAGTGAGAAACAGGAGATTTGGCCAGAGGAAACCCAACTATAATGCAAGGGTGCTGGGTGTTTGCCTGCCCTTGGTCTGTAGCCTGGTCTCTCTACAGATCCTTATTTGGAGCCCACAACTACAGCCAGGCAGGGAGAAGCAGAGGAAGTGAAGAGACACCATGTAGAAAGGATGCTGTGTTCAGTTCAGGTGGAATCAGTGCACTTTTCTCTCTGGAAGGAAATCAGGGCATCTTAAAGCTGAAAGGAGGGAAGGGCCCTGAGTGCCTGGAATCCCACTTCCCACCCAGAATCCAAGATGCAGCTGTTAATGTCCATCGGGGCTGGGAAGATGCATATTCTGAACTTTGTCACCTCCCTTTGTACTGAACCAAACAATGCTTTTTCCTGTACAGGACATGGACACCTCCCATGGCCTTTAGCTTGCAGAGGAAGAGGGATATCATTTAGAAAAAACAGACTGTAAGGCAGTAGGAGAGTCAGGAGTAGCATAATGTGGGAAAGTCCAAAGCATAGGCACAGAGCACAGGAGAACTGAATTTCTGCCTCTGCCTTCCAGGGCAGTGCCCAGTACTATTGTTGACTGAGCGTGGAGCTCTGTCACATGCACATCAGCAATCATGTTCAGATTTGCCGTCTGCCATGTCATTGCAACAGAGTGTCTAACACTCACTTGTTTGCTGAGAAACTGAACTGTAGTTCAGAGCTTGTTCATAGCAGTGGAGGAGATGCCATTGCGTGGTGTAGGAGAAAAGTCCACCTGCTACAGGTGACATCAGTTAAGACACCAAAGACTTAAAACTCAAAAGCAGTTGTCCTGGTGCTTGGCAGAACTTGGGGTGACTATAACCAGGGTCTCCCACATCAGAAGATGGACATCCAGAACAGTCTGGCCCCCAGAGTCAGACCCACCCTCAGATGAACCCTGGCTCCAGCACCTGCTGGCCTTGGGACCTTGCCTCAGACCCACTCCTCATTCTCTGCTCCCAGCCTCTCTGGCTTTCTCTCCAGTTTTCTCTCACAGGGTCTCTGCAGCCTTTTTTTTTTTTTTTCCGTCTTACACACTCAAGCTTCTTTTCCTGTTCACTGTATAAACATCAATTCATTGTTCAGATTTCAGCTCCAACATCACTCTGCTCAGCAAGTCTTCCCTAATCCATCCCCAAAGTCTAGATCAGGGCCACTTACTAAATTTTAATACAGAGCTCCTGTAACATTTTCCTTAAAAGCATATGTACATATGTGTCTCTTAGTGCCAAGAATGTTTACCATATTTCATTGCATAATCATCACAGATTTATACCAATTTGTTTTTTCAAAAAGTGGGTGCCACCATTATGTGGAAGTTTTTTTAAAAAAAAATATTGTGCCTGTATTGCTTGAAAATCATTTATTACTAAACCATCTTTAGTGCAAGATTAGGATGCATCGAATATTGATGAATGAATATACTCAATGTAGTGGCGAAAATCATATGTGTGAAATGTGGTATGCTTTTGGGTGCCCTTATAACCATATGATGGGTCCCATGGTCCTATGGACATATTCGTAATTTTACATATAAAATAAAATATTACTGGTTGTATGGGAAGCCAGTTATCATGAGATGTGATCAAATTGTTTTAAAATTGTGATGTACAATTTATCTGCTTCTTAATGAAGGCATTTAAATTACAGATCTAGCAGCAGGTCTAGTAGCAATTAGACTCAACTGTGGGTGATGTCACACTGACCTGCTAACACCACTGTAGTTTGTTGTCGACATTTGAAATGTAAGAAGACGGTACATTGTAGAGATTAGTGAAAATACCAGTGCGCTTCTTCCCCATCCAAATTCCTAGATTGGGTGAATTCTCTCCAGAGACCCTAAGGAACCCCAAGTTAAGAAGTCTGTTTTAAGGAGATTAAATGGTTGGCATCTTTTCTCCTCCTGGGCCACCATCTGCAGGAGGTCAGAGGCCATGTTAGCCTGTGCTCACTTTTATCCTAAGTGCCTGGTCCAGGGCTTGGCTGTAGTGGATGCTCAGTAAATATCAGCAATAACTCTTCTCCTAGCACTTCCAGTATGTCATTGGGGAATCTTGTGAGTTTCATGTGCTTATCCTGGAAGTTTTCACTTAAGCTTTATCCATATCCACAACCAGTTTTATTCAGAACCAAAGCAGTCTGATTCCAGCATAAGAGAATGAATGACTCTCCTAGATCTAGGTCTTTAAAACTAGGGTTGTCTTAGAGCCAGTAGCCCCAAAGAGTTAGAGTAGGATTTGATAACATCAGGTCACTGAGAACAGAAAAGGGGGGCCCTGGGGGGAAGAAGGCATGAGGGATAGAGGAGTGGACAGTAAGTTGTTTATACAAAGGATTGTTAACCCTTGAAGAAGCCACTGTCCCTAGACTGTGGTAGTGATGCATAGCCTCTGCATGGGATGGTATGTAACTTTCTTGATGTTTTTATTAACCATTGTGCAGATAGGAAAACAGATGTGGGAAGGAAAGGTGGAGAGAACACAAATGAGCACTTATGGCCCCCACCATCTCTGGTTCAGAACCAGAGTGACTGAGTTCCAGTTCTGAATGCTCTTCCCACTCTTTGTCCTTGCCCTCCCCCCAGTGACTTGGTCTCTCTGGACCCCTGTGTCTTCATCATTATTGGGGAAGATACTTGAACCCACCTCTTGGAGTTGGTTACTGGGTGCATGTGTTACAGAGCCGGGGCCTTCCAAAAAACTGAGGCAGCACAAAGACTCCCCTCTTCACATCCCAGTTCTTGCTGTCACGTCGGAAAGATTTCAGACATGTCACTCAGAGTAACAGGAATGAGTTTATTGAAGGGCTAGGGAAAGGGAAAAGGGACACTCTCAAGGGAGAAAGTAGGTTGTTTCAGAGATTAGAGAGGCAATGTGCCTCTCCTGCAGTCCAGTTTTATTGGGTATCCCAGAGAAGTTTGCAGAGAGTCCTGCCCAGGTTCACCTCTTGACTTTTAACTGATAGCAAGGTGTCATCAGTCTTTCAAGTCCCCACTGCCATGGCAACTCTAGGTTACTTTGGCCCATGCTGACTGGTTCTAATTGGATCCTTTTTTTTTTTTTTCCAATTTTTTTTTGTAGTTGTAGATGGACAGCATGCCTTTATTTGTTTATTTTATGTGGTGCTGAGGATCAAACCCAGTGCCACACATGTGCTAGGCAAGTGCTCTGCTATTGAACTACAACCCCAGCCCTCCTTGGATTCTTAACCATACATTCTTATAGATTTTGTGGTTAAGAGGAACTATCCTTATCTCTCAGAGTTTCAGGATCTGGCCACAAAAGTCTCCCCCCTCAGGGTATCTTGGGTTCCTCTTTTCAACATTATCTCGGACCTGCATTTCTCCTGCAGTGAACAGGGAGCTTGCTGAGGAATGTGACACAGCCTGTCCACTGAGGCCAGGCAGGGCTGCAGGCAAATTGCTTCTTAGAAAAGAAAGCGTGTGGGGGTCAGCAGTGTGGGCACATTTATGGAATTAGTCTCCTAACCTCCTGTTCCCCCAACCTCATCTGTCTGCTCCCAACATATGGATGCTCTGATATGAATGTCCAGGGCCCGGCCAGCATGCTGTGTGCATGTGGGAGCTGGGAAGCGGTCACTTGATCCCATTTGGAAGTTGTACATCCAACAAGTGCCAGAGGTGGGATCCTGCTTTGATTCCCTCCTTTCTGGTTCCAGAACCTTCCTCAGGGCAGTTTGTTCTTCCTGAGCTCTTGGACAGTGAAGGAGGTGTCACCCCAGAGCCCTGAGCTTCCTGATTTGAAGTCCTGTGTGGTCCATTGTTGGGGACTTTGTCTTTATCCAGATGTCTTTGATACTGTCCTTCAAAAAGAGAAATCCCTCCTAGAGGCCATTTCATTGCAAAGCTCCCCTGAAGGACTCAGGATTCAAGGGTTCCTGAGCCATGTTGGAGAGACACAGAAATGACAGATGTTTAAGCAATATGAAGCAAGTCTCTCAACTCTGTCCCTCCCTGTTCCCTTCTGCTTGGAAGAGGAGACAGTGCTTACTCCCTCCGCTCCTGAGCCAGCCAGGCCCGCCCTCAGAGATGACACTGACTTTCAGACATAGTTACCTAAAGCCCCAAACAGAGAGCCTGGGGTTGGGGGAGGTGGGGAGACTTAGCATTTACTTGTGGAACTGCTGAGAAAACATCCTTGACGTTGATTTAGAACCAGAGGACCTTGGGTGCTCTGCTAGAAGCCTCTTCACTGTTTAACGAAGCCTGGGATCACGATTAAAGGTGGTTCAGAGTGCAGACAGAAATCCTCAGAGCTGGCACAAGGACCATCTGAGATGCCTGTGAAAAGCCATCAGACCCGGTGGAAACGTAATCAGGCCTCTGAGAACAGAGAGGCTGGTGTCAGGGGCACCTCACAGGGGTATCTGTTTAGTGACCTGGGTGTGGCATAGTTACATAGTACTTCCTGCATAGTTAAAACTCTTCAGTTTTGTGCAGGACAGCACTCCGCATGAGCTAGGCCAGCAGAAAACTCACCTGGCCCTGAGTGCCAGGCGGCTGCAGGTGAGGTGGATCGAGAGGTGATGGGGAACAGTGGGGACTGTGACAGACATGGGCACACACCCTTAATCTCAAAGAGACGATTGTTCTGCTGCTGCAGTTGGCCACTGCCGCATGTAGGTGCAGGCTCAATTTAAATTACCAGATGTATGTATAAAATATGCCAGTTTTTTAAACACTGTGTGAGCCCAGTGTCTTGTGTCGTTTCCCCACCCCTCACCATATGTGCCTGAGGCCCACAATCTCTGATTTATCCACAGTTCCTATAATCCTCACACTGACCATTTAAGGAGGACATTTCCTTGTACACTCACCCACTTTACAGAGAATACAAGGGGCTGTCTTGGTCTTACACCAGCTCTTCCAAGCCAATTCATAGTCTCATGCCAGCCACATGCAGTGGAACATGGCTGTAATCCCAGCAATTCAGGAGACTGAGGCAGGAGGATTGCAAGTTTGAGGACAGCCTGGGTAACTTAGTGAGTCCCTGTCTAAAAATAAAAAGGGTCTGAGGATGTAGGTCAGTGGATTAACCTTGGGTTCAGACCTCAGTAATGCAAAACTCTCTCATGCTGCTTTTTTCTGCTTTATATTTGAACTATGTTGGAAGGAAAGATCTCCATCACTGAGCAAGCAAGCAGGACTTTGGAAGCAAGCTGCCTCTTCCTGCAGAGTTCTTTGATGGGCCTCTGGTTCCCTGGCTCATCCCCCAGCTGCTGAGCATTCTGGGATTTTGTTGCCTCCATAGACTGAACGCATTTCCTAATTAGCAAACATCCCTTTGCAGAAGGCATGAGTTAAAGATTGGGGACAGGATCGCCACACAAACTACAGGCTCCTGAAGGTGACCTCCAGGAATGAATTGTGTGGCACTGATGTTAGAGATGGGAATCTCATCTGGGTGCTGCCTGAAGAGCCAAATCTTTTTTTCTGACAATGAAACGTGAGCCCCCTCCTAGGGCACTTGTGACCAAGAACTTGTTCCCTGCTCTGGAGGTGTTTCCAGCCCAGTCAGAGGAACAGATGGTGAGGACACAGTGTACTGGGCACTCTGAGGAGAGAAGAGGGGCCACATGATGTTGAGGGAAGCTTGATCTGAAGCCCATCCCTGAAGCTGGGGTGGGGCTGACCGGAGATGAGCAAGTGAAGGAGAACTTGAAAAGCCACAGGGATGGAAACAGGAAGTGCATCACAGAAGCCTTGCACATCCACATTTTTTGTAGGTGCATTATAGTTGTATATAATGGATTTGTTGTTACATTAATGTGCATGCACACATTACAGCAATATAATTTGGCCAGTATTAAACTAAGATTTTTATTGCATGTGCCACTAACACGTTGTTCAGCAGATTTGTTCTGAGAGCATACTGTGTGCCAGCAACTGCTGTAGATTCAAAGACTGCGTAATGAATAAGGCAGAAAAGGCACCAGCCTCGTGCACTTACACTCCCATTTGGGTGACTCAGTCCATTCCACAAAGTCAGTAATTTAATTCCCTGTAGCTATATATTCTATCAAGAATCTGAGTACTATGGAGGAGCTGGCTTGTCAGTCTGAGCTGAGAAGTAGAGTTCACTGCCAAGAATATAGATGCAGTTGAGCCGTGTGTGGTGGCGCATGCCTGTAATCCCAGTGGCTCAGGAGGCTGAGGCAGGAGGATCTTAAGTTGTAAGCCAGCCTCAGCAACTTAGTAAGGCCCTAAGCAACTTAGCAGAAAAAAAATAAATAACACACACACACACACACACACACACACACACACATATGTATATAGATGCAGTTGATAAACATGTTTCAATTAATAGTTTGGCCTCTCCCTTTATCTTCTAAGTCTGAAACCAGCACACTACTGAACTACTGATCTATGGGCCCAAACTCACCTGCCATTATCTTTCGAAACACATGGTTTTTATATTTTTAGACAGTAGGAAAAAAGTCACTAGAAATTTTGTGCACATGAAAATCAGGAAATTGAAATACAGTGTCCATAAAGTTTTCCTGGGCATAGCCACATTCATTCATTTTACTTGGTACCTTTGCAGCTTTGTGCTTCAAAGACAGAGTTGGTAGTTGATATCTGGAAACGAAAGCAGAAAATATTTCCTATTTGGTTATTCGTGGAAAAAATGTATATTTTGGTTATTCGTGTGGAAAATGTATATTGCTATTCTCTATTCCTCCCAATCTGGTACACTGTGCCCAGAAAAATTCTCCCTGTCCAGGAAGGTGAAGAAGGAGACAGAACTGAAGTGAAGCTTCTATTCATACAGTGTTTCTCATAGATCCCAGGCAGGGGTTCCTTATCCTACAAACCTGTGGTCCCCCTGAGGCTCTTCTGTTGTGTAGTCTGGAGCAAGAATGGTTTTGCAAGACCATAATTACAGAATTCCCTTTCTAGCAGGTGATTCCTTTAGAGATAGGCCACACCTGCTTCCTTGTATAGCTTAGCTCAATATTTTCTCATATGTTGAGACAGTGGAATTCTTCCCGTTCCATCAAGCCCTATTTATTGCAAGGAAGTATACCCATGATTTATAGGACAAAACACAGCAACAACAATTTCACTCACAGAGCACATGCTTCCATTTACATCAAATTGTATTTATGAACTTTCCTATATGTATGGAGAGATAGAACTCTATCTGGATGTTGGATCCCCCGAATGTTCTCAAAGGTTATCTGGGTTGCATTGAGATTTGGGGTGATTTTTAAAACTTCCTTCTTACTTTTTTGTACCACGTGTTTGGCTTTTTAAAAAATTAACATAAATCATCTTAATCTGCACAGAGCAACCCAGTTGTTTTCATTTCAAGAAGTAAGAAGGGCCGGGCGTGGTGGCGCACGCCTGTAATCCCAGCACTTGGAAGGCTGAGGCAGGAGGATCGTGAGTTCAAAGCCAGCCTCAGCAACTTAGCGAGGCCCTAAGCAACTCAGTGAGACCCTGTCTCTGAATAAAATACAAAATAGGGCTGGGGATGTGGCTCAGTGGTGGAGTGCCCCTGGGTTCAATCCCCAGTACCAAAAAAAAAAAAAAAAAAAAAAAGTAAGAAGGGTGGTTGCATCCATAATTTATTTACGTGGTTGTGATGTAACTGTTGGAGAGAAATGGTGTTTTCCTACAGCTCACTCTAACTGGACCAGGGGAGTGCATGGCTTTGGGAAAAGAAATAAATAAGAACATGGTAGGAGGTGAAGGGAGATATGGAAGTGAGGTCATAATTCTGAGATGAAGAAGGTACCCCATATATAAATCTCCTCAGTTTACTAGTAGTATTTGGAAGTAGTATTTGAAAAGTGTGTGTGTGGTGAGGGGGTGTAGATATTTTCTGGTCTTTTTTTTACGGCACTCATGGTGCTCTTGAGAAACAAGCCTCTATAGAGTATTTAAAAACAGTAGCTTGGTGCCACCTAGTGTCTGCGCTCTGTCACTTCACCCTGAGCATCTGAGATACCTCCCTTCAGATTCTTTGTTTGATGTCCCTGCCCTGATGGCATTTGCACTGCAGGCAGTGCGATGCCTCCCGGGGTTCTGCTGGGCAGTGGGGATGCCTCATTAATTTATCCCTTCCTTCCTGTCTCAGTCACACAAAGCGCATGTCGTGGTTTGGCAGTGGAAAAGTGAAAAGATGCCTCTGTCAAAGCTCATTCCTGCCTTTCTCCAGCAGTGCATCCTGAGAGCTGGCTGGAACACGGTCCTGCTTCCCAGGGCTGCATTTTGTTTGGGGCTCTTGGGTTCCCATAAGAGAGCCTGGCTGGTGGTGGGCTGCTTAGCTTACTGGCTTCAGTTGGTGAGAACTGAGTCCTGGTTCCCAGTCCTGTCTTCTCGAGCATACTCTCTTTTCTTTTTTCTTTCTTTCTTTTTTTTTTTTTTTTTTTTTTTTTTGTCCCAAGGATTGAACCCCAGGGAATATAACCACTGAACCATGTCCTGACCCCTTTTTTTGTATTTTATTTAGAGACAGGGTCTCACTAAGTTACTTAGGGCCTCACTAAGTTGCTGAGGCTGGCTTTGAATTCCCAATCCTCCTGCCTCAGCCTCCTGAGCCACTGGAATTACAGACATGTGCTGCCACATCTAGCACTCACATTCTTCTCATCCAGCTACTATACCCCAAGCCTGTTTGCCCTCCTGAGGGCCTCCCTTTCTCATCCTTCTGCTCACCTGGTCCCTCACCAGGTCTCACAGCTTTATCACCTGTTAGCTCTAGAACCTGCCACTCTTCCTTGCACAGCCCTCCTTCATGAACTCTACTGGCACAGGACCCTTTGTCAAGCAACAATTTGATTGTATCATTCTCAGGTTCTGATCTTTCCAGGGGCTTCTAAGGGCTCTTAGGAGAAAGATCAGATTTGGAATCTGACCTCCAAGACTACTCTCTCCACCTGTGCCTGGCACTTGCTGGCCCTTGTTCTCTGCCTGGCTTCTACCTGCTAACCTCATCCCTCTTGACCCTTCCTCTTCACTCCCTTCTTCCCCACCTTCTCTGTTATTTTCCTTGCACCTCTTCCTTGGCCCACAGTTCAAGTCTTCCTTAAATGTGCTTAGAAAACATCCATAGCTCTCCTGCCCTCCATCCATACCATCCTGGCCTTCAGAATCAACTCTGCCTGTGTGATCCTGTCCTTGGATCTTTGTTTCCCCTTGCAGACCACTCGTTCTCACCTGGGGGCAGGTGGTCCACCAGGGGATATTTGTCTACCTCTGGAGATACTTTTGATTGTCACAGTCAGAAGGGGAGGGAGTTCCTGGCCTCTGGCAGGTAGAGGGCAGGGCTGCTGCTACCCTGGACCATCCCTAAGAGCAAAGAATCATCTGGTTCATGAGGTCCAGAGTGTTAATTCGAAGAATCCCTGCTCCAGACATTTAAAGGCTAACCCAATGCTCTCAACACTTTACTAGGCCTATGCATAGATAGGTGCAGATCTTACCATGTCTCTTAAAATCTCCCAGCCACAAGGAATAAAAAGAAGAATTAGCCTTACCTGTCTTTATACCCCACATCAGGATAATCACACAGGGTACTGCTGCTGCTCCAGAGAAAGTCATCCTTTCTGTGTATGCCTTTTCTTTAAAATTATTTAAAGTCTCAAATTGTATTTATTTATACTCTGATCTATTAACAATAAAATTTCACCTACAATTTTAGTTGGGACATTCCATAAGCCCTGGCTTCTTCAAAGAGTCTATCATGAGGGGCAGGGATGTGGCTCAGTGGTAGAGCACTTGCCTGGCATGTGTGGGGCCTGGATTCCATTCACAGCACTACAAAAGAAGGAGCAATAAGAACAACAAAGTCTCTCATGAAAAGGGTCCTATGACTGTGCTGGATTAAAGAGGATAAAGGGGGGGACAAAAGATTTTTGAGACAATGGAAGAAATTGGAATATGGACTATGTGTGAGATAATAATACTCCTGAGTTAGTAGTGATTTTTTTTTTCTTTCAGTACTGGGGGTGAAACCCAAAGGTGATCTATCCCTGAGCTTCGTCCATCCATCCATACATACATACATTTATTTATACATACCTGGGAGATTGAACCCAGGGGTGCTTAACCACTGAGCCACATCCCCAGCCCCCTCTTTGTATTTTTTATTTTGAGACATGGTCTCACTGAGTTGCTTAGGGCCTTGCTAAGTTGGTGAAGCTGGCTTTGAACTTGTGATCCTCCTGCCTCAGCCTCCTGAGCTGCTGGGATGACAGGGATGACAGGCATGCACTATCACACTGGACTTTTCCTAGAATGTGATTTCTTAGGTATGACAGTGGTCTCCTGGTTATATGGGAGGACGCCCTTATTTGTAGAGCATTTAGAGTGAAAGTGTCAAAATGTCTGTAACTTGCTTTTAGTGACTTAGCTGAAAAACAGGTATATGTTTGTATACTTGTGTCTGTGCCTGTGTGTATATGTGCAGGTGGAAAGAGAAGAACAGACGAGGCCAAATCTGTTAGTAGTAAGCAGATTTAGGTAAAGTGAGCCTGGGTTTTTTACTTCTACCAGTTCACCTTTTTGCAGTTAAAATCTTTGAGGGCACATGATCAAATGGCGTGCTGTGCCAAAAGCCCCCTGAGCTTGGCCATCTGTGTCTTCAGTTTGCAGCTCTCCACCCATCCACATGAAGGTGCAGCCTCTGAACCAGACGGCACTGCAAGTGTCCTGGAGCCAGCCAGAGACCATCTACCACCCGCCCATCATGAACTACATGATCTCCTACAGCTGGACCAAGAACGAAGATGAGAAAGAGAAGACGTTTACAAAGGATAGCGACAAAGACTTGGTAAGGACCCCCACTTCAAAGTGGCCTGTTGAGCATGGGGACTGCCATGTGCTGTGCTCCCATATAGTAGCCACCAGAGAGGACTGTGGATGGAGCCTGCTTGGGCTCATCCTGACCTTGCGTCTGTGAATCGCATGACCTGGAAGAGCTAGTTTTTTTGTTTTTTCGTATCAGCCCTCCAAGACTGATTGCTTTAGCTGCCATTATTAACAAATAGAAAGCTTCTATTAGGCCTTTTCGTCCAAGAAGGTTACTGTACAAATTAAATGCTTTGTGCATTTAAGTATCCCCCAGGTTGCGGCATACAGCAAGCGCTCATTAGTGTTAACTGTTATGATCGCAGTTACTCCACCTCGACCGCTATCTCCTTTTTTCCTCACCTTGCTGCTGTCACATCACCATCCCCCCATCCACAGTCCCCACCATTCCCTTCCATCTCATTTGCCCTATCTTGCATGCTCCCTTTCCCTGTGGGCCCCTTGTGGCCATGCCACTTCAGCTTCTGTTCTGCAGTTCCCAGATCCCATACCACCTGACCTTACTGGAAGGGAGTGACCTGGCCCAGCTCCCCTTCCCATCTTCACACTCTCATAAATGTTCAGCACTGGACACTCAGCAAGGCCCTTCAGAAATGGCTTGTGCAGAAGCCATCTTCTCAAAGCAAACCTCCAGCAAGCACTAGTCTTCAAGCCTTTGCGCAGAAACTCAAAGTGACACATTTGCTACGTTTATCCTTAATCAAAGGAAGCCTTTAGAATAATGAAACCTGTAATTGTATATGCACATAAAAAATGCAGTGCACCGAGTGGGATTCTTAATGACTGATATCGCTTTTTTTTTTTTCCCTCTCCATACAGAGTCCTCAGGGCCCATTCAATCAGTTATAGAATAATACTTTTCGTATTTCTTTAGATGAAGATTCTTTCACTTCATTTCCATTTATATTTTCCATTTCCCCACTAGACTTTGTTATCTGGGTCACATTAGGGAATGACGAGCCCTCGTGAAATCAGAGAGGAATCTGTTGAAAGGCACCCAAGGTTAGGATGTGTTTTAACCTTTCTCTTGTCACAACTGGATCCCCGTAAGGGATTTTCCTCTTTCTGAAGTAAAACTGGCTTGCATTAATCAGCAGAAACTATCTAGGCCTTTAACTGGTTTCTTGTTCTAAGTGGCAAATAATTAAACATGCAAAGATGAACAGATAGTGGCTTAGGGTGAATTCTAATAAATCCCTGCATAGATGGAGTGAAGATTTTTGCTCTGAACAGAAGGTGGGTCAGAAGTTTAGGGAAAGAAGCATAAATTAGTTTCAGAGAAAGAGATGTAGAATAAAACATGCTTTGACAGCAAGCTCTATTCCCTAGGAATTTCTAGGGGTGGTTATTTTCTTTGGGAAACACAAAATTAATTTTCTTAATTCCTAAGTACGTCAAGAGCCCTGATTTGGTGGCCAGAAACCTGTGCTCCAACTCGTGATTCCAGAGACCTAAAAGCAGGACTTACTGTTTACAGCATTTTCCAGTCTAAGGTCCTTCATGCACATCCTCTCCACAAACCTGTGAGCCAAGTGTGTTATCCCACTTTCCAAAAGAGATAAATGAGGCCTTAGTCAGGAAGCTATTTTCTAGGCAAAAGCAGCAATTATAGCCACAGTGACATTAATACCAGTTCAGAGGTTCTCAGTGGCTACACCAGGAAAACGCACTCACTCAGAAGGCTCACAGGGAAGTTCTTTGTTCTTGGCCCAGAACACATGGTTCAGTGACATCTCATCCATTGGGAGGAGTCTTTGGAAATTGCTTGTTTCTGTTTATTTCTTTGGAAAGCAAGTACTACCTGCTTTTCAGGTAGGTTCCATTTTCTCATTTACAAGGGCTCTTTACCACTGAGCCTCATCTCCAGCCCTTTTTATTTATTTATTTACTTATAGTTTGAGACAGGGTCTCACTGAGTTGCTTAGGGCCTCACCAAGTTGCTGAAGCTGACTTTGAACTTTTGATCCTCCTGCCTCAGCCTCCTGTGCTCCTTGGATTACAGATGTGGGCCACCATGCCCAGCTACAAAGACTTTTATAATGAAACACTGAGGAATGGTGACCTGGATTTGCCTGGTGATATTTGATGAGAGGGTGACCAACATTCTTCTAGAAGGGCCAGATGGTGAATATTTTAGGCTTTACAGGTTATACGGTCTCTCATAACTACTCATATGGGTCTTTATAGGGTGAAAGCAACCATCAACAAGGTGTAAATGATTAGGTCATGGCTGTGTGCCAGTAAAACTTTATTTATAAAAACAGATGAGGGGCCAGATCTGGCCTGCAGACTGGACCTTGCCACTGCTGTGCTAGACCAGTGACGCTCTGTCTGCTGCTTGGTGTGGTCCACCATGAAAAAGGTTTGCCTGGCCTGTGTTACATGGTTCTCACAAGAATTCATGAGGTAGCTGTTCTTCTTCCCACCTGACAGCTGAAGGTAGCAGAGGCTGAGAGATACTAGCAGCTAATGAGTGGTGTGACACTCTATCTTATGGCCTGTGGTCTGGTGTTCTTCCTTGCCTCATTCTCCATGTTGTGCATACTCAGGATATGATGAGACCTTCAGACTACAGAGAAACTGACACACCAAGAATTTCTTGTTGATGTTCTACAGTCTGCATGGCTCTGGAGATTATTTAGTTGATAATTCTAGAGTCCATCTAGGACCAATAATTAAAGTTTGCATGGTACAGTAATTGTGACAGAAGTCCAGTCCTTGTGAACATAAAGAGGACCAAAGCCATGCTCCATGTCAAGAATGATGCTGTTGGGCTGGCGTTGTAGCTCAGCAGTAGAACTCTTGCCTAGCATGTGTGAGGCACAGGGTTTGATCCTCAGCACCACATAAAAATAAATAAATAATAAAGGTACTGTGTCTATCTACAACTAAAAATATTTTTAAAAAAGAATAATGATGTCACTTCTCTTCTGTACTTAAATGCTGAAAACAGATTCCTGGGCAAGGTCATTTCAAGGTGATCTTTCCTGCCAGAGGGAGGCTTTGGTCAATGAGGAATGCCACGTCTGCCAGGCTTTCTTTTGAATGCTAAGTGTGCCTGGCTTTCAGAAGCAACTCACTGCCTCCTCTTTCTTCCCCTGCAGAAAGCCACCATTAGCCATGTCTCACCTGATAGCCTTTACCTGTTTCGAGTCCAGGCCGTGTGTCGGAATGACATGCGCAGTGACTTCAGCCAGACGATGCTCTTCCAAGGTGAGGCTGGTTTCCCTCTCGTTCCCACCTGACCCTCCCTCTCCAGGCATGCTTTGTTCTTTTCCTGTAGGGGGTTGGGCACAAGAGCACAAGCCCAGTCTAAGGATCCACATAGGCATTTAGAACATACTCAGAAAGCCCCTGGAATTTGTGTCTGTCTTTGAGGTTGGAGATATCCTAGGTCAGAAGAAGGGAAGAAAACAAAGCAGTTTTTGGTTTGTTGGTTTTATTGTTACTTATTTTTTATGTAGCATGCTTTATTAGATATCTTTGCCAGTGGAAAGCTTTCCAACATTTAGGAAACTTCCTTCAGACACATGCCTAGAAGGCTTGAGAGATTAGATGGGCCACAAATCCAAACTTCTATCAGGTCTTTCACATTTTTCTCAACAAGGGCTAAACAAGACTTCTCACGTCTTGCTTCCGAGGAGGTCAGTCCCTTATTACGGACAAAGCTAGTTCCAATGCAACTGAAAACAACCATGCAATTGTAAGGGCAACCCTGAAGAGCTTCAAGAGAGATGGTCCTACTCACTCTGGTGGCCAATGATAGACTCCAGGTATCTGGTTCCACCATGGTGTTGCCGGCCAGGTCTTGATTGGTGAGGGGCTGGCTCTGGACACACTGCAACATCTCCAGGCCTTGGGCCTTACAGTAAGAATTCTGGCTCCCCACACTCCGGATCATGTTCAGCAACCACTGCCCTGTTCTGTGTGGTCCGGACAGTAACTTGAGTCTGTCCTGTAACTATGAACCATGGCTCCAGCTGAATGAGGGTGTCGCTATGCACCACGATACAGTGAAGGATATTGTTACCTTTCAAATGTGGGGAACTATATATGTGGGCTTTTCTTCCACACATTGTCTAGTATTGTGTCAGATCACAAAACCGCACTGGAGTGTGTTGGCAGGTGTCCTCTTAGGATTTCCAGCATGATTCAGCTTTTTGTTCCCTCAAAAGCTACAGCCCAGGGTTGGGATGTAGCTTGGTGGTAGAGCACTTGCCCAGCATGCTTGAGGCCCTGGGTTCCATCCCCAGCACCACAGTTTAAAAAAATTAAACAAACAAACAAGCTTGGAGCCCCAGACATGCAATTCATCCTTCCCACTTGCAAGCCACAGAGAAGCCCCTGCCTTTGGAATCCTTGAGATTTCTGAGATAGAGATGTTTGTTACTATTGACCTAGGGACTCATAGAAAGTTCCAGAGCCAGAACTAGGGTGAAGCACATGGGACTTTGCCTTAGCACCACTTTTAAACTGGTACCAAAAAACTTTCTCATTGGTCAAGATACATAACTTTTTAATAGGATTTTTTTAAAAAAAAAAAATCAGTACAAAGATTTCAAGAGTAAAATATATAAATTTTAAATAAAGATGAGGGGTGTGGCATACTGTAGCTCAGTGATAGGTAGAACACACACTTAGCATGCCCTTGGTTTAATCCCAACACCAAACATATAATAATAAAAATTAAAATAGGATGTGCTCTGTCTTACTTGCCCTGGCCTAACTGTGGTTCTGGTTCCAACATTACTTACAAAAACAGGCAGCCCTGTGGGCTGAAGTTCGTGGATTTGGTTTTCTGATAGGCACTCTAAGCAGTGTGCAAGTAAAGACCCAGGCTGGACTTTGCCAGTCTGAGGCTCTCCCTGCTCAGGATCTTTACTTTTTAGGGGCCTCAGCTTTTCCTTCTCCAGAATGAGAAGCATGCACCTCAGGCCTGGTTCTTAACCTTTTTGAGTCATGGATCTTTTCTCTGGAAATTGCCAGGATTTTTGTGGATAAATGCAGAAACCCTCTAGAACATATTGTAAGTCATAGACCAGCATCATCAGTGTGGCCTGGAAGCCCATGAGATATGCACATTCATGGACCCCTCCCTGCCAGCCACACCAGATTCTCAGGGGTGGGCAGGGTTACAGGAATCTGAGTTCTAACAAGATGTCCCTGGTGAATGGCATATATATTAAGGGCTGGAAAATGCCAGGTTGGAGCCAAGGCTCTGAAGTGAGAGCCTCCAGGGAGTCCTGGCTGCCAGTTAGCCACTGTGCCACTCTGAGAACATCTCCTACCTTGGAGCTGAAGTCTGCCAGTCTGAAAAGTGATGGTACTGATAGTGCCAACCTCACTGGGTCCTTGTAGAATGACGGGTGATGCATGTTAAAGAGCTAGTGCAATGTTAATTACTAGCACTGTTGTTAACATCTCTTATCTGAAATGATCAGGGGATTTCACATTTTGGAATGTTTTGTTTTGTTTTGGCAGGGGTGATTTTGGAGTATTTGCATAGACTTTACTAGTAGAGCATCCTTAATCTAAAAATTTGAGATCCAAAATGGTCCAGAATCCAAAACCATTTCTCATGCTCATAAAGTTTTGGATTTTGAATTCTGGGGGCAGGGGAGGGGGGATTTTGGATGCTCAAGATCTATTAGTTTGATGTAAAAAAAATTAATAATCAATGCTGAACTCAAGGCAAGAAGGCCTCTGGCCTAGATTCCCTTCAAGGCTCCTTTCTAGCTTGACAATTTTACATGTAGTATTTATTCTTTGCTAATGATCTCATCCTTTCTATTTAAACCAGTCAAAATTAGCATGATTGCATTTTTACATAAGTCAGTCTCATTCTGTGTACCCATACCCTGAATGTATTAACCCTTTCCCAGTGTTAAGACCATGAGCCAAGGCCAGGTCTGTGCTGGTTGAGAGGAGAGAGAAGGGAGATCAGACTAGGAGCTTGCTGCAGCTGGGGGTCCCAGGAACTGCAGACATACAAATCATGATTAGGCCTCCCCATGCTCTGTCCAAGAACCCCAGATCTACAGAGGCTTCATCATCTGATGAATAGCCTCTGAACTGCCCAGCTTCCACATGGACTTTGGAAAATTAAATGTTATAATATAATGCAATTCAAAAAGACCCTGTCAGCTGTAAACTCAAAGCAGAGAGTGTTTTAATGTCTGATCACAGTGACTTACTGAAAATGGCCAGTGTCTCCTTTGTCTACCAGCTATCTTTGCTCAGAGGTGGTCGGGAGTTTGCTCGATTTGTCCTGGTGCTTATTCCTATAGGTGCACCAAGGGGCAGGATCTTTCTTTACACCAGCCTATAATGGCTTCAGTATTTTTTCCTACAACACATGGGCACAGTGTAAAAACCTAGACCTTGATTCAGGTAAGCTTACCTACCTTTTCTGCTGTGCCAGGTAGGCAGTTAGGAGCAAGAGAGACCAGGGTAAAAAATTCATCAATTTGAACTTAATTTAAGTTTCAAAAGAAAAGGAAAAAAAGCTTAGAGAATCCTATAGAAGCCTTGTTCACAGTAATAAATTTACATCAGATTTGGAAACACGAGGAAGTCACATGGAATATTTTACCTTATTATAGTAAATATTACGATATTTATGTATAGAAGATAATAAGTGTATTTGCCTTACTGTGGCAAATAATAGCCATAGAACTAACAAGCAATATTTTTGAAGTGGCTCACCATTACAGGGCATTTTTATATAAATTAATTCATCTGAACCTCTAAGGTGAAGTATTTTATAAATGGGGAAATAATGTTCAGGATGCAAGTAACTCAAGGGAAAAAAAAATCATTTAGCTACTAAGTCAAGTTTTTTTTTGTTTTTTGGTTTTGTTTTTTTGTACCAGGGATCGAACCCAGGGGTACTGAACCACTGAGCCACATCCCCAGCCCTTTTTATTTTTTATTTAGAGACAGGGTCTCACTAAGTTGCTTAAGACCTCACTAGGTTGCTGAGGCTAGCCTTGAACTTCTGATCCTCAGTGCCTCTTTGAGCCACTGGGACTACAGGTGTGTGCCACATTTAACGGCTTTTCTTATTCTAAAGCCCAATTATTTATCCACAGCAATGGACCACCAGAAAGAGTAAATATGACTCTTTAAAGAAAGGATAAAACAATAACTGCCCAGCTCTTTAAAGAAAGGATAAAACAATAACTGACTAAATGTTCCAAGCCATTTCACACTTCTCAGCAGTCACAGAGAGGTGTGCATGGTGGGGTTGGGGGGTGTCCTGAGCTTTTACTTTGAGCCACAGATGCAGGAGGCAGCCTAGAGAAGCTCACAGATCCTCCCTCAGAATGGTTTTAAATCAGTGACTAAAACACATAGGAGAGGAACCAATTACATTCAAATACAGTTGTCAAAATATTTTAAACCAATCCGAGATGTAGCAGTTATATACACTAACTGTGGTAAAGTTTTAAATGACAAGCGGCTGGCCCAGGAGCTGCTGTTATTTCTGAGCAGTAATGAACATCAGTGTTATTCCCAAATAACTACTACAACTCCAAAGCAGTGTGGAAACATGGGTGATCTCAGTGGGAGACAGATCCTGCAAACACAGCTGACATCAGCTGCCTGTGTCCATCATGGAAGGAGGTGCACCATTGCAGGAGAGCTTCGCCAGAATACAGATGCCATCTCTGCGCCCCTGCTCCGCCCATCATCCCTGCATTCCATTAGGCTCCTTGGTTCCAGTTTGAGCCTCCTGATGTCTGAAAGGTCTTGAAGAAACTTCCTGGTCATCAGAGGCTATCCCTCACCCTAGTGAAGACTGTGTAAGACTTAAAAATCTGGCATGCAGATAGAGCGACTGTTGAGTTTGATGGCCTTATTTAGAGCCCCTTTTAACGGGCAGGTAAAGCAAGTCTCTTGAGAACCTTTCTTCTTGTGTTAATGGAGAGAGATTTGTTCACCTGTCTGAGGTAGTTAGGGTATGGTTCCCTGAGCAACTCAATGATCATGGGAGGCCACATGTAGTCAGGGAGACTTGCACTGTTTGTTCCATGGCTGCCTCATTTGACTGGAATCTAAACAGTTGCCTTGTCTTCTAGATCCATCTCTTCCCCATATTAGTCTTTTTGGATATTTCACTTTCCCACTATACAAAATGAATGTATCATTTGGTCAGGGGTTGCAAGCTCAGGTGTCCAGGAGGGTCAAGGCATGGGACAGGTGCAAATGAAGGGAGATGCTCTCAGTGGTAAATGTGAGAGCATGTGCCCAACTAAAGGGGGCACAGACACTCAGCACCAGGCAAGTGTTGCCCTGCCTGGTGTCAGACCAGTTTTGCCAATATCATAATTTTGCAGATAAACATGAAACTGGGATTTTTGAGGCAGAAGCTTTCATATTGTTTGGCAGAAGATTTGATTTTTTAAAATTTGGTACCAAGGATTGAACCCAGGGATGCTTAGGCACTGGGCCTAGCCCTTTTTATGTTTTATTTAGAGACAGGATTTCTCTGAGTTGCTTAGGACCTCACTAGATTGCTGAGGCTCACTTTGAACTTGTGATCCTCCTGCCTCAGCCTCCCAAGCTGCTGGGATTGCAGGTGTGCATAACTGTACCTGGCTTAATTTTTTAGAGAAACTTACAGAGCAAACAAAAATATATGTAGGTCACTTGCCATTTCTGGTATGGTTGTAAAAACTATAGCAGGCACAAATGTATTTAGGTAATTAGCATTTTGGTGGTAATTTTTCAATGTATGTAGGAGGCAGATTTTCACTTGTTACAGCATTGTTGGTTTTTGCAATAACCACAAAGTTTGATGTTTTTAAGTTCTATTACTTAGTATTATATTCATAATAGCACAAAGGTAGAAGCAACCTAGATGTAGGTGTCTGTCAGCAGATGAATGGATAAGCAAACTGTGGTATATAGCTGTTATTCAGCTATAAAAAGAAAAAAAATTCTGACACATAGTGTAACATGGATGATCCTTGAGGAGATTATGCTACATGAAATAAGCCAGTCACAAAACACCAGTTCACATGGTGACATTTATATGAGATGTCCAGAGAAGTCAATTTCATAGGAATGAAACTAGCGAGGTGGTTGGCAGTGTTGAGGGTAGGAGGAAATGAGCAGTTGTTCAATGCCTGTGGAGTTCCAGTTTTCCAAGATGAAGACGTTCTAGAGAGAAATGGTAGTGAATGGTTGCACAATAATGTGAATGTTCTTAACACTGCTGAGCCATAGACCTGAAAATGGATCAGGTGGCAAATTTTATATTAAATGTATGTTACCACACTTTTTAAAAAAATTTTTTTAGTTGTGAATGGACCTTTATTTTATTTATTTATTTATATGCAGTGCTGAGAATCAAACCCCATGCCTCACGCATGCTAGGCAAGTGCTCTACCACTGAGTTATAACCCCAGCCCATTTTACCACAATTTTTAAAATTTTTTAAGCTATTATAACCATATGGGAGAACAAACTACAGGAAAAAATGAGCACCAGAAAGGATAATGAATGATGAATATCAACTAATTTGACCATGTAAAACAATGGCAATATCTTATGACTTTAAAACACAAAGAGAAATTACATGAATAATTACACACAGAAGGGGTAAGACAAGAAAATAGGGTTTGCTTCATTTTTAAGATGGTAAAAGTACTAATTAAAGAGAGGCATTTTAGAATCCAAAAATGGTGAAACAAGAAATGATGACCACAAAGAATAGAGATGAACAATGGAATAATATAATTCCACTTAAATACAGTTCAAATATTGGCAAAATTCTGACAATAGAATGTTGGCTAACTTTGGAGCTCAATGGGTATCACCTAGGTGGGGGTGTAAGCAAACCTTTATACCAACAAAGCACCAGAGAATATATCTTTTATAAAAAACAATTAAAATCACCATTTACTACATGTTCAAACAATAATAATTTGGACATATTGGGATAAATAAATACATTGTTAATTTTGCTGTTCTTTTTTGGTATCTTAAAATGGGTGTTACACAGGTGTTTACATGTGTAAAAACAATTGAATCATACACTTAAATCTTGTGTATTTTACTGTATAGAAGTTGTACCTCAATAATAAAACAGAAAACTACAAAAAGCAATTTAAATTTTAATTAGCAGCTGAAGACGGGACAGCAACTGGCTCATAGCCCAAATCCAGCTCTTAGGATGATTTCGTTTGACTCACAAGCCAGGAAGGATTTGGGGGATTTTTTGGTGGTGGTAGTGGGTTTTTTGTTTTGGTTTGGTTTGATTTTTTGCATTTTTAAACAGTTGGAAAAAATCTGTAGAGGAATATTTTATGACATGAGAGTTATATGTAATGTATATATAAATTCAGATTCAGATTTATGTTCACAATTAAAAGTTTTGTTGGAACTTCCAAAAAAAAATGGTCTATGGTTGCCATTTCTTTATTTTCCAGCTAATACCACTCGAATATTCCAGGGAACCAGGATTGTGAAAACAGGAGTGGTAAGTAGAGAATAGAGGTTGCTTTATCCTGGCTATTAATTTGCATGCAGTTAAGAGTGTTACCACGAGGTGGCAGTATGATGTTGTTGAATTGTACAATGTGAAGAGGTTAAAATAGAAAAAAATTGTTTTATTCACTCTTCAATACATTAAGAAAAAGAGCTTAAAATAGTGTTAGAAGTTTATATTGTATAATTTTATTAATGTAATAATCTTCCAGATTTTCAATTATTTTTGATCCCTTAGATCAGATGATACAGGACCATAGGGGGTTAATCTCTTCCAAGCCCTTCATCTGGCATATGCTAAAATTCAGACATTGTCACCTGCCCAGAGTTACATGGATTTGCAGATTTATGGAGTCTGAATTAATATCTCAGTTTCCCCATTCCTGGTACAACTAATAACCATGGTGGTTATAACAATAATAGCCTGAAACTCACTAAGCACTTCTGGGTTTCAGGCACAGATTATTTTATTTATTTCTCAAAACAGTCTCAAAATGGCATTGTTATTATCCCCATTTTACAAATTAGGAAACTGAGATTCATTGCGTTAAAGTAATGTGCCCAGTATCACCCAGAGAGCAAGGAAGGGGTCATCGACTTGGGCCCAGGCAGCCCGACCTCTCTGTATCAAGTCAAGTCTTAGGTGGTGTTTGGTTTTTCATGAATGAGCTTCAGAACTCAATTTTGCTAATAACATGGTCTTCCTAAAAGTACCAGATTTTCAGAGTAACACTTGATGAAGTTGAGAAACCTGAGTTGTTCTGGTTATTGTTTTCAATTGCATAAATGATGGAATGGAATTTTGGTTTCTGGCTTGAAAGAACTAACATTGAAATACTATCTGGGAACAGCAAAACTTATTATTTTCATAGATACTTATATGAATAAAACTCCATAACTGAGCTCCAGTTCACAGTGATAAGAATGAGATGAGGTTTGCAAATAGGCAGCCCTGCCTCTGCATCTTCCTAGCTGTGTACCTGGGTAAGCTCCTGGACACTGTCCCCACCTATCAAATGGGTGAGGATCAGATCTGCCTCCAAGGTAGCATGGAAAACCTTCATACATAGTTGGCACTTGTTGAGTGGAACTCTTGGTATTTTCATTAATGTTGTCATCATCTACATGGGCGTAGAATTTGCCATGGATAAGCACCGAGACTCTGAAAGATACCATGTCCATACTGCACTCAGTGTGGAGAGGCAGGGGGCAAGCCAGTTCCCAGAGGTTTCAGTGGAAGGGGTGGAAAGGGTGGCTCCTGCTTCTTTCTGTGCCACAATGCACCTGTGCAGGCAGTTCTCTCCTGCATCCATTCCCTCACTGCAAGATGGTAGAGTTGGACCTGATTCCAGGGCCCTTGCAGACCTAAGAGCTAGGTGTTCACCAGAATTTCCAGTGGTTGACATAAAAGCAGGAGGCTCCTGTCCTTTGTTACTTCGAGAACAGTAGATTATGTGATGTTGCCAAGTTGTCACTTGTTGTCTTCAAGCCAACTTGAATGCCACTCTTAATTTTTTTTGCCACTAGCCTCATCATGAACAATATCAGTGGAAAATTGTGTTTGATACACTAAACTTTTTAGTGCATTCAGATTATTTATAAAAGTATTAAAGTAAGAGTTGGCCACCTTTTCACACCATTGTTTGGGAAACCACATGGGATGGATGAGTAAAACTCTGAGGTTTTACAAACCAAAGCCTCATTCACAGTCCTAATTACTGATACTTGTCTGCATTTTCCTTCCTCTGCCTCCTCTCCTCGGCCTCAACCTCCGGGTGACCTTTTTAGCCCACAGCCTCTCCTGCCTCTTCAGCGGACATGGCCCCCATCAGCTCGGGATCTTCCACCTGGACATCCTCTGGCATCCCCTTCTCATTTGTTTCCATGGCGACTGGGATGGGCCCCTCCTCTAGTGGAAGCCAAGCCACAGTGGCCTCGGTGGTCACCAGCACGCTCCTTGCGGGCCTGGGTTTTGGGGGAGGGGGCATCTCCTCCTTCCCCAGCACTGTGTGGCCCACTCGCCTCCCCACAGCCGCCTCCGCCAGCAAGCAGGCGGTGAGGCCAGTGCTCGCGACCACAGAGGCCCTGGCTTCTCCGGGGCCTGATGGCGATTCGGCACCAACCAAAGACAGCGAGGGAGCAGAGGATGGAGAGAAGAATGAGAAAAATGAGAGTGAGGACGGAGAGCGGGAGCACGAGGAGGAGGGGGAGAAGGACTCCGAGAAGAAGGAGAAGAGTGGGGTGACCCATGCCACGCAGGAGCGGAACCAGACCACACCCACACCCTCACCCTCGGCTCCTAACAGGACTGCAGAGGAGGGCGGGCATCAGACTATACCCGGGCGCAGGCAGGACCACGCTGCCACCCCCACGGAACAGCCAGGCCGGGCGAGGGATGCCGCCCCAGGCCCGGACTCTGACGTGGTCACCTCCACCCAAGTGCCCCCCACAGCCACAGAGGAACATTATGCAGGCAGTGATCCCAAGAGGCCCGAAATACCATCTAAAAAGCCTGTGTCCCAAGGGGACCGATTTTCCGAGGATAGCAAATTTATCACTGTCAATCCAGGTAAGTGGGGCTGGTCTTCATTTAAGGTTCTCTGCTGCTCTGAGTCTTCCCCTTTTTCTAAGAATTGGGAGTGGAGGATGAAAATGCAGAAAGTAGTAAATATTCTCAGTACTATGTGTGCCCCTAAGGCAAAAGAGGTGTGTGTGTGTGTGTGTGTGTCCCTGCCTGTGCCGGCAGGTGTCTCCCTATTTTATTCCTATAAGAACCTAGTCTCTGATCTTGGTACTTATGTCCTTGCCTCAGAGTAACTTCGTGCACTTCAACCAGGTAGTGAGAAAAGTGAATTTAAAAAACATGAATCCTAAGAAGTTTACTAATTAAGATTTCATTCTGTAATCATTTATTCAGTACATGGGCAGTCAGTGTTGTGCCAGGCACTTGGCTGGATTCTGCATCCATGAATCCTAGTGCTGCCTCATGGGATAAAGGGAAAGACAGACAGATGATTGGCAGCAGCTCCCTAGAGCGCAAGTCAGGAAGTTAGGTAGCAGGAACAGTAGAGAGTCATCCACTTAGGTCATTAGCTGGCAAGCCAGAAAACCATCTAACTATTTTTTATTATGAAATGACAATAGAGAAAATAAACAGGATGCTGTCAAAGAGAATTATGGGAAGGACAGGGATCAGAAGTGACATTTGTCCTGAAACCTAAAGAACGAAAGCCTTATTAGTCCACAGTCTGTCCCATGAAATGTGGTCCTCTATCCCAGAGCTGCCATTGACTATGTGAATTACCCAGTGTACAGACCATGCGACCAGGGGTAGCAGCTCTGGCCTCTGCTTGCTGTGGCAATTTCTTTTTTTCTTTTCTTTTCTTTTCTTTTTTTTTTTTTTTATCATATGCTCGAATCTTAATGAACCATTCTGATAGTTTCCACAAGGGAGCTATAGCATGAGGGGCTGTTATTGTTGTGAGGGGTTTTCTTAATAAGAAATTCTTCATTTTGCCAGACTACAAGATGTTTAGCAACAATTTTTTTTTTTGCATCGAAGCTGTTGTGGAGTTATAAGAGTGCAAAAAAAAGGCAACTGGTAAATATTTATTTGCTTTTGCACTTGTAAACATTAAAATTCATCTAAAGCTGAGATCTCGTATGTTAAGATACAACTTAGAATAAATTTTCATGTTTTGAATTACTTTCCTCTTAAAGCTGGTATGAACTAATTTTTCAAAGTAGGGGTCTCCTGTGGGTGCTGCTCAGTTTGTTGCAGCTTTAGGGAAAGGTACACAGGAGCCTGGCATAGAATTGAGGGAAGGAAATATGGACGACTTGTGAGTCTGTTCCTTTATGAACATGCCCTTCCCTCTAGGGATTGCCCCAAGAAAGTGGAATTTCTTACTCTTGAAGATATTAAAGAAAAAAGTAAGAAGAACCCACTGTATACCTGTCACTGCTGGGCACTGAGACTAGAACCTGGATCAAGACAGACTTCTCTTGTACTGGGGTTTATATTCTGGTGGGGGAGCTTGAGACTATCCCAGTAAACAAATGCATGGCTTTTAAGTAGCTTTAATTGCTGAAGTCAGGGAGAGGGACAGTGTAGCCCTGAGTCACCAAGGATGACTTCTAAGTGGAGAACCAAGTGGTTGGTGAGGAGGAGCTAGCCATGTAGAGATCCACAGAAGAGCATTCTAGGCTGTAGGTACAACAGGTGTAGGGACCCTAAAGTGGGCATGAATTTGGATGGGTTGAAGAGCTATCAGAAGTCCTCTGTAGTGAGAACACAAGAGGAGGTGAAGGGTGAGTTCGGAGTTCTGGTGGAACTCTGATACAGAAGGGGTTCATTGGCCATGCTAAGGATTGATTGTACTTGAAATGGGAAACCAATGGTAGATTCCATCTCATCAGTTTTTGGAAGATTGCTTGGGCGCATCATACAGGGGTGTCCTAGCTAAGAGTCAGTGGGGACATGGCTCAGACCAGCCGGTGTGTTTTCTCCAAGACAAGGGGTGGGCTTGGAACTGATCTTTGAGCTTGTGTGGTTCAACCTCTGGACTAAGGACTTTGGCAGATAGTGTCCTCAGCCTGCTTCTCATAAACCTTTCTTTGACCATACTCTTGAGAAGTATGGCTGCTGAGAGTTTGTGTTGGGAGTATTCACAGCTCGAGAAGAGTGGAGTCCTGGATTGCTCCAGGTGGGTGGCAATGAGTCCTTGCCACTGGAGTCAGATTCTGGACTCCAGGGAAAGGGGAGAAAAAAATGAGAGTCAACCTTGGGGATTCCCAGCTCCAGGTATGGAGCAGGTGTTAGAGAGCATCTTATAGTCTTGGAAAGAGCGACTTTTGGAATCAGATCAACTTAGCTCAGTCCCTTATTCACCCCATGTCCTCATCTGTAATTTGAAGATTATAATAGCCCGTTGGTACAAAAGGTGATGTGAATAAACAGTCACCTTCTTGTTGGTAACAAGGAAGGAGGGGCTCTCAGCAGGAACAATGGCAACTTTGAGGCATCCTCCTACATGTCTCTGTCTGTGTGTGAGTTTTAGTTTTTTTGGTATTAGGAATTGAACCCAGGGGTGCTTAGCCACTGAGCCACATCCCCTGCCCTTTTTTTTTTTTTTTTTTTTTTTTTTAGTTTTGTGGCAGGGTCTCACTAAGTTGCTTAGGGCCTCATCAAATCGCTGACGCTGGCTTTGAACTTGTGATCCTCCTGCCTTAGCCTCTGAGCCACTAGGATTATAGGCGTGTGCCACTGTGCCTGGCACAACATGTCTTCTTCTTTTCAGTCATCCATGGACATTGAAGAGTATGCCAAGACTGGTCTCCAGTTAGCTGGCATTAAAAATGGCCTCCAAGAACAACCAACCATCTATACTGGGCACTGGTAAATCGGAGCTTCTCTATCCCGATGGGAAGCTCTACTTCTTCCTAAAGCCAAAGAGTGCTCCTTCAGAATTTCAGGCAATTTGAATTTGAAAGTGGTGGCAGGGATTGTTTAAGCCAAAGGTGGGTAGACGTTTCCAGCAAA
>JAJEJO010004578.1:605192-619153 GCA_020662805.1 Glaucomys volans | reverse complement strand
AGTGGATTAAAGACAACTACAGAAGCAACAGCCACAGGCAACAAGAAGTCAGCTGACCCTACGTGGGACCAAGTTTGACTGGTTTTCAAACTATAGTACTCTGAGACACAGTTCCTCTATCATAATTGCCATACTGAGAATTCCCAATAATCTTTTTGAAGAATTTCTAATTTGGCAACAAGATTTTATTGTTGTCGTTGTTGTTGTTGTTGTTATTATTATTTTGGTACGGGGGATTGAACTCAGGAGCACTCAATCACTGAGCCACATCCCCAGCCCTATTCTGTATTTTATTTAGAAGCAAGGTCTCATTGAGTTGCTTAGGGCCTCACTTTTGCTGATGCTGGCTTTTGAACTCACAATCCTCCTGCCTCAGCCTCCTGAGCCGCTTGGGATTATAGGCGTGTGCCACCGTGCCTGGCATGTTATTGCCATTTTTTAAAAAGGCTCATTTCCTCTCTGATCAATGATCTATTTATTTTATTTTGGGATGTGGGAAGGAAAACCTTTTTCTTATTCTAACTGGAGTCCACGGGGGGCCTGCAAATTAGAATAGGCAGACAACAGGCTTGTTCACAAGTGCCCTCGGGACCTTCCAATGAGGGGAAATTCATGGAATGTTCTGAGGTAAAGGTTTACATATCTCAATTCAACAAAAGCAGGCAGGAGGTTTTAGGGCTTCATCAGGACGGTGCGGAAGAGTCCCTTAGGCTTTTTTATGTTAATGGAAGGGTGCAATGTCTCCCAGGCAGCTGAAAACGCAGGAAACTCCTTACAGGGGCGTTAATGGTTGTATTTTCCGGAGGTTCTGCTTTAGTCAGATAAGGAAGTTAAGACAAGAGTTATTTCTGCATGTTTTATAGCTCAAAGGCTTTCACTTAAAAACAATCTATGCCAAGTTTGTGGAGATGGGTGATGGGAGGTAACAGATTTTAAATCTTGGTATATGTCTAGGCATGTCCTCTCGTTCCTTCTTGCTGTCAGGGAATTAAGCAGTGGTTTGGGGCATCTACGGATTATTAGGAAGCCCAGGATGGGTCAAAAGGGGTTCTTCACAAAGTTCTGGAGAAAGAAAGAATAAAAAAGAGAAAGAAAGAAAAAGGAGAGTAATAATAGCTGTTCTTTAAAGAGGGGTCGGTGGTGTCGGAAAAAGTGTGCCCATCAGTCCCAGACCAGGCGCATCGCGATCTGGAAGCCCGGGGCCAGATTTTGGGAACCTCGGTGGCTTCAGGGCTCCACCTGATGACAGTGAGTATTTCTGAAGTTACTTCGTCAAGTACAAAGTGAGGAAAATAATCTCCAAATCCTAGAGTGGCTGCGAAGACTCACTATCACCGGAGGCTGGGCGGGGGGAGAAGCGCTCTCTAACGTTAGCTCTTTCCGGGGGTGGGTGGGGCAGAGAACTAGAGGACGCCTCAAAGGGGCCATCAAGATGCGTCATCGCCTTTTGGGCTGGTTTATAAAAACCCCACCAGAGCCCCAAGACCATTTTTACTTCCTCTTCTTTCCGAAGCAGCCTCGCGGTACCCAGCTGGGAAACCACCTTCGTCGAACCTAGAACCGAGAGGGGACTTCCCGCGCGCTGCTGCGTCGCCAAGTCGATCTCCCGCGCCTGTTGGCTTGTACACTCGTTCTCTCTCCCGCTGACTTTAAATCTGACCCAGATCTTACCGACCCGAGGACACCGTCGGTGTGTTCTGGCCTCGCGACCCTAGAGCCTAGTTGGAAACCGAAACCGCGGGACTCGGCACCCGGCACCGCCCGCGCCCGACCCCGGAACACTTGTAAGTTTCGATTCTCCTCGGAGCCGAGTCCCGCGCAGCGGCCAGGCCAGCGCATCGAGCGAGCAGGCGAGCGCGCCATGGCGGACCCGGAGGTGTGCTGCTTCATCACCAAAATCCTGTGCGCCCACCGGGGCCGCATGTCCCTGGAAGCGCTGCTCAACGAGATCGCGCTCTCGGAGGCGCAGCTCTGCGAGGTGCTGGAGGCGGCCGGGCCCGACCGCTTCCTGGTGTTGGAGACCGGCAGCAGGGTCGGGGTCACCCGGTCGGTGGTGGCCACTACTCAAGCCCGGGTCTGCCGTCGCAAGTTCTGCCAGAGACCCTGCGATAACCTGCATCTCTGTAAACTCAACCTGCTGGGCCGATGCCACTATTCGCAGTCGGAGAGGTGAGTGCTCCTGGAGCGAGGGGCGGCTCCCCGAGGGTCGCTGCTCCCGCAGAGGCGCGACCTCGCCGGGGCCCTGCATCTGACGGCCTCCCTCCATCCTCTCCTCGGCTCCTGGTGGAGAGCCCCTGCTGCGCGCGCGCTCCCACCTTGCGGCTCCCTCCCTTCCAGCGCCCCCAGACCTTTCCTTGCCTACGGCCAGCGCGATATTGCCCAGCAGAGACGAGGCTCACCCTGTCCTCTGCCCCGAATCCTAACAGTACCGTACTTTGGATAAGACAGGGCCTAGAGAAGTTTGAGGCCGGTTTGGGAACGTAGGAAAATACCTCTACCCTCCGGCGTCTTGAGACTTTTTTCCTTTCTGCTTCCCTCGTCTCTGGACAGGTTGGGTCTTTCCAGCAGTCCAGCCGCGCCCGGCACCTGGATCGGCTCATGGCGGGAGCCGCAGGACTCAACTGGGTCCTGGCTGCTTCTATGCCCTGAATGCCGCTTTCCTCCTGTCTGCTGCCAGGCCACACCACCTGGCCAGAATGGTCATCTTCGAGGTTAATAAAGATGTAGTGACCTCGCCCAGCCTCCTTTCCCGCAGTCTGCGCGGGGGCCCAAACCTTGACCACCCTTTCTTGGGACCACTCTCTCAAAGCGTTTTTGTCTTTCACATCTCTCCCTAAGAGAGCTCACTCCCGTGGGGTCAGCTGTCACATCCACAAAGATGGCTTCCAAATATGTATCCACTGCCCAGACCTGTCCTCTGAATCCTGTTCTCCATCTCTGGCTTGCGTCTGAGCAACCTCTGCCCTGGGGCCAAACTCCCTCCCGGCAGTAAAAAGTTTCTCCATAACTTTTTCTTTTTAATGTATTTTTTTTAGCTGTAGATGGACACGGTAACTATTTTATTTATTTATCTGTGGTGCTGAAGACCGAACCCAGTGCCCTCCTGTGTGCTAGGAAAGCACTCTACCACTGGTCCACAACCCCAGGCCCCCCAAAATTTACTATTCCTCCTCCTTAAAAGACTTGATCACCAAATCCTTTTTTGTGAAGTCTCTCATTCCCTCTCTGCTCAATCCCTCTTTCCTGTCACACTGCGGAAAGAATGTCTTGTTGAATTGATGAATTGTTCTCTCAGGCCGCATCTTTCTCCCGCACTTTTTCTGTCCCTAGATACTTCTGCTCAATCATTTTTTCTTGATGGAGTACTTTTCACACTTGGTGTACTTAAGAACTGTAAGTGGTACCTGTTGGCCAAAATGGTGGTCGTTAAACTTTTGGTCATGCATTTAGTAGCAAAAAACACTCACTCACCACCGATATATGTAACAAAACAGGTGAAGGAGATATGTTTCAAATGGACCAAGTAGATGAGGTAATTTTTTTTTTTTTGTCTTTTTTTTTTGGAACTGGGGGTCGAACCCAGGGCTTTGCCACTGAGCTACATCCCAGCCCTGATGAGGTAATTTTTAAAAAATGTATTTGTTTAGAACAAAAACCCTTTCAACTCACTCTAAAAATTTTAAAAAGTGCTTGAATATGTGCTCCCTTATTTAAATATTTACTTAGTATGCTGTGAGGCAACAGTTTGAAAGTCTGCATCTGAGTTGTGAGAAATTGTCTGGAGACAGTCATCGGAGTCACCTGCAACAAGACATCACCCAGGATGAGAGGAGGGGAAGTGGGTAGTAGACAGGAAAGGAAGGAACATTCTAGCACTTTACAGAATAACAATGGGATTGGAAAGCTTGGTGATCTTTTTTCTGTTCTTACCTGTCTTTTTTTTTTTTTTTTTTTTTGGTACTGGGGATTGAACCCAGGGGCACTCAGCCACTGAGTCACATCTATTTAGAGACAGGGTCTCACTGAGTTGCTTAGGGCCTCACTGAGTTGCTTAGGGCCTCGCTAAGTTGCTGAGGCTGGCTTTGAACTTGCGATCCTCCTGCCTCAGCCTCCCAAGTGCTTTCCTGTTCTTTTATGAGAAATTCTTCACTCGTTTGTGTTGACTTACAATTTTAAATTTAATTTTTTTCTTGGGAGTTTTTCAACATACTCAGAAGTGGAGAGAATGATGAGCCCCGTGTATGTGCCTGTCATTTGATTCAACAGTTCAAAATATGGCTCTTGTCTCCATTATTCACCCTTCCCCAATTGCCCCCAACGCCAGCGTAATGTCCGGTAGAGCACATTCCCATTCCGGCAGTCCTTTGCTTCATAATGACTTAAGTACTTCTAACAGATAAGAAGTGTATTTTATTAACATAATCACAGTAAGATGATCACATTTTGCTAAAAATTATAATTTTAATATCATCTAATACCAGTTGGTATTAAAATTTCCTCAATTGTCTTATAAATACAGCTTGTATTTCTGGGAAAAAAACCCTATACAGACATAATCCGTAATTGTTTTGAGATGTTATGTATCCCATAGGTTTAGAAACTTTTGTTTCAATTTGTTGCACATGATATGTTTAGAGGTTTCAGTTTTAGGGTTTTTACGTTTTTTTTTTTTTTTTTTTTTTTTTTTTTTTTTTTTAAATTTTTGACCGGGTTTGAAACATCAAAACCATGTCAAACTCCTAAAGTGGGTTGCTAACCTGCACTTTTCTGTATTTTAAAATATTATCTATAAAATAGGGATTGTTTTGTCTGAACAAATTCAGATGGTCGCGCCAGAGAATTTATTAGTGTTTTTTTTTTTTAATGGAGTGATAAAATCTAATTTCTCACATTTTTTGGTTTAGCTATATTTAAAATTTCCTTTTATATCTCTATTGAATTTAGGAATTACACAGAACTTTGTCTTCTAAAATGTGACACTTTCAAGTGTAAGGATTTTCTTTGTGAATCTTTGGCTAATGGTGTCTGTTAATGAATCAATACCCATATACTATTCAGTTCAGTTAACTCTTCTGTGTTTATATGGAGAATAAAATTTTTGCTGAATAAAATTTCCTCTGCAGTACTATTGTTTATAGATGGGTTTTCTCCTATTCTGTAGTTTTTTAAAAATTATTTTGCATTGCTTTGAGCCATTTATTTTAGTTGACAGCAAGGCTTGCTTAGGTGTTGTATAATTATTTATTCTGGTACATCAGCTTGCATGTTTCTGTTTGTTTTGCTGAAGTATATTCCCACACATGGAGTTCAAATCCCAGTTCCAACACAAACAATAACTATCATTTATTGAACAATTATGTACCAAGCTCTATGAAAAGCACAGAAGAGATAATATTCAAGTTCGTCTTTTTTGTAATTCCTTATGGTAGGTATTATAATTCCATCTCATGAAACTTGGACATAAAGGTCTTTAGAAATTTACTAAAGGTCACCTAGCTGGAAGAATTAATATTTGAACCTGATCTGTATGACTTTTTAAGTAGCTACTTTCATTGTCCAGTTTCTGTATGAAGTGTGATTGTTTATTAATTTATTTTTTGCAAGCATGCCTTGTGTTTAACTGTTGAAAGTAGGCTGTCTGAATGTCTTTGACTTGCTTCATGGTTTCTGCCAATATGGGTGTTTCCTGTGGGCCCTTTCCTGTTTGTATACCTTTGCCTTTCCCTTTTGGTTAGTTGAAACTTTGGGTGGGGGTGGGTAGATGGGAGAAGGACTAGGTGACTGCTTCATAAATTGAAAGAAAAATACTGAAATGCACAAAGAATAGTGTGAAAAGCATCATGGTATACATACTCTGAATATGCAATAGAAATTACATTATATAAAAAGCCATATAATATAATAAGCTTAAAATACCTCCCAGAATGATCATTTACACATTTCATTTCTTCTTCTTTTTTTTTTTTTGGTACTGGGGATTGAACATAGGCAAGCTCTTTCCCTAAGAAAGGCTGGAGAGCCCTTTTAATTCATTTCTAACTGCTGAATAGCATTTCATCGAATGACTTATACTACAGTTCAGTTAAGTATTCCCCCAGTAATGGCTATTTACAGTTTCTTGCTCCAGCAGACCATATTGCCAAGAATACACGTGTCTCTAGGTGCTCATGGCAACAGTATCCCTAGAGCAGGTCATTAGGAAGTAGAATTGCTGGGCTGAATGGTTGTACAGCTTAAGCGCTTCCAACATCTGACAAATCAAATTAAAGGTGGTTATACCAGTTTAAACTTCTGTGTTTGAGAGTCTCAGTTTCCCCATTTTCTGGCCAAATGACACTTGGTATTATCGGACTTTTTTTTTGATGTATGCCAATTGGAAGAGTATGAAATGCCTTTTTTTTTTTTTTTTGGAACCAGGGATTGAACTCAGGGACACTCGGCCACTGAGCCACATCCCAGCCCTATTTTGTATTTTATTTACAGACAGGGTCTCACTGAGTTGCTTAGAGCCTTGCCCTTGCTGAGGCTGGCTTTGAACTTGCGATCATCCTGCCTGATCCTCCCGCCTCAGCCTCCGGAGCTGCTGCTGGGGTTACAGGCATGCATGTGCGCCACCACGCCCGGCTATTTTAATTTAAGAAGAATTTGCTTAATCTGGAGTTGTAGCTCAGTAGTGGAGTGTGTGCTTAAAGTGCATGAGGTCCTGGGTCTGATTCCCAACACTCCCTCCACCTCCCCTCTCCAAAAAAAAAAAAATATTAAAATTTTAGTATATGATATTTAAATCTTAGATCTTAGGAAAATATGTAAAGAACACAATGAAGATCTGGTACCCACCAATCAGTTGAAGAAATAAGATATTACACATTTTAACTTTCTTGAATTCTCTTCTTTAATCGTTATTCCCTTCCTAGAGATAAATGCTGTTTGTGTTTGTTGATTACTTTTTTCATGCATGTATTATTTTCTACATATTTTGTATTTTTAAGCAATACTTAGAATTGTTTTGGCTGTTTTCAAATCTGTAGACCTATAGATGGTATTCATACTGAAGGTGCAAATTCAGTCAGTCCTCTATATCCATTGGTTCCCCCATGTGTGGATTCCACAAAGTGTAGATGTAAAATATTTTGTGGGGGGGATTGTATCTATACTGATTATGTACAGGTTTTTTACTTATCATTATTTTCTAAATAATTCAGTATATATAGCATTTACATTGGTTGTATCAGGTATTGTAACTAACCTAGAGATGATATATACATCATCTCTAAACATAGGTGGATATACATAGGTTATATGCATGTACCACACCATTTTATGCAAGGGACTTGAGTGTCCACGGATTAGGGAGGTCCTGGAACAGAGTCCTTGTGGATACCAAAGGACCACTGTACTTGCTTCGTTTGCTGTCATTTCCTCGACATGATGCTTCTGAGACTCACCCCTGATGTACGGTGCTCTTTCTCTACCACCTTCTGTCCTGGGCCCTGAGATTGAAAGACCTGAGTTCTGGTCTGTGTCCAGTTGTAACTCTACCTACTTTTTGAGGAGTCCAAGGTGCCACAGAATTGTGCCCATCTTGAACCTGTGGTTCCCACCTTGAGTTTACTCCATACACTGGATTCTCTGGTTCCTGGAATTCTTGAACCCACTTCCAGGGCTTGTGTATACTTCTTCCCTGGGTCTTTCTGAATGTGGAGGGAATTTGCATGTATAGGCTGGCGTGTCCTTTGCCTCTGGATGACAGCATCGGCAGTGTAGGACAAAGCCCAGGTGGGAAAAGAAAGAAGTGGTGGACCGGAGTTGGGAGCAGGGCTGGCCACCTCCACTCTGCTATACTCCATCATAGAACTCTGAGCCATCCAGGAATTCTAATTGGCCATCCTGGTCTTTATGAAGCATATTTGTTAAGATAGGAAGCAATACTGGGGATTGAACCCAGGGTACTAACCACTGAACCACATCCCCAGCCCTTTTTAATATTTGATTAGAGACAGGATCTCACTGAGTTGCTTAGGACCTTGCTAAGTTGCTGAGGCTGGCTTGGAACTCTCGATCCTCCCTGCCCCAGCTTCCAGAGTCACTGGGATGACAGGTGTGCACCCACCATGCACAGCACAATTTAACAATTTCTTAGCTTGATTCATTACTATTAAATATTTAAACATTTGTACATGGGCCTCCATTTATAGCCTTGCTCTGGGCCCCACAGGGTTTAGAAGGGAACTACTCTGATTCACTGAAATGTGTAGTTTTCTTTTGTATGAATGTGCATGATTTACATATCAGTTTTCTCATGATTAAGATTGTTTTTAACTTTTTGCTGCTGGACCGTGGTGCTGGTGTATATTTCCTTTTATAAACATTTTTTTAATTTGTAAATGGACACAATACCTTTATTTTATTTCTTTATTTTTATGTGGTGCCGAGAATGGAACCCAGCACCTCACATGTGCTAGGCAAGCGCTCTACTGCTGAGTCACACCCCCAGCCCCTGGTATATGTTTCTTTTTTTTGAACCAGGGATTGAACTCAGGGACACTCGGCCACTGAGCCACATCCCCAGCCCTGTTTTGTATTTTATTTAGAGACAGGGTCTCACTGAGTTGCTCAGGGCCTCGCTAAGTTGCTGAGGCTGGCTTTGAACTAGCGATCCTCCTGCCTCAGCCTCCCGAGTCGCTGGGATTACAGGCGTGCACCACCGCGCCCGGCTGGTATATGTTTCTTTATGTACATATATTGGAATTTCCCTGGTTATTTTGTAGTGGAATTCCCATACTTACCTTAAGTTTTATGAGATAATACCAAATTGTTTTCCAAAGCATGTTTGCCAAATATAATTTCTACCAGATCTGAATATTCCCTTATTTTATATTCTTTTTCTCCCTTCATTTTAAAATTGGTGTGTTATAGCTGTACATATATTGATGGAATTTGTTGTTACTATTTTTACATGCACGCAATATACAATATAACTGTATTTTGGCCAATATCACTCACCCTTGCTTTATATTCTTACCAAATGGTATCACAAGTCCTTTAAAATTTGTGCCAAGGATTGAATTCAGGGGCACTTAACTGCTGAGCCACATCCCCAGCCCTTATTATTTTTTATTTTGAAACAGAATCTCGCTCAGTTGCTGAGGCTGGCTTTAAACTTGGCGATACTCTTGCCTCAGCCTCCTGAGCCGCTGGTATTTTCGGTGGGTGCAATGTGGTTTTAATTCTTCACGTTAGGGTCTCTGGGCTTTTTTTTTTTTTTTTTTTTTCCCCTGGGTCTTTTTAAGGCACGTTACTTCCTTTATAAAATAGTCTTACTTGATGATGCTTCTTTCCTTTTTATTTTTCGGTCATCTTAGTGTCCTCTTTATTTTTGTTTGTAATAGACTTCATTTTATTTATTTTTTTGCCATTTTTTTTAAACTAGCTAAAACTTTTTTTTCTTTTTACAGCCTGCATTTTGATTCCTTGTACACAAATGGGGTACAACTTTTCATTTCTGTGGTCTGCATGACGTAGATTCAAGTTAAAACTGTTTCAAAGCGATTAACTCAGTGTCAGTAAGCACTCTCATGACGCCCAACCATTACCGCTGTCAAATTCCAGAACATTCCATCACACCAGGCAGAATCCCCATACCTGTCAGCCCTTTCCCCCAGCTCCTGGCAACCAACCTCAACTACTTTCTGTCTCTATGGATTCTGGACATTTCCTTTAAAGGAATCACTTAATATATGTCCTCTGGGGCCTGTTTCATCCCTAAGTATGACATTTTCAAGGTGTGCATTTTACTCCTCTGTGAGCTCTGTTGTTTGTGTGAGTGTGTTTACCCACGAGTCTTCCTGGAAGTTCTTTCTGTTACTAATTTGCACTCTGTCCATGGAGTCCTGGAGTCACTTTGTCAAGGCGGGGAGCCTTAAAGACGTGCTATTCTCTGCATTATCGTGACACGAAGGAGTACATCCCATCAGAATCATTTGGGAATTTCTGTTCTCTTTTCGGGTTTGCTTGATTTTTTTTTTTTCCATTTTAATTTGATCTTATTTGACTTTCAATGTCTGTGGTGTTCTGTAGAAATTAAGCTAAGAAACTCAATGACACTGTAAAGGGATACTGTGAACGGTGATGAAATCCTCAGTAGTGACAAATGAAGCACCTGATAACAAAATACTTGCTACTTTTTACATAATATAGCAATGGCAAAGAAATAACATGTAAAATAAGTGATTTTTTTTTCTCATCCATAAAATGGGTCTGATTTTCTTACTCTTCCTGTCCAAACTGCCTTCTAAACAGGAATCTATGATCTTTACCTGCATGCTACCTTGAAATAGCCAAGGCCCCAAATGAGTGTGGAAAAGTAATCAAAGATTTTAGGAAGACTTAGGAGTTGAGGCCCAATGAGAAACCGGAAATCAGTTTAAACAAGTTGGGACAGAGAAGCTGACTCATCTTTGAACTGTTTTCCACACAAAAAGAACTTAATGTTTCAGACCAACTTTTTTCTTAGGTTAAAAGAGGCCATTTAGGCCAGGTGCAGTGGTGCACACCTGTAATCCCAGCAGTTTGGGAGGCTGAGGCAGGAGGATCAGGAGTTCAAAGCCAGTCTTAGCAAATTAGCAAGGCCCTAAGTAACTTAGTGAGATCCTGTCTCTAAATCAAATATATAAAAGGGCTGGGGATGTGACTCAGTGGTGGAGCACCCCTGGGTTCAACCCCCTTAACAAAAAAAGAAAAAAACAATTAAATTAACTGTCTCAAGGTGTGATTTATATCCAATAAAATGCCTCATTTTATTGAACAGTGTGAGGAGTCCTGACAAATGGATACACACCATGTTGCAAGACTGAAACCAAAGGTCCGGGATGTTTTCAGCCCTAAAGGTTTTGCTGTGCCTCTCCTCAGTTAACCAGTTAATCCTCCTACCCCTCCAGTTCTTTCAGTCTAGGCCATAATTTCCTTCTTTCTTAGACTAAAAAAAAAAAAAAAAAATATAATGAGTTAAAGCATTTCCCCTTTTCCCTGATGAATTATTTTGAATAATGTGCAGGTGCACAAGTATTCAGTTTTCAAACTGTGCTTCTCGAACTTCCAGGTGCCTCTGAGCCACCTGGGGAGCTTCCTAAACTGCAGACTCCTGAGTCCCACAGGGGAAATTCTGGTTCAGAAGGGGTGGGTGCAGGCATGGGAATCTACATTTTATTTATTTATTTTTGGAACCAGGGATTGAACTCAGGGACACTCGGCCACTGAGCCACATCCCCAGCCCTAGTTTGTATTTTATTTAGAGACAGGGTCTCACTGAGTTGCTAAGGGCCTCGCTAAGTTGCTGAGGCTGGCTTTGAACTAGCGATCCTCCTGCCTCAGCCTCCCAAGTCGCTTGGATTACAGGCATGTGCCACCGCGCCGGCTGGGAACCTACATTTTAACTACCACCCTGAAGGATTCTTTTGCAGGGGTCCAAACCACACTTTCAGAAACATGCTTTCTGGCTGATCGCGAATGCAGTGTTGAGTGAATTCCTTAGGGCAGGGTGAACAAAAAGATTAAAAAATATTGCTTTCTCAAATGGGAAGGTGGCCTACCTGTTAGTTTATGTGACATACCTAAGACAGTAGGAAACCTTTGGCATCCTGGTCACCTGGCAGCAAGTGTTACATTGAGCACATGCTTGGTGTCAAAAAGGTAGACTCTTCTAGAGCACCTTCCCTTTCCTCTAACTAAAACAGAATCCTCCAATATCCTTAACTAGTTATTAATTTTCCTCTGTTTTATTTTTAATCTTAGCTTTCAAAGGAATTTATATCTGGGTGGGGAGAAGAGACATGTGACGGCAGAGGAGGCTTGTGTGACCTACTTTCTCTAATCGTCCAGATTTTTGGCAACATCGCCATCAGCTCCTGCCCTTTACTCTCTTCCCTCTCTGCTTTTTCTCAGTCCTCATGTGGACTCAGGGCAGTGCACCCAGGACCTCAAGCATGGCAGGCAAGTGCTCTGTCACCGAGCTGCATCTTACAAACGTCCCTGGGTGATTCTATCAAGCAACAATGTTCGCAAACCACTGAAGTAATGTCAAGACCGGGGAGTTGTCCACAACAACAGAGATGATGTCTGGTGGCACCAGTGCTATTTGTCCCACTCTTGGTACAGCTGTGGAACACGCGCAGATGCTGAGCCCCTCGTCCCCGCTCCCCCCCCCCCCCCCCCCCCTCGGCCGGGGTCCCCTCCTGTCGCCTCCGTCGTCTCTGGCCTGCTTGGTACGACCCTGTCTTGCAGCTCGGCTTGCTATGTTGCAGCGGTGGCAGGGGCTCCGTCCTCCGTGCCAAGCATTGTGGGGGTTTCTGCCACGTCCTGCATGGACAAGGAAAGGGTTAACTGCTGGAGGACGATGTTGGTTGTAAATCAATCAATTACCCATAAACTTATCTACTCAATAAACACAACAGCCGGGCGCACCACCACGCCTGTAATCCAAGCGACTTGGGAGGCTGAGTCAGGAGGATCGCAAGTTCAAAGCCAGCCTCAGCAACTTAGTGAGGCCCTAAGCAACTCAGTGAGACCCTGTCTCTAAATAAAATACAAAATAGGGCTGGGGATGTGGCTCAGTGGCCGAGTGTCCCTGAGTTCAATCCCTGGTTCCAAATAAATAAATAAATAAATAAATAAACACGACAGCCAATGCTCTTTTTAAATGAGGGGGCGTGACGGGTCTGGCCATACCACTTCTGGCCTCTAACAACACAGAGTAGCCCAACTCTCTTTTATTTATAGTCATACAGGTAAAGGGGCCCAGAACGGGAGGGGCTGCTTCTGTGATGAACAGGATGGGTGGAGTTAGGGGAGCCATCTGCCCAGGGAAGCTATGGCAGAGCCAGGCAGGGAACCACTTCCACACAGCGCCACATACTTTCCGGCAATCTGGGATGGTCCTCGGTGTTAGCCAGTTCCTAGAAGCCAGGCCTCTGTGTCCCACAGCTCAGCCTCCTCTGGTTCTGCTTGAAGAGGATGGCTCCCCACAAAGCACTCACCTGTAATACAGTTGTGGTTAAGGCCAGTGAGTTCTCTCAGCTCCACCTTTTCACTCCTCAGCGTGTCATCTGGGACCCTGCTCTCCTGGGACCCTGCTCTCCTGGGCCGCTGTTCCTCCCTGACTTACTAGGGGTTCCAGCTTCAGCGAGTCATCCCTGCACTTTCATAAGACAGCAATCTGATCTTGAACATGACAAGTACAAACCCAAAGAGAATAGAAGTCTTGTGGCCTTAAAATGGTACTTCATCAAGGTTGTTTACTTATTTATTTTTTTAGGTACTGGGGATTGAACCCAGCTTAACCACAGAGCCACATCCACAGCCTTTTTTTTTTGGAACCAGGGATTGAACTCAGGGACACTCGGCCACTGAGCCACCTCCCCAACCCTATTTTGTATTTTATTTAGAGACAGGGTCTCACTGAGTTGCTAAGGGCCTCGCTAAGTTGCTGAGGCTGGCTTTGAACTCGCGATCCTCCTGACTCAGCCTCCCAAGTCGCTTGGATTAAAGGCGTGCGCCACCACGCCCGGCCATCCACAGCCTTTTTTAGATTTTCTTTTGAGACAGGATTTCACTAGATTGTTTAGGGCCTTGCTGAGTTGCTAAGGCTGTCTTTGAACTTCCATCCTCCTCCCTCAGCCTCCCCAGTTGCTGGGATTACAGGCGTGCACCGCCACATCCGGTAGGGTTGTTTTTTGATTGCTGACGTTTTATTCTTTAGACTAACGTTCTGTAGATTTTTATCTTTCACACATCCTGGTTCCTTCTCTACCTGGCTTATAGTATGGTGAACTAGTTCCTGTTTTCTACACAAATCAGCTTTTTCATCAACCCTATGAGGTATGGGGGAAGAGAGGGTTGAGGAGGAGAAAGGAAGGGGTATTTTTTTTTTTTTTTTTTTGGAACCAGGGATTGAACTCGGGGACACT
>JAJEJO010004578.1:588032-599305 GCA_020662805.1 Glaucomys volans | reverse complement strand
AAAAAAAAAAAAAAAAAAAAGAAAGAAAGAAAGAAAGAAAAATGATATACTTATCCAGCTGTGGTGTATGAATTAACTTCACAAGTGTTAAGCAGTAGTCTGAATCATGAATGGTGAATGGGAAGGAACTGTTTGTATCAATATTTAGCAATAATAACCTTAATCAATTCTGATGAAAAAAGTATAAAACTTTGAAATAAACAAGATGGGTAAAATTGAAGTTATAAAAGCATAAAGAACAATTACAAATCTGTAGGTCAGTACCTTTCCTCCACATGTAAACAGTTCAAGGATATGAACAAATAGTAATGAGAGGAAATACAAGCTTCTCACCTACACTTGGGAATATTTCATAATATTATAATGGCTCATAATAAAAGTGGGTACAAGTTTATTTTATACCAACTGGAGTAGTAAAACTGACAAAAGTCTGTGTTAATGTGCTTGTGGGGAAATAGACACTCCCAGATTGCTGGTATGTTTTACAGAGACCGTTGAATCAAAATGAAACACAAACTGCCAAGAAAATTAGGGCATCATTTGAGGCAGCCCTCCCAATGGAATAGCTCTCAAGCAAATAATGTAAAAGAAGTCTATTTGTACACAGATAATCGTGGTCCCACTGTTTAAATAGTCAAAGTCTGACCAGTACCTATCTGTCAATTTGATAATGGTTTTGCAAACTAGAAAATACTAATATGCCATCATATCAATTACCATTAAAACCATAAACCTGAGGACTTCAATGATGTATGAAGGATATGTAAACTAAGAAGTGGAATGAGTTTGTTTTGTGGATATTGATAATGGTCAGATTATGCTTGTCTAAGGCGAGCACCCATGCTCTTAGGGTTTTTCCGTGATCTAAGTCAGCGATTCTCACTCAGACTTCAGTGTGATTATATATCAAGGGCTCAGTTGCCATACATGGCTTATGTATTGAAAAGTTTGATTTTAGATCAATTCTATCACCTCAGAAAGTTGTATTGGACACTGTTTTCTTAAATCACTAGCATCCTAAAGTAAATGAGATTTTCCTTCTTTTTCTGTGGAATAGTTAGAATATAAAGAGCTTCCTCTCTCTATTCCCTTGTAGTCACAAGTAATATAGGTATACACTGATATATAAGTCAGAGCATATTAAGCAACAAACAATTTCAAATAATCAAAATGTTAAGTAAATAAAGCCAGGTACGGTGGTGCACGCCTGTAATCCCAGCAGCTCAGCAGGCGGAGGCAGGAGGATTGCAGGTTCAAGGCCAGCCTCAGCAACTTAGTGAGGCCCTGTCTCTGAATAAAATATAAAAAAGGACTAGGGATGTTGCTAAGTGGTTAGCACCCTGAATTCAATCCCCAGTACCAAAAAAAAAAAAAAAAAAAAAAAAAAGGGTTAAGTAAATGGAATTTTCTTATCTTCTTGACATTATTGTCATCTCCATTTCTCAATGGGCAATTATTTCTAATCAATTGATTTTCATTTCTTTACCATTAGTATTGCAATAACTAACTCAGCATGTGTATAATTTATGAATAAAACATACCCTCCCTGCCAATCTAGCTGCTTCATACATTTATCTTTTTATAAATCGTCTTCAAGCAGGGCCAATCTGTATTCGTTACCAAGGATGCGGGCATTGACCTTGGCTGAGTGCGAGTGTGACGATGATTTCTTAACTTCTTCGAAGTGAAACACTGACAATTGTCATGTTTTCTTCTAGGAACTTATGCAAATATTCTCACGAGGTTCTCTCAGAAAAAAATTTCCAAGTCCTGAAAAAGCACGAGCTCTCGGGGCTTAACCAAGAGGAATTAGCAGTACTCCTCCTCCAAAGCGACCCATTTTTTATGCCCGAGGTAAGTGACAATTCCTGTTTGAATGGCAGGGAGAGTATTATTGGCAGTGTTGTATCATGGACATGTTGGTAGGGGTGGAAAGACACAGTTGACAGCTGGACTGGCAGCCAGGGCTGCTGCTGGTGACCTAAGAGATTCCAGCAATTTCCTTCCTATTTAAAGTTTTTATGAGCATTTGGCTCTGGGCTGCCTCCCCTGCTCGGCTGCTAGGGAGCCCTGTGTGAGTGAGGATGAGCTGGAGACACCGTAGTCAGAGGACCCATCGATGCTTTCCATCAGGGTGGCCTCTGCAGTGAGGTTGGGAACGTGATCGGGAAGAAGAGGGTACAGGTTAAGTTGTTATAACAGACCCCCCCCCAGTGCAGTGACTTGAATGAGATGTACTTTTATTTATCTGTCACTTGATAGTCTAGATTCGGAGTCTGCAATCTGCAGCCCACAGGCCAACTCTGATCTGCCATCTGTTTTTATAAATAAAGGAATCTCAGAACATGACCATACCTGTTAATTTACATATTGTCTGTGGTTGCTTTCATTCTGAGAGGGCAATTTGAGTAATTGCAACAGACACTGAAAGGACTCAAAACCTAATAAAGTCTGGTCCTTTACACAGAAGTTTGCCAGCTCTTGCCTGCTTATGGGTGGTCAGGCAACTGGACTCCACAACGTCATCCAGAGACTCAGGCCAGTAGGTCAGCTCTGTTATCCTCAGAAGGTGTCTTCCTCCTCTGGGTATACGACTGTTCTCATTGGTCACCATATTATAGTCAGTAGGCAGGCAGAGAGGTGGTGTGTGGAAGGCAGGCAGTTTCCTTTATAAAAGAAGTGACCTGGGAGCCGGGCGTGGTGGCGCACGCCTGTAATCCAAGTGACTTGGGAGGCTGAGTCAGGAGGATTGCGAGTTCAAAGCCAGCCTCAGCAACTTAGTGAGGCCCTAAGCAACTCAGTGAGACCCTGTCTCTAAATAAAATACAAAATAGGGCTGGGGATGTGACACAGTGGCCGAGTGTCCCTGAGTTCAATCCCTGGTTCCAAAAAAAAAAAAAAAAAAAAAAAAGTGACGTGGGCAACGGAAACCGCACATCTACTCACATCTCACTGGTCGGAGCTTATCACATAGTCATGCTTAGCCGGAAGGGAGGTAGGAAATGTGGTTTCTGGCTGAGTGATCATTTGTCTACCTAAAACTTGGAGACCTTCAATTCTAGAAGAAAGACGGGGACAGTGGTAGATAATCAAGTTTCAACCTATGGCCATAAATACTTGAAGATGACAGGAGCTGTTGAAGGTGTGGTGTCCGACCTGACGGAAAAGTTAGCCTCACATTGAAAGAAAGGCACAGAAACATGGAGGACCCAGATGGGGTGGGTGGAAGGGGTGGAAGTTGGAATTCAGTGGAATGAACTTTCACAGATGACAAGGGACTTCTTGAGGATTAAACACTTTTTGACTGTGAGCTCAGTATATATTCCTGAGAACTTTAGAAATGAAGACATGAGGTAATTTATTTTCTTTCTTTTTTTCTTTCATTCTTTCTTTTCTTTTCTTCCTTTTTTTTTTGAACTGGGGATTGAACTCAGGGGCACTCGGCCACTGAACCACATCCTCAGCCCTATTTTGTATTTTATTTAGAAACAGGGTCTCACTGAGTTGCTTAGGGCCTTGCTAAGTTGCTGAGGCAGGCTTTTGAACTCGCGATCCTCCTGCCTCAGCCTCCCCAGTTGCTGGAAGTACAGGCGTGTGCCACCGTGCCCGGCTCTTTTTTTTTTTTTTTTTAGTACCAGATATTGAACCCATAGGTGCTTAATCGCTGAACCACATCCCCAGCTCTTTTTATTTTTAATTTTGAGACAGGGTCTAGCTGAGTTACTTAGGGCCTTGCTGATTTGTGTCGTGATCATCCTGCCTTAACCTCCTGAGTCACTGAGGTTAGAGGGGTGCACCACCATGTCCAGCAGCAATTTGGATTTTATCAGAAGAGGTGATAAATGCAAAAGGGGCTAAGTTAAGTGCAAGAGGGAGTGTAGAGGATCAGCTGTGGCTGGGGAGAGGTGGCAGGGACCTAAGAAAATAGTGGAATGCTCTCAGCCCCTAGGTATCCCTTGAGCCCTCACTCTGCCTTTAATTCCCTTTGGGACCTTGGACAAGGTATTGAACCCTTCTGGGCATCACTGTTTTTATTTATTTATTTATTTACTTACTCTTTTTTTTTTTTAACTGGGGATTGAACCCATGGCCTTGTGCTTGTGAGGCAAGTACTCTACCGATTGAGCTAAATCCCCAGCCCCTATTTACTTACTTATTATGTTTATTCAGTTCATTTTGGAACTGCCTGCAAGTGTCAGACAGTGTGCCTTCCATGAAGGCAGAAGTGGACAGGACACATCCCTGCCCTAAAATACTTAAAATAGTCCCACTTTTCCACTTGGCCTTGACTTATGAGAACATGAAAATATCAGGCAAATTCGACTTCTGGCATGTAAAGTTGTACAACTATAATGTGTTTATTAAAGGAAGGCCTGAGCCTTCTTGCTTCAACATCAGCATGGTAGCAGGAATGTTAGCCAAAGCATCATTCATGAAGTTGCTAGTTGTTCTTTTTCCATAGAGCCTCCAGGACACTGGTTCTCAAACTTGAGCATGTGTCAGGACCACCTGGAGGATTTGTTAAAATACAGATATGGGGGCTCCATCTCTGGTGGTTCTGACTATAGATAGGGGAAAGGCCTAGGCTTTGCATTTCTTTTTTTTTTGGAACCGGGGATTGAACTCAGGGACACTCGGCCACTGAGCCACATCCCCAGCCCTATTTTGTATTTTATTTAGAGACAGGGTCTCACTGAGCTGCTTAGGGCCTCGCTAAGTTGCTGAGGCTGGCTTTGAACTCGCGATCCTCGTGACTCAGCCTCCCAAGTCACTTGGATTGCAGGCGTGCACCACCACGCCCCATCTAGGCTTTGCATTTCTAACAGTTGTCTACATGGTACTGATGATGCTTGGTCCAAGGACCACACTTTGAGAACCTGTGATCTAGAGGCTAGAATCCGGAAAGTAGACTCTATAGTAATCATATCTATTTGAATCTTTGAATCTGGTGTTAGAATCTATGTGGCTGAATTACTGTTCCTGGAGTCTGGATCCATCTAGACAAATTATGGGCAGTCATGTTCATCTAGTTTGCGCGGAGTCCATGGAAGCATCTATAAATATTTTATTTTTAAAATGACTGAAACTCAGGATTTTTACTAATCATATTGGTTTTCTCATTATTGGTTAAACATTTGCATCCCACTTTATTCTGCACAACATAGTCACATTACTTCATCTGCTTAACAATGCAATGTAGGTGGATGGGGCAGATATTTTCCTCCCATTACAGTGAAGGAAACAAACTACTCAGTGGGTTCCCTGAGGTCCTCCAGTTGCTTTTAGGGCCTTCCACTTTACATTGGCATCTTTTAGTCCTGCATGATATGACCAGGCCTCCGTGACAGTATTCCTCTTCTCAGTAGGAACTACATCTCTGTAGAGCAAGATATGTAGATGTCTATTTAGATAAAAATACAGGAATTTTCTTCTTTAGTTTATCATTTTGGACACTTCACATTCTTCATATCAGAGACCAAATTCTGAGTTACAGTTGTCAGTAAAACACATGTTGTTTTAATTGCAAAATAGGTTGATATCCAAAACTTAGAAATTTGTCTTTGGGCTCTTTTTTAACACAGGGCTCAGCTACTCTGTTGTGGTTGGCTGTCTGACAAGGATTATCCAATTCATCACTGTCTTATAATTAGTTTCCAGACCTTTTCTGCCCCAAATAAGCCATTAATTGAATATATCTCATCAGAGATTGTGGGATATGTATGCATGTATTTTCCTCCTCTTGGAATATCTTTGCTTTAGAAATTTTTGTGGGCTTGAGCTTTCCTTAATGAATGAGTGGCAGATACACAAAGATGTTTTATCTCTGGCTGTGATGTTTCCCTTCTGCAGATATGCAAAAGTTATAAAGGAGAGGGTCGAAAACAGGTCTGTAGCCAGCAGCCACCATGCGAAAGACTCCACATCTGTGAACACTTCACCCGAGGGAACTGTAGTTACCTCAACTGCCTGAGGTCCCATAACCTGATGGACAGAAAGGTGCTGGCGATCATGAAGGAGCATGGTCTGAGCCTGGATGTGGTCCAGAACATCCAGGACATTTGCAACAACAAGCATGCCCGGAGGAACCCTTCTGGGCCGAGAGGTACATGCTTTTTCCTTTTAAACTCTGTACACTTTCAAACAGAAGTTATAAAGGAAGGAAATTTACCTATGAGCACCTTATCTTTTTTTTTTTTTTTTTTTTTGGAACTCAGGGGCACTCGGCCACAGCCACTTCCCCAGCCCTATTTTTGTATTTTATTTAGAGACAGGGTCTCACTCAGTTGCTTAGTGCCTTGCCCTTGCTGAGGCTGGCTTTGAACCCACAATCCTCCTGCCTCAGCCTCCCGAGCCACCAGGATTACAGGTGTGCGCCACCACGCCCGTCTGCCTTATCTTACCATATAACCCTGTCTTCATTTTCTCTTTCAAATCTTGTCCACAAGTATACACTCTTTTATTATAACACATAGGTGATTTTGCAGCAGTTTGATATTAATGCTTAGCACTATTTCCCCAGATCAAGAAATATTTATCATTTTTCCAAAAGCTAATTGATACTTTCTTTTTTTTCTCTTTGATGCTGGGGATTGAACCCAGGGCCTTGTGCATGCACGACAAACACTCTTATCAACTGAGCTATATCCCCAGCCCCAATACTTTTTTTTTAAGGAAAAGAAACAAACCTTTCATTTGAGATTGACCAGTTGTTAACATTTTGTCTAATTGTATTATCTCTTCCTTTTTCTAAATGTGTACATACAGATACTCATGCACACATGCAACATTTTTGTGGTTAAAGCATTTGATCTCAGCATAAGACTTTTTACATAACCATGATTTAATTAGTTATATAAAATTTAGCATCCATGCAAAACTATATACAATTTAATTTACAATTCTCAATACTATTTCTTTAAAAAGTTGTTTTATTGTGGATTAATATTCATGGCATAAAATTTGCCATTTTGGGGTTGGAGGGTGTAAGTGCCATGGTACAGTGCTTGCCAAATATGTGCAAGGCCCTGGGTATGATCCTGAGCATCACAAAATAAAGAAGTAAATAAATATTTTATCGTTTTAACCATCTTTTAAGTGTATGGTTCGGTGATGTTAAGTACTTTCACACCATCTATTTCCAGAACCTTTTCATCTTGCAAAACTGAAACTCTGTGTTCGAAAACTAACTCCCCACACCCTTCCCCCAACCTCCCCGCCCCAAGCATTCTGCTTTCTGTCTCTGTAATTAGACAACTCTCGGTATGTTACCTCATATAGGTAGAAGCGTGTCATATTTACCCTTTTATTATTTTTTGTGGGTGTAGTGGGGATTGAACTCAGGTGTATGAGACCACTGATTCACATCCCCAGCCCTACTTTTTATTTTATTTAGAAACAGGGTCTCACTGAGTTGCTTAGTGCCTCCTTTTGCTGAGGCTGGCTTAAAACTCTCGATCCTCCTGCCTCAGCCTCCTGAGTTGCTGGGATATGTGCCCTTTTGTGACTGGCTATTTTGCTTACCATAAGGTCTTCCAGGGTTATTCATGTCATAGCATGGGTTAATATTCCTTTTTTTTTAAAGGCTGAATAATGTCCAGTTGTCTGAATACACCACATTTTGTTTATCTACTCATTTGTTCATGGACGTCTGAGTCATTTCTAGTTTTGCCTGTTGTGAATAATGCTGCTGTGAATGTGGGTGTATAAATATCTCTTTGAGACCCTGGTTTCATTTCTTTTGGGAATGTGACCAGAGGGAGACTTCCTAGATCTTATGATAATCCTGAATTTAATTTTTTGAGGAGCAGCCACATGGTTCTCCACAGCAGCTACATCAGTTTACAATTCTGCCAGCAATGCACAGGGCTCAGGTTTCTGCACATCCTCTCTATCCCTTGTCATTTTCTGATTTTTTGACAATGGCCGTCTTCATAGGTGTGGGGAAACCATTCCTTCAGCATTTTCATATATTTTTTTTTTGGAACCAGGGATTGAGCCCAGGCGCACTCGGCCACTGAGCCACATCCCCAGCCCTATTTTGTACTTTATTTAGAGACAGGGTCTCACTGGTTGCTTAGGGCCTTGCTAAGTTGTTGAGGCTGGCTTTGAACGCATGATCCTTCTGCCTCAGCCTCCTGAGTCGCTGGGATTACAGGCGTGCACCGCCTCGCCCAGGTGTATTTTCATATTTTATGTAATGGGATTAATGTCAACATTTTTTGTCTTTATGAATTGGCTGTAGAAGAGGTAAATTTCATAAAGCACATAGAATACATGAGTCTAAGATGCTGTAAAAAGTAATGAACAATTACATGTCCTTGTATCTGGGAGTGGTTCATCATTTACAAACGGGACTTTCTCCTAAAGTACCTCATTGTTCCTCATACAAAATCTTGAAGAAAGGCAGATGTATTTTTTTTTAGATGTATTGTTTATAATAATATAAGGGTTAAGGAACTTGAGGCTTAAAATTATTATTATTATTTTAATATATATTTGTTAGATGTTGGTAGACCTTTATTTTATTCATTTATTTATATGTGGTACTGAGATTCAAATCCAATGCCTCACACATGCTAGGCAAGCAGTTTGCCACTGAGCCACAACCCCAGTTCCAAGACTCAGAATTTTTAAGCAACTTTGTAAATAATATTTATTCATAAGGTAGTAAGTCAGATATGATAGAAATCCATTGAGCAACTTTTATTCCTGGCAGCCTTACATCATTTTTAAAAGGATGAAAGGTAACATGAGGTATAATGAGAAGGCATGCTTCAGGCCTCACCAGAGTGTAGCAGGGCTCACATGCTCTGATGCCATGCCTAATGCTTTTCTCCCACACCACAGTGCTGTCCAAACAGAGGATGGCTTTTCGTTGCATGTGCACAAACACTCGTGCACACGAACACCACACACACTCATGCATACTCACAAACACGTGCTCACTCCCTCCAGGATATGACTCATCCCAGTTCTAGAGAAACACCACTGCTTTGACAGTTTTGACTTTATTTATTTGCACTGGGATAGAATCCAGAGGTGCTTTACCACTGAGCTACATGCCCAGTCCTTTTTATTTTTAAGACATGGTCTCACTAAATTTTCCAGGATGGCCTTGAATTTGTGACGATCCCCCCACCCCTTCACTTCAGCCTCCTGAGTCACTGGGATTACAAGGGTGCACCACCATGCCCGGCTCAATTTTGACTTCTGCTATTAAGCTTAGGCATTATTGGGAGCCGTGGCTATGAAGGAATCTGGAAAACTCTCTAGCTTAAATGAAATCATATCTTAAGAATGTGGTTTCGTTTTGTTTAAGTATTAAGAATCCTTAGATGATCAGGTGCATCCATATTACAGTGTGGGCAAAATCTAGGTGATTTGGAAACTTCTCTCTGATTTGCCCCTTTCGGTCTTTGCATCCACATTAGCAGTACTGGCTGACTCAGAAGCAGCGGACAGCGCCACCTAGCGTGTTGGGGAGTAAGGTCCACCTCTGAGTCCCAGGAGAAAAGCAGGTACCCTCCTAGCTTAGCCATGGTTGCTGTTTCCTGCTGTGCTCACAGCACATCAGAATTCACCCTTCCTCAAGATTTTTATGGGCCAGGCGTGGTGGCGCACGCCTCTAATCCAAGCGACTTGGGAGGCTGAATCAGGAGGATTGCGTGTTCAAAGCCAGCCTCAGCAACTTAGTGAGGCCCTAAGCAACTCAGTGAGACCCTGTCTCTAAACAAAATACAAAATAGGGCTGGGGATGTGGCTCAGTGGCTGAGTGTCCCTGAGTTCAATCCCTGGTTCCAAAAAAAAAAAAAAAAAGGTTTTTATGAACCAGATTAGGACAAGCAGTTTGATAGAAGTTGACTAGCAAGGCTGGAAAAGCAAAGAAGAGGAATAGTGGTAGGAACTTAAACACTCAATACTTTTTATTATTTTGTTTCATTTTGCTTTTCCTCTTTTCAGCTCCTACCCCGCACCGTAGACCTGTGACGCCTAGAGGTAGAAGCAAAAGTAGGGAGAGATTCCTGCAGAACAGCCAAGAATTTCTTCCATCTGCCTCAGCTGTTGCTCAGAAGTCCCGCACATCCAGCCCAGATGTTGGCCAAGGGTCTCCCCCGGGGGATGGGCTGGTAGATGACCTCGCACACAAGTTCACGTATCTGGGGGGTCAGGATCGCACCCAGCCTTCCCCCGTCTTGTCTAAGGTAGCTGGTCTCGGAGGACCAGGTCAGGTGGGATCAAGCCAGAAGTTTTCAGAGAATGGCAGTCCAGATGGCCTCTTTTATAGGAATCATTCTGGTTCAACGCTGGCCTCCAGCAAGAATGACTCCCCAACCTGGCTGAACGACCAAGGCACCAGGAGAGATAGTGTGTTTTATCCAGGTCCAGCTGCGGTGGTCTCTCCTCTTGGTTTTGGGAAAACACCTGAAACTATAACCACCAGAAAGGGCACAGCCGTCCTTTCCCCAGACCTCGTGAATGTCAAGGGCAAGAATGGGACTCAGGACACTCAGCATGTCCCTCTTTTTAATAATGTTGCTGATGGAGCGGCCATGGATGTTAGTTCTGCAAGATTTTTAAATTACGGAACCACAACCGGCAGCCAGAGAGAAACAGCTGTAACTAGGAATCATCAGGACAACGGAGCTGCTCCCCAGGATGTGCAGACTGCCGGGATGAGGAACGACCTGGGAGCGGCATTTCGTAATGGTAAATGTAGAGGGGACCCATTTTGGGGTAGTAAATCTGTATATAGCACACCAAACGGCCCTAGTCAAATCATGGATGGATCTACTACTGTAGACAAAACTGGTGCTGCTGGTTTTGATTTAAAAATAGCAGCTGGGAGGGGGATGGTGAGGATGATGATGATGATGATGATATTCCAGAAGTAAAAATCTGAGAAGCGAGTCCCACCCCTACCTGGGGAAACCACTGGCCCACCTCACGAGGCAGCACTCTGCCTCAGTCACCTCCACCTTCCTTGAGCAGCAGAGCTGCAGCCTGGGGGACCCAAGGTCATGACTCTGTCAGGCCTCCATTAGCCGGTTTAGCCTGTCACTCAGCAGAGTCACTCAGACCCATATCTTGATGAGTTTGCAGCAGGGTGGGCGTGGCCGGTAGTTTTTCCTTTAACAGGGCTAGAGCTGGAAGTTTTGGTGAAGAGGGGGTACTGGTGAGAAGCCTGATGTATGAAGATAGGCAAGGACCAAATGATAGAGCCACATGGAATAAGCTGCTACATTTATTGAGAATTAAAACAGTTTGACTATAGT
>JAJEJO010004578.1:563654-581366 GCA_020662805.1 Glaucomys volans | reverse complement strand
CAGAGGATGTATTCATTTGCTCAAGCAATGAGGCCACATCTGCTATCCGATGGTCACTAGTATTCAGATGGACTTGAAGGACTGGAACTAGAAGATTCTAGGCTGACCCACAGAGGGGACATAGAATAGGGGGTAGAAGTTTAGATGAGGTGAACTTCTGTCTTGCATCTCTCTCCTTTGATGCATAGGATAAAAAAAAAAGAGGAGTGCAGAGAAGAAAGGGAGGGGAGGTCTCTATAAATAGGTAATGAAATCAGAGTGATGAGAAAGAACAAAAACAAGAGTTTTTTTTTTTTTTTTTTTTGACCCTAGATTGAACTCAGGGACACTCGGGCACTGAGCCACATCCCCAGCCCTATTTTGTATTTATTTAGAGACAGGGTCTCACTGAGTTCCTAAGGGCCTCGCTAAAGTTGCTGAGGCTGGCTTTGAACTTCCGATCCTCCTGACTCAGCCTCCCAAGTCGCTTGGATTACAGGCGTGCGCCACCACGCCCGGCTAACAAGAGATTTTTGAAGTAAAAAGTAAAGTAAGGAAAAGGAAACGCAGCCTCGGGTTCTACAGAGGTGTAAGTCTGCAGCCTGTGGATTTGGCTCTGAGCTGCGCAGCTGCCACGGCAAACACAAACACCATCTGTCACAAAACCCCCTGCACCTCTGTGGCAAAGCACGCCAGCTGCCCAGGAGAGGCACCGCCACTTTCTGCTAGGGAGGCGGCATCTCGGGGCCTCACGGAGGGGACAGCAAGGTGTGCCCAGGGAGCTGGCGCTCTGCTGGGAACTGCCCTGTGGTGGTTCAGTGCTGTCCAGCTGCTTTCTTATCAGCAGATACGTTTTATCAAATCATCTTCCAAAGAGCCTAAATGAGCCAACTGCAGTAAAGCAGAGCTGCTCCCTTGACACAGGACAGGGCCAGAGCTGGGTCCCTGCCGCTCTGCTGTCCCCGGGGGCCCAGGTAGCATCTCTTTTTTTTTTTTGGAACCAGGGATTGAACTCAGGGACACTCTACCACTGAGCCACATCCCCAGCCCTATTTTGTATTTTATTTAGAGACAGGGTCTCACTGAGCTGCTTAGGGCCTCGCTAAGTTGCTGAGGCTGGCTTTGAACTTGCGATCCTCCTGTCTCAGCCTCCCAAGTGCTGGGATTACAAGGCGTGCGCCACCGCACCTGGCAGGTAGCATCTCTTGGAAGAGTTCTGCTGAAGGGTGTGGAGAAGCTCCTGTGATGTTGAACTCTCCACGCATTCTCCAAAATACAGTTCTGTAGAAGTGCCCGAGGGAATAGAAATCAGAAACCTGAATCAGCTGGCCTTGGTCAAAATAAATTATAGATCTTAATAGGTCTTGTATCAGGTCCTTGCTATTTTTAGTAAGATAAAGGAGAAAGGTTAGAAAACCTTTTTTTTTTTTTCCCTCCCTGATGACATCAGGGTCCCAGAGACCAAAAAGAACTATCAGTAGGGTATAGATGGCATCTAGATTTAAATTCACACAAGTTTTGTAGATTGTGTTCCCTAATAAAACATCAAGAAACTTCTTGAGCTCATTAATATAAAATTCTTTTGGACCCTCAGTCTGCATTAAATGTGGAGTTTTGGGACTATAACTTTATGTCTGCATATATATACAATGTATTTGTATTCATTTAATCTGCAACACATGTTCTCTATTCATTGAAGGTGTGAATAAATTCTTACTGTTTCTTATTCATTAGACCCATTGTTATATAACATCATATGATACTGAGTTGACTCTTTTGTTATTGAAAGAAAGAAAGAAAGAAGGAAAAAAATCAGTCCCTGGGTTTAGAGTTCTACTTGCTGGATGTTCATTTAAAATAGAAATGGTGGTTCTAGGAGATTTGAATTCCAAGCAATGAGCAGCCCAGTTCCTTTCATGATTCAATTGTGGTTCAAATTTTGATCTGGTGTATAGTTGGACTATTTAGAGAAGAAGGTTCACTGTATAGTCTTTAGATGTGCCCTGTAGGTTTTTGTTTTGTTTTGTTGGGGTACCAGGGATTGAACTCAGGGGCACTCGACCACTGAGCCACATCCCCAGCCCTGTTTTGTATTTTACTGTGTTGCTTAATGTCTCATGGGTTGCGGAGGCTGGCTTTGAACTCACAATCCTCCTGCCTCAGCCTCCTAGGCCGTTGGGATTACAAGTGTGTGCCACTGTGTCCAGCTAGGTTTTATTTTATTTTTTTAAAAAAATATATATTTTGGTTATAGGTAGACACATACCTTTATTTTATTTTTATGTGGTGCTGAGGCTCAAACTCCAGGCCTCCTGCATACTAGGCAAGCGCTCTACCACTGAGCCACAACCCCAGCCTTTAGTTTTTTAAAAATATCTTTAGTAGTAAAAGGACACAATATTTTTATTTATATATTTTTATGTGGTGCTGAGAATCAAGCCCAGTATCTCACACATGCTAGGCAAGTGCTCCACCACTGAGCTACAACCCCTGCTCAGGGTTTTATTTTTTGTAATGAAATTTTTCTTCCTTCTCTTGCACTGGAGACTGAACTAGGACCTTGCACATATTAGGCAAGTGCTCTACCAATGAGCTACATTCCCAACCCTTTTCATTTTTTGTTTCAAGATAGAGTCTCACTAAATTGCCCAGGCTGATCTAGAACTTGTGATCCTCCTGCCTCAGCCTCCTGAGTATAGGTGTGTACCACCATGCCTGGCTATAACTAAATTTTTAATAAGAGTTGGGCAACTGAGAGTGCTTCTCTAGGAACTTGGGATGCAGAAATTTTCACTAACAAATGGTTGGTGCATTTGGTTGGCATGATTTTTCTGGAATTGATACCCTTTTAGGAGCTTAATGAGGACTTGTATATAGATGGTGGGCTGGGAGATGCTATGGTATTGGAGGTGATGATTGAATAAGTGGGCTGTTGGGCAGTAATAGTGCAGGACAAGCCGGGCTTTGTGGCACACACCTGTAATCCCAGTGGCTTGGGAGGCTGAGGCAGGAGGATCAAGAGTTCAAAGCCAGCCTCAGCACGGGCAACTCAGTGAGACCCTGTCTTTAAATAAAATACAAAATAGGGCTGAGGATGTGGTTCAGTGGCCGAGTGTCCCTGGGTTCAATCCCTGGTTCCAAAAAAAAAAGAAAAGTAATAGTACAGGACAGAATTAAAACACCTGAGAGAGGAGCCTGGCAGTCACTGGGTTTGCGCCCGGTGGGATGTGCAGATGCAGTTCCTCACAGATCTTACCAGTATGTCACTAAGCTTGGGCATTATGTAGCTGACATGGAGGAATGGCGGGGGCCCTAGGCCTGAGAAGGCTGGTCAGAGTCAGGGCAGGTGATAGCTCTGGAAAGCCAAGGTTGCAGGAGTAATTGAGGCACAGGACAAAAGCCAAGACCATGTCGCTGCAACTGAGACATAAATTCAAGTCTTCTCAGGGAGTAAATAATTGAAGGCCCAACCTTACTCCATCATCTCTTTAATGATGCAGAAGCGCGGTACTGTGGAATACTCAGGACACATTACGGCTATTAAGTAATGACAGCTAGAAGGACTAATGGAGCGTCTCACAAGGTTGTCACTGCCTGTCACTTAGGAGCATCAGACAACACTGTCTGGATTTCTTTGGATTTCTGTGGAAATTCCCAGAGCCAGCTTGGTGCAAATACAGGAAAAGCTGAAGGGACCCTTACTAAAGCAACACCTGGCGAGTGACCTGGACAGCAGGTCACTGCCCTCTCACTGTCACTGTGAGAGAGGAGAGACACCCAGCCTTGAGACTTGTCTCTGGACAGAGCCCCTCCTCGTCAGCTGACTGCATGACCTCCTGACTCTCACACGCACGGGCGTCGTCCCGGGCCTGACAGTCCCCTTTGCTGTGGGTGTGGACTGACCTGAACAGAAATGTCACCCTTGGGGACTTGACCATGATCCACAAACACAACTACAGTGTGCAGACAAGGCTGAGAAGGTCAGCATGGCACCAAGCCAGGTCCTGTGCTGACCAGTACAATGGCCTGTAGCCTCGTGTGGCTATTAAATTTTAAATTTACAGAAACTAAACTTAAAAATAAAATCAGGACCTCAGCTCCACAGCGAATGGCACTAGCCACGTGGAGCTCGGCTACTGAAGGAGCTAAAAATAAGCCCCTCTGGTGTTGGTATATGGACTGTTTGAGTTAGAGGTGCTTGAAAAACAGCAGGTGCAAGAAGATCAGTCTGACCTCCCCTCCGCTTCTTAAGGCAGGAAATGAAATTCCATGTGAAAGATGCCCCCTTACCAGGAGGGTCATATGAGTCTTATCATCAGGGACAGGGCTTGGGGCCGAGGGAGATCTGTACAGCAAGCCCGTTGGGAAAACCTTGTCCTCCTGGCCACCTCTCCACCCACGGACCCCCCCTCAGCCAAGCCCCTTTGCCTTGTAACATGTTGATAACTTACTACTTCGGGTCTTCATTTCCTCGTGAAGTCTCCCGTGCAGTGTCAGAGTTGAACTAGATAAGTTTGTCTGCTTTTTCTTATGTCAATTTAATTCTAAGCACTGGCTGAAAATCCCTAAAAGGGTAAAGGCATGATTTTGCCTCCCTTGCAACACCACATAGGACAGCAAGGAGACTGTTTGCATCCTTGCAGAATCTTCTAGTAAACAGCACTGGCCTAGACCCGACAGCCAGGCAAGTCCAAGGGAGGTCGGTAGACCAGCGGCATCAGCATCATCTTGGAGCTGTTGAAATGTGGAACCTCATATCCTTCATCATGGTCTGCTCTCTAACTAGATCCCTGGGGGACTCACAGTACATCGAAGTTTGAAAGACTTCGGCCTTTTGAGCCAGGAACAGAGTGGGTTCTGCAGGGCTGAGCAGGCATTTGATAGATACAGGACTTCAGTTAGAGGGTTGGGAAACCCTCAGGCCCATGGGTATTTGCCTGACCAACTTCAGTTAGTCTTTGGGTCCAAAAAAACGTATACAGTTTACCAGGCTTATTTGATCGTGGCAGCAATCTCTTTTCCAGTTTTTCCTGTCCCAGTGCTACTGCAACAAACACCTTCCAGAAAGTTCTAACAGCCGGGCGTGGTGGCGCTCGCCTGTAATCCCAGCGACTTGGGAGGCTGAGTCAGGAGGATCTCGAGTTCAAAGCCAGCCTCAGCAACTTAGTGAGGCCCTAAGCAACTCAGTGAGACCCTGTCTCTAAATAAAATACAAAATAGGGCTGGGGATGTGGCTCAGTGGCCGAGTGTCCCCGAGTTCAATCCCTGGTTCAAAAAAAAAACAAAAAACTGAAAGTTCTAACATCTTCTACCCTCTCGCTCCGCCTCCTGAAACAACACTCAGATTCAATCCACCTTTGCTCTGTGTGAAGCATTCGAGTGCTCAGACGCGCGCCTCCAAAGCTGCAGCAGGAGCTCCAGCCCTTCTCCAGGCTGCACGTTTCCTTGGATGCTTTCATTCTGCCTCCTTCCCTTCATCTCCAGTAGGCATTTCCTTTAGGGACGGGCAAGGGAATGAGCACAGCTGACAGCTGAGGAGTCTGCAGTGTCCTCGCAGGGACTGTGAGCTCCCGGCTGGCGCTCCCCACCTGGGCTGCTGGCAGGATTTTGCTGTCATTAGCCCTCCATGCTAGTTCACGAGAAGCAGGTGTCTCATCACCATTAAATATTGGAACCCCTGCTGTTAGGGGCTTACGTCCAGGCTGCCCTTGTCTGCTGCACTTGCCTAGGGTGGGGACAGTGGTGTGGTGGCCTGCCTGCTCCGTAGCTACATCCGCACACTCCCCTCTCCTTGGTTCCTGTGTTCAGATGCTTCATAGATACTTTGAGGCCAGAGATGAGATCTTTAGGTTATGGAGTATTTCCACACCTTTTATTAGAGCCCCAGGCAGTGGCAAATCCAAGGGCATTTTCAATGTAGAGGGTGGACCACAGAAGGTTGTGACATGGCTCTGCCTGAAAGCCCTTGTGATCAGACTTGGGAACACGATGTAGTCCTGTTCAAATCCCATGGCTCAAATAAAACCACGTAAGATGTAACCGTCGAGATTTCCTGAAAGCCCATTCTAAAGTCTTTGCCTGATTTGTTTTTAAACTAGAGCAACAACCAGCCCAGTTCGAACATCGACTCGGACTACCTGGAATCTTTGTTCCAGTTCTATCCCAGAGGAGTGGTGACCTTCCAGGCGGGGTCACGGGACTACGAGCTGAGTTTCCAAGGTGAGTTTTTGTGTTTGGCAGTGTCGTGCGTGGTTGGGATCCTGCACACCTGTGCGTGCGGGAGTGGGAACAGTGGGTGTGTGTCTCGCACTGGGTCAGGGTTCTTGGAAGCCGGGTGGGGTGCAGCAGAGGGGCAGCCAGCAGCTGTTGGACCTGTGTGTTCTAGAGCCCTGGCTCTGCAGCCATAGCTGTGCAACCTGGAGGGCACCTATGCCCAGTTCCTCTTCTGGAAAATCAGAAGTTTGGACTAAGTAGTCTGGGGGTGGGGGGTTCTTCAGTTCTGCTGCTCTGAGTTTCCGATTCGGGGTGGGCAGTTAAATTTTCAGGTGCTAATGGCTATGGAGGAGGTCTTGTGCCTCTGGACACCTTCAGAGTTTTAGAAACTTGCTGTTCCTTTGAGATTTCATCCCTAGAGCCATGGTTTCCTCCATCACATTGACTAGAACAGTGGGTGCCTTTTGCCATGTTTAACTGAACCACTACGAAGGGTCTTCTGGTTAGCATCTACCAGGATCCTCTACTCTTCTTATTTATTTATTTATTTTTTTTGCGGTGCTGTGGACTGAACCCAGGGCCTTATGCTTGTGAGGCAAGCACTCTACCAACTGAGCTATATCCCCAGCCCCCAAGTAATGTGGCTTTTAAGAACTGTTATATTGGCTTTGTATGTGTGCATGTAGTGCTAAAGATTGTTGAACCTAAGAAGGACCTTGAGCATGCTAGGCAAGCTGTTCACCACCCCTTGTGCTCACTATTTTGGAAAGCAATCTGGCAGCCCATGTTAAGATATGTTAAAATAGTCCTACTAGTTTCATCCCCCAGAAATCTCCCTTAGGAAATGATTTACCAGAAAGTGGGGAATAACAGTTTTTGGCAGTGAAGATCTTTATTGAAGCCTTATTTGTAGTATTAAAAAAAAAAATAGGAATAGCCTGTGTACCAGAGGAATAATGACTGAATAAATAAGGGTATTACATGCCAGTGTGTATTAGGTAACTGTTAAAAACTATGATTATGAAAACCGTGTTAGGAAAAGAAAAACTGGATATCTTCAAAGGAAAAAAGGCAGAACCACAAATTTCTGTTTATGTGCTTTTCTATGTGTATATTTAAAATGGAAAAAGGTTTTAAAAATTTTAATGTGCATAATCATTGCAGCAATGTGCGTGTGGACCCCAGCTGGAAAGCAGTGAAGGAAAGTCTGTTCTGTGGGTCATGGAATTAAAAATGACTTACCTGCTGGGTGCGTGGGGCACACCTGTAATCCCGGTGGCTCAGGAGGCCGAGGCAGGAAGATTGCACTTTCAAAGCTGGCCTCAGCAACTTAGTGAGACCCTATCTTGAAATAAAAAATAAAAAGGGCTGGGGATGTGTGGCTCAGCGGTTAAGCACCCCTGGGTTAGGTTCCCATTACCATAATAACAACGGCAGCAATCCTGAAGTTTTTGTCTTTGGTGGTAACATATGGATCCCACATTTTAAAAGGGTGGTGGAGAGATGAGAACCGAAGTGCCTTGTTCTGAGTCTACAGCAATTTGATCAGTTGCTGTTGTTCACCTGGTTCATAGAATCCGGGTCACAGCGTTAGTGGCGTTCCAGACTGTCTTTCTATCTCTTTCGTTTACCCAATTAGAATTTGAGTGCATCTGTGTGTCAGGCCCTGTCCTCGGCTCTGGGGCTACAGTGGTGAGGTTGCTCTCTTGGAGCCCATGCTCAAGAGGGAGGGGAAAGTGCATGGGCAAGTAAGCAGATCAGGTAATTTCAGAAAGTGGAAATGGCTTTGGAAAAAAAATCAAACAAGGGGATGAAGTAGCCAGGGATTGGAGGAGGCAGGGGGAGAGCTCCCAGGTTGGGCCAAGGAGGAGCCTTTGGAATGGAGGGAGCAGCCTACGCCCATGGGAGGAGGGACCCCAGGAAAGGGAGCAGCCAAGGCTGAGGCTGGCCAACCGTGAAGCTTCATAGAAAGGAAGAAGTTCTGTAAGAGACGAAAGCAAAGACAAACCTGGATTTTTTGTTTTTAAACATGGAAGCCATGGGAGGATTTTGAGCAGCATTGCAGTGTGATCAGAGTTGCTCTTTTGCTGTTGTGTTTGTTTTGCTGTACATCACCTTTATGGGGGCTTAATTATTACAATAAAATATATGCATTTTATTGAGGCTTAATTATTGCAATAAAGTGCATGCATTTCAAGTTTGCAGTTGGTTCAATGTTGACAAATACCTGCATCCACCGGCCTAATCAAGATAGAGAACATTTCCATCAAACCCCAATTTGCTTCTGCCTCTTTGCAATTGGTTTCTGCTTCCTTTCACTCACATCCTCCATGACAAGCTGTGGCTGGTGTGCTTTATATCCCTCTAGATTAGTTTTGCCTATTGTAGAACCTCATATAAATAAACCCTTGCACTATACCTAGTTGGCTTCTTTCACTCAGAACAATGTTTTTTAGATTCATCTATGTTGTTACATGTATAGTTGTTTTTCTCTTTTCTTTGCTGAATAATATTCCATTATGAGGATCTACCATCATTTGTGTATCCATTCACCAGTTTCTGGATGTTTAGATTATTTCCACTTTTTAGTTATTATAATAATGTAGCTGTGAACATGCTTGTGCAAAGTCTTGGTGTAGATAATAGGTTTTTATTTGTCAATATGTATCTAGAAGTAGAATTGATGGGTCATATAGCAGCACATGTCTGACTTCATAAGAAACTACCAAACTATTTTCCAACCTGGTTGTGCCATTTACACTCTTAGAGCAATGTGTGGTGATTTACTTTTTAAAAGGATCACTGTTACAGTGTGGAACCAGGACTACAGCATGCATGAATTGAAAATGACATTTCACACTTGATGTTAAAGAAAAAATTGATAAGTTCTATCACATTCCAGCCATCATCACGGATGTCCTGTTTAGGATAGCTTGAATGGATGATGTCTTGTCCTCTGGGTGCCCTAGCTCTCTTTTACCATCTAATTTTGATTTAAAGATCAGGTTAATTCTGACTGGGCACAGTGACACTTACCTGTAATCCCAGCAGTTTGGGAGGCTGAAGCAGGAAGATTACAAGTTCAAGGCTAGCCTCAGCAACTTAGCGAGACCCTGTCTCAAAGTAAATAAAAAGGACTGGGGATGTGGCTCAGGAGTAAAGGGCCCTTGGGCTCAATCCCCAGTATGGTGGTGGTGGGGGACAGAGATTAGGTTACTTCTGAATGTTGATTCACTACTTTGCATTCTGAATCTTTGAGTGAGGTCAGTGAGGGATACAAGTTTTTTTTTTTTTTTTTTTTTTTTTAATCATGAGCAATTTTCATCCAAATCCATACATGTACAATTCAGTCATGAATATTCACTGTGTAAGAAGCTCTGAAAAGTGAGTCATTTTCTTGATTCTTGTTTTGTTTCTTCTGTTTAAAGGGATGATTCAGACAAACATAATTTCCAAGACTCAAAAGGATGTCATCAGAAGGCCGAAATTTGTGTCTTCCCAGGCTGTGCAGCAGATGAAAGGGGGACCAGAGTAAGTGCCGTCAAGTGTCGGTTGGCTGGCAGGTGTTTGAGGCGTTCATGCCCTGATCTCATCAAGCCCTCATCCATGAGGATCCTGTGTTCTTGGAAAGCTCCTGATGGCTTTACCCTGCAGTGTCCCTTTGCATTATCCGTGAACAGTCCCCTTGTTCATGGATGAGTGAGAGAACACTAGACCAGCGGACTGAGGGCAGAACTCGGTGGTCGAGCACTTGCGTAGTATGTGTGAGGCCCTGAGTTTCCGTCTCCAGCATTGAAAAAAAAAATAGCATTAAGCCAGGAAACTGGTTTTTCCCTCTAACTCACAAGGGATTTTAGGCAAGTCTCTTAAATATCCTGGTCCTCAGTTTTTCCATCTGTGGCCTACAATATCAGTAATGGCTGGATTAATGGGGACATACCTAGGAAATAATCAAAAGCACTGGGTTTTTGTTTGCTGTGACTTCTGTGTGTCTCTGGTTGTTCTGTGTGGTTTATAGAAGATGTGATGCTGAGAAAGAGATGGGGAGAAAAAAGGGACAAGGGAGTTCTTGAGCAAACCCTTGAGCAAGGGTTTAGAAGGAAGATGATGTTGGTTAAAGGAGTGTTTTGTTTGTTTGTTTGTTTTTATTTTTAATTGACATAATAATTACACTGACTTACATTAAAGGAGATTTTTCAAAGGAAATTTTGCCATAGGAGATTCACTGGAACTGCTCATGAAATTCTCAGTAAAATCTACTTTAATCACAAAATTTTGGACTTGTTTTTTTTTCCCCCACTGGTGATATGTGGATATGTGAAACAGGTTTCAAGGGAGGTGTAACATCATGATACTCTGATTAGGTTTCTTTGGTTGTAGGAATTCAATGTGAGAAAGGGAAGGATAAATCTGAGCCAATATAGAAAATACTATCCTGGGAGAATCCAAGGCTGGGATGGGGAAACGAGCTACCTCTGGGCCTCCGGGGTAACCTTAGCTCCCAGTCACCAAGGAGCCGAGCAGCCTGGGATCACAGGTCCTCACCTGTGAGCAGGTCAGAGACTGGCTGTAGATCACCTAAGTTCACATTCTTCCGGCTGCTCATTAGCTATGGGGATCTGGGACAGGGTGTTCAGTAAGTACTAATTTCCCTGGTTATTATTTTTATTCCCCTGGTATTAACACACTCAGTAGCTATGTGTGTGTGCACATGTGAACATGTGTATGTATACACTCCTGTCAACCACAGTCTGAGAACAGTATAGTACAATAAGACTCTGACTTATTAGCTAGTCACAGTGGTGCATGCCTGTAATCCCAGCGGCTTGGGAGGCTGAGGTAAGGATTGCAAGTTCAAAGCTAGCCTCAGCAATCTAGCAAGGCCCTAAGCAACTTATCAAGAACCTGTCTCAAAATAAAAAAATAAATAAAAGTGTCTGGGGATGTGGCTCAATGGTAGAACATCCCTGAGTTCAATCCCTAGTACCCACCCCCACCAAAAGATACCAACCTATTATTGACTTAATATTGGGAAAAAAAACATGCACATAACTTTCATCACAGTATATGTAATTCTTCTGTTTTATTATGTTGTTAATCTTTCACTGTGCCTAATTTATAAATGAAACTTTATCACATGTAGGATAAATTAGGAAAAACCAGTATATATAGGGTCAGAACTACTTGCAGTTTCAGGGATCTGCTTGGGGGGGGGGGGGTCATGGTATGTATTTCCTGCAGATAAGAGGGGACTATTACATGCATGAAAAAGATGACTGAATTGACTGAATTCTAACCTCAGAGTTCCAAACTTCTGTGACTAGAAGTCTAATTTTCTCTGATTTTCTCCTCCTGCCTTGCTTTCTTTTTTCTCTTTAAGCATGGCTGGGGATGTAACCCGGGCGCTCTACCACTGGGCTACATCCCCGTCCACTTTAAGGTTTTATATTGAGATGGGGCCTTACTGAGTTGCCCAGGCTGACCATGAACTTGCATTCCTTCTTCCTCCGCCTCCCAAGTAGCTGGAATGACAGGCGTACACCATCACACTTAACCTGCTCTGAGTTTCTTACTTCCATTTCCCAAGAATTAGAATCAGATCCATTTAGCTAACCTAAGACCCCTTTCAGTACTTTTAATGTTCAAATTAATAAAGTTTAAAATATGCAGGTTGGGAGAGGGGGAGCGCAGTTCACTCCCTAGTGGAGCTTACATCCTGTGGATGAGACCGTGTAAGCAGCAGCAGTCCGGAGCCACACAAGGGCCTGGAAGTTCTGGTCAACAACGGGCCACACAGCAGCCGCCACCCACACAGCCTAGTGTAGGGATCGGTACCTGGGGCTCCCGCAGACCCGGCCGGCGAGGTTCACGCAGCAGACCAGCCTAGGTGTGCATTTCTCAGCACGCACGGCGTGACTGTAGGCCCTCTCTGTGTGAATGTCATCCCTAGCAAAGCCCCTCCTCGCCTTCCCTTTCTTTCCCCTCCGGTGCCCAATTCTCATCTCCTCGAAGCTCTTGGAATGTTCTGGGTTATGCATGGGACATATGTAGAAAGTGAAATGAGTAAATGGCTAGAATTATTTGAGGAAAAGGGTGTCCCTGGGGGTCATGCAGAGAAGGAGCTTAAGTGCTGCTGTCCCTAGTCTGGCAGAGACACCCGCTGTCAGAATAGAACAAGGGCCATGAGTGCCTGTGCAGTGCTTGGAGAGGTGAGCTACAGCACGCTCCGCTGTGTGAGCATCTTTCACTTCATTTCACTTATTATTTTTAGTTGTAGATGGACACAATGCCTTTATTCTATGTATTTATTTTTGTGTGCTGCTGAGGATCGAACCCAGCGCCTCAGATGTGCTGGGCAAGCGCCCTACCACTGAGCTACAGCCCCAGCCCTGTGGGCATCCTACTGTGCGAGCTCTCAGTCTGCCCTGCATTGCAGATGCAAATTCAGAGTGGAAATCCGAGCTTAAAATCCAGAGAAGCTGGGGCCGATCTTTCTCATTCCCTCAGAGTCTTCATTTTATACAAGGAGATCTTTAGAAGTTTTTTCCCTAAAGCATTAAATTTTTTAAATGCGATTGCTCTGATCATGTTCAATTCCAAACACTAGCAAAAGTAGAGAGAACTGAAGGATGACCTGCTGGGGGCCCCACCCCGATGGCAGCAGCAGTTAGTTTTGCCATCGTGTTCCATCCATCCTTAACGTCACCTCTCGTTTTTTTCCTTTGGCTGGAATCTTTGAATAGAAATCACACCTGTGTTGTCAGGTAAATATTTTAGGCATGTGTCTAACAGACAAGGAGTTTTTAAAACATTCCACAATACCATTTACCTACCTAACAAAATCAGCAGTGACTCCTGACCATCATCCAGGGCCCAGCCTGTGCTGTTTCTATTGTCACATCAGTGACACTTTAAAGTTGGTTTGTTCCAATCAGCATCCAAACAGGGGCTGGACATTGCATTTAGTTGATCTGTCTCTCAAGTTTCTTTTGCTCTATCACAGTCTCCTCTCCTCCACTTTTTTTTTCAGTAATTTATTCAGTTTTTTTTGTTTGTTTTGTTAAGAAATGGGTGATTTGACTCTAGAATTCCCCAAATTCAAAATGTAGCCAATTGTATCCTCCTGGATTGATGGGTCATTTCTGTAAATTAATGATGAGAGCTGAGGACTGATTAGATCCAGGATCTGCTTTTTGTCAAGAATACTCTATAAGGGATGCTTTGTATTTCCTGCTTTGTCTTATTAAGAAGGCAGGTAACACCTGATTGTCCTGTTTTCAGTGATTTAGAGTAAGTAAGTGATTTAGGTAAGGATCCTTCCATCACAGCATTTTCCATCTGATCTGCCCTTATGGTCTTAGTAGTTATCGATGGTCACTGAGTACAGTATACACCATTAGGTGTTGTGAATGGTGATTTTCTAATTCTATTGATTCTCTTGCAGTTATTAGCTGTGATTCATCTAAACAGAAGAATTTTTCTTCCTCTGTGGTCATCCTAAAATACAGTTAATGCAGCAAAGGCAGCATTCTTTTTCCCAAATCCATTGCTGTACTTAAATGTCTACCATTTGACCAAAAGTTATAAAACGGACACTTGCTTTTTTCTAACACATTTGGATCTTTGAAGGTTAAACCAAAATATAAAAAATAATATTATTCAGCCATAAAGAAGAAAAATATTATGGCATTTGCAGATAAATGGATGGAATTGGAGAATATCATGCTAAGTGAAATAAGCCAAGCCCAAAAAACCAAAGGCTGAATGTTTTCCCTGATAAGTGGATGATGATATATAATGGAGGTGGGGGAGTGGGGGGTGAGAGAAGAATGGAGGAACTTTAGATTATGTAGAGGGAAATGAGGTGGGGTTATGAAAAATGGTGGAATGAGACAGACATCATTACCCTGTGTACATGTATGATTACATGAATGATGTGAATCTACATCATGCACGACCATAGAAATGAAAAGATGTACCCCATTTATGTACAATGAATCAAAATGCAGTCTGTAAAAATTAAAAAATAATAAAAAGGAGGGGGATAGGGCTCATCACTAGAGGTTTGCACTTTCTTCCAATGAAGGGAATTATTTTAGCACTGCAAAACAAAAAAATAAAGATTAGTGTCCTCAAAAAAAAAAATCCATATGTTTACACTTTAAATCAATGGAGGGATGGCATTTAACTTACTAAATTGTGAGTAGTTACTGAAATTTTTTTAAAAAAGCATGACTGTGGGTACAGCTATATCAGGAACAGGCAAAGAGGTACTTCAAAGAAAAATAAAGAAATAAACACCACATCTCTCTAGGAAGTTATGGGTAGAAAGTCACCTGGACACGTGAAACACGAAGCCAAGTGACTTTTCATTCTGTTTGTAGCCACCAGCTGGTGCAGGCTGCTGCAGAGGCTTTGCCCACCTCTAACTTGCTTCCTCGGGGGAACGGCTCCCACCCTCCAAATGGATACCAGGTACTTGTTGTTTACTTGATTGTCGCAAATCCTTTAAAGGTGGGAGAAAGTATCTTGCTACAAGTATGTGTGTTTGTTGATTTGAATGAATGAATCGCTTCCACAAAACTCTGGGGTCAGGATTCAAAGACATCTAATTGTGTCACTTTCCCAGAGAACAACTAACCTTGTCATTTTGGGGGTTCAGCCACACATGATGGTATATGGGCAGATGCTGACGACAATCCATGAGGTGGACATTGGTACCTCTATTTCACAGATGGGAAAACCAGCTCAGAGAGTAAAAATGACTTGGCTCAGTGTGCCTCGCTCTGCCACTAGCCTACAAGGGGCAAGACTGTTCCTAGACTTGAGTCTCCATGTTTGGCTCCAGCTCTTGTGCAGGCCAATCTGCTTGGACTTCAAGGGCACCTTCAATTCCTCTGTCACTGCATTGTTTTGAAGTTTTAAGGAAGGGACTTATCAGGTCATTGGACTAAATCAGACACTGCAGGGGACGTCCCTTTGACCTTAGGCATAGTGCTTTGTTAGCCTGAAGTCATCTGAACAGATAGGCCCATTGCCTATTGTGTGTCCACACCTGGAATGAACACCCTAAACCAGCCTATCCCCCAGCTGTCGAGAATTGTCAGTGACCCTTGTTGCGTAGGGGGCCACACATGTAGATGTAGCAAGCTTCCAGTGTTTCCTGCTTCACATTAATATATTTTAAATTTATTTTTAGTTGATAGAACTCAATAACCAAAGCAGAGAATATACCAACATAAGTGAATATTTTAAAGCTTCCATGAAAAATTTCAAGATTGAAAAGATAAAGAAGATCGATAACCCAGGGCTCTTGCAAGCTTTTGAAAGGTTGGTGTCCATGTGATCACACTGCTTTACACAGAAGGATTAGTTGGAAGGATTGGTTCTGATCTGACAAAATTTATATTTGCTAGTTTATTTTAGTAGTCAAATAACTACTCTAGTATTTGGTCGCCCTCTCTCTCTCTCTCTCTCTCTCTCTCCTCTCTCCTCTTTTTTCCCTTGCCTCAAAATCTCAGCTTTCCAGTTTTACAGTTGAATGGTTCTACATGTCTATCCTTTAAATGTCTTCATAAATTTATCATTTTATAGCCACTGCCTAAGTTTTCCATTTTGAAATTGAATGAAGTATAAATGATTAGACTTTACTTGGGAATAATGTTGTTAAGTAGGCTGGGAGAGGAACGTTCTTGGTGTTAAGTCTGTCTTTCCTATATTAGCAAGAAAGCGAAGATGTCGAAAGACGAAGAATTACTGTTTCAGGCAACAGGCCGTGCCCATGTGGATTCTATTTGTGCGAATAATTTCGACTGGACCCTGCATGGACCTCATGAAATCAAATACGGAAAAGGTGCGTGCTGGCATAGGGAAGGCTAAGTAGTAGAGTCTTACTCAGACTTTATACGTGCTTCTGGTAAGAAGTGTAAGTAATGATTCTGTTTTTGTCAGCATGACCAGGCTTTGGTAATCACAGAAAATAAGCTCACAGTAGCCTTAACTGCACAGATTAGAATGGTTCAGTTGACTTGGAGACTGAGCGAGGGGCCTAGCCCTGCTCCTGTCATCTTCTGTTTCTTTCTGGGAGTGACCCAGGTCCTCACATGGCTTACAACTGCTCTATTTGTTGGTATGTTGTCCACCATTACTACTTCCTAGAGATGGCTCTTCCTGCCTATGTCCATGGCTGCAAAGTCATTTGAAGTAGCTTTCTGTTGCCACCAAAGGCTTCTAATTAAGGATGAGGAGAAGAGGCTCCCTACCTCAGGCCACGTTGGGTCACCTGAGACCAAGTCTCACAAAATCTTTATGCGCCTTTCTTTTTACTTCTAAACTCTTGTGTGCAATGCATAAAACAAAAAAAAACATAACACAACAAAAGCAAAGAATAACCTATCTTTAGGGAACAAGTCATAGTTTATCATAATTTCATACAACTATATATAACCCCCAAAAGAGAAGATCAGCAAGTGGTGTTTCTCCGGAGAAGTATTATTTATTTTTGGTGTTGGTGTTCCCTTCCCATCTCCCACGATGCCATTGGCATTGATCACATAGACCGACTCAGCCATTATGACTTCGCAATCTGTTCTACAGAAATACTTCATGCAGGTTCTAAAGGGCTATTTACTAGGATGGTTTAGACAGGTTATTTAGAAGTGTTGTTACAGCAAAAAAGTGAAATCAACCTAATTTGCATTAATTTAGTAGTACTTAAATTATGATGCACCCATACAATGTAGTTCTCTGCAGCCATTAGAAATAATAGGGGGAGGGATAGATGTACCAACATGGCAAGATCTACCAGACTTAAAGTGGAAAGAAAAGTTGTGGAATTATTCAGTATAATACTGTTTATGAACAAATAAACTAAAATAAAACTATTCCAGAGTATGTGTACGTATTTGAATGTGAATGCATATAACAGGTGTGAAAGAATTCCCCCAGGTTGTTCCTGGGGGAAGGGCAGTGGGACAGGATATGGCAGGTTGATATGGGTAGTGTATTAGTCAACTTTTCGATACCACAGTGAAAGACCAGAGGCAGCTAGCTTGAAAAATGAAGTTTAATTATCCTCCCAGTTTTGGAGGTTCTAAAGCATGGCGCCTGCATTGGCTCATTCCTGGTGAGGGTGGCGAATGGTGGCCACCCATTGTGGTGGAGTGTGTGTAGGAGCAAGATGATCACATGACCACCTGAGGGAAGAGAGAGAGAGAGGAGATGGGTGGAATTTTGCACCCTTTCAAGGGCTGGTCCCAAATGACCTAAGGACCTCCCACTAGGCTCCACCTCCTAAAATTCTACCCCTTCCCAGTAGCACCACCTTGGAAACCAATCCTTTAACACATGGGGACATTCAACATCCAAACCATGGCAGGTGGACTTTTATATTTTATGTTAAATACAGTAGAACATCATTTACCCAGACTATCCAGTATTTGACCTATTCAGAATAAGCAGCGTAGCTGGAGGTCAAACATTTATTCAAAAGATGGTGACAAACATAATAAAATTTATTAA
>JAJEJO010004578.1:517318-563254 GCA_020662805.1 Glaucomys volans | reverse complement strand
AAATTGAGGCTGCATCAGCTTTCTTTGGAAAACATTGTCAGAGCCAATTTTTTCCCCTTCTTTCGATACTTTCCAAGACCCACTTATCGGTAGTAATTGAACTTTGTTCTTTAAAATGTGTGCAGTGTGGAATGGCCTCTGCTCTGGAGGATCTCTGGTTCATGGGTTCATGGGTTCAATTCATTCAACTCCCCCTGCATGAGTTGCTTGGATGGGATTGCTATGATGTCACTACATTGTACCTACTGGCTCTCCCCACCCCTGTGAGCCTCATGCCACAGCAGATGTTTCCCTGCTATTTTGGGGGGTTATATGCTAAGTATACTTGTGTCATAAACCTAAGTACACAAGTGGGTTTAGGTATCAGTAAGATACTGTTTATATGTGCTTAGTCCACCCAATCATCTGATCTAAAGAAGTTTATAAACTATGCATCTTCTTCATAATAATTCTGAAACTTTTTCTGATTATTTCTAGGAAGTCACTTTGCAAAAGAAGCCTTCTATTCCCATAAAAATTGCCAGTATGATGCTAAAAACATCGTTATGTTCGTAGCCCGAGTCCTGGTTGGAAATTTTATCGAGGGAAATATGACGTACACGAGGCCTCCTCTTCCCAATGACAGCTGCGTGGATACAAGTCTGAATCCCTCCGTTTTTGTCATCTTTCAGAAGGATCAGATGTACCCAGCCTACGTGATTGAATACAGTGAAATAGATAAGGATAAAGCCTGCGTGATTTGTTAGAAAGGATGTCACACCCCTCTGATCACTTGCAGGACCAAATTGCCCCAGGTAACAGTTAGATTTTTACATTTTCTTATAAAGTTACCTAATGCCTTAAGTCAGTGGTTCCCAAATTTTGCTGCACAAAAATTCCAATGCCCAGGTTGTACCTCATCCCAATGACATCACTTTTTGCAGGGGTGGCAGCCAGGGAGTGGTATTTTTTATAGCTCTTGCAATGATTCCGGCGTGTTAGAAAGTTTGCATTGTCTTAGCTGCAACTGGTCAAAGCTCATTTCTGAGTTTTCCACAGTTCCATTCATCTTTCTTTTCTTTTTTGAGTTTTACATATAGCATGGTTATGTTTTAGTTAAGTTAAAAGAAAATTAATTTGGGAAATTTGAGAGAAATCTATTAATACCTATTCAAATAAGGACATACGACATTACAACCTTAGGTGGAAGATCATGAACAGCTGGGAGAAAAGTGCCTAGGGACACATTGAGCGGGGAAAAACAAGGAAAAAATTAAATGTAAATGCTATTATAGACATAACCGCAGTACTATACCGTATCATGTGATGAAGGTAATTCGGGGACACGTTTCTCTGTCTCTACGTTTATTCAAAAGACAGACTCCATAGGACTGACTCACTCTGGGATGCAATAAATAAGAGCCATCAAGTGTGTCTCAGAGAGAAGCAAGCGACTGGAGTTCACTGCCCATTTGGGCTCTTTATTTAATGATGACAGAGTAGACATTTATGTTCTAATTAATGTGATTACAGAGAAGGTACTTTGCATGCCAGGCTTTCATGACCATGTCTGTAATTTAGGAGGACTGCAGTGACCAGATTCACATAAGCACGACTGATAAACCTGTGTGCTACTGTAGTCGTGGGCTGGGGTCGAGGAGAGTCACCAGGGAGTTAGGAGCAGGTCATCCCCGTTGAAGGATGGGGTTCTTACGAGGCGAGATTTGTTTATCGGTGAGCACAGAATCTGAACAAAGAGAATAAAGGCCCACGTAGGGACTGTGTGCCCTCTGGGGCTGCTTTTTGTAAAAACAGTAGGTTGTACTGTAGTGTAGCCAGTTTTTAGAGCAGCCGAGGTGCCTGGACCAATATCATCTTCCTTATTTGGAGTCAGGTTTTTCCTTCCAATTTTCCTTTCTCAACATTTCATGTTAGGTTTCACATTAGTACAGAAAGTTTCACAGTACCTTGGTTTAAGTGTTTCCACTAGTGACACATGTGTAGTTTTTTTTTTTTTTTAGGAGTAGGGTTATTTTCTGGAAGGCTTCACACAAGTGGTTATTTTCATTTGCTCTGATAGTGATTTTGAACGAGCACTCTAAAGGAAGCCACTTAGAGCTCATTTCTTGACCTTGACCCTTGTGCTGTAGAGGGGCCCTTTATCCAGCCCCTTCCAAATGCCTTTGAGACACCTGAAGCTGGCTACTTCACAGGCACCTCTAGCTGCACACGTCCGTCTGCCTCCCTCACAGGGATATGGTCCTCCCCCAAGGAAACAGTGTCACCAGATCCCGTCCACCCAAGTGGAATTCCAGGAGCTATCCTTGACTCCTGCTGTCCCTCCCACTACATATCCAAGTCCTTCCCAAGTCCCATTTTACCTCCTCAATATCCCTTTGTCCCCTCCTAAGTCCTTCTCTACATGGCAGCTAGATTGGTCATATTTTAAAATATTTACTTCGTGATTCTCTTTCCAAGCACAAATCTGATCTTACCTTTAGGATAAAATTCAAAAGCATGATCATGGCCCCACATGATCCTCCCTTCCCTAGACATCTATCATTTATTTCTTCCACACGAGACATCCCAGCTCCTGTGTACTCCTTCGGTGGCCTCTTCGCCTAGTTCAGTGGTTCCTAGAGGGTACTTCTGCTTTAAGAAAAAAAAGACAAATACTTTGCAACATCTGTTTTGTTATCTTCAGAATGCAATTCGGAGGTAATATACTCTGCCTGCATACAGTAAAATTTAAGTACTATTACTATTAATATAAAAGAGAAACAAAAGACCCATAAGGGGCTGGGGATATAGCTAAGGTGGTAGAGTACTTGCCTTGCAAGCACAAGGCCCTGGGTTCAATCCCCAGCACCGCCAAAAAAAAAAAAAAAAAAAAAAAAAAAAAAAGGCCCACAATTTGGGCACCACCTAGTACTAGGAGGCATAATGAAGAGTAACATGCTTATTTCTACTTATAATAAATAAATTTGAGCTTGAAAATAGAGCAGAAGCTATTGTGTACAAAGAAGCATGGGGAAATGAGCAAAGCAGGGATATGAGTGGACATTAGAATAAAAACTAGTGCTACAACAACTTATTTGCATGTAACACTTTGTGTATATGGTAGGAGAAAGAACGAAATAACCTTCATTGAAATAGGCTATGCAAGAAAATTTACAGATTGTCGAAACAGGAAAAAAAAAGAGAATATTATATTCTTACAGACGAGCTGCAGATTATATGTGAATGTCTAGTGAGACATTCAAAATCCGTATGGGGTTTCTGGTGGTTTCTCACTGTGAGAAATTGCCCGCCATATTGCCAGATGCTCAGCGAACTTGGTTCTCGCTTGCTGAATGCCAGTAGCGCCCCACTGGCCCCTATCATAGCAACCCCTCATCCTATCATGCTGTTCACCCTGCGCAGAGCAAATGTTGTATAACAGCCTCTTTGCTGTCCTGAGATGATTTATAGGTTATACAATAGACTTACACACATGAATTTCTTAATATATTAATTTGATGGCCTAACTATTATATTGGATATAGAAAATTAGAAATTTATAGAAAATTAAAAATTTATAATGAAAATAAGGTGAATTTCAATATATAAATGCTCAGGCATGACTGCGCTGGAAGCCATGAAATAGAGAGATGTTTCCTCTTATAATGAATAGGTTTGGGCTTAAGAGTTAGCTAGGGGCTACTTCCTGTAAAGAAGTACAGGAAAGTAAAAGATGAGCATTATGGGGGACACTAGAATGTGAACCAGTATTAGGGTGAATCAACAAACCATATACCTTATCTGTCTTTGATAAAGGAAAGGGCGAAATTACCTTCATTGAACTAAGGATAATAGGACAAATTGCAGATTGTCTCAGAGGGAACATGGATTCTTTTTCTCAGACAAGCTGTAGGTCCTGCATAGATGTCCAGCAGGACATTAGACAGTCGTACCGGGTGCAGAGTAGTTATTCATTGTGTGGGACCGACCCATTCACTGTAGGACATCTGTTACCCCTGACTGCCTCTACTCAGTGCCGCTATAGTCCCCAATTACCACGAAGCCACCAAATACCCATCACATTCCCATATGCTGCAGTGAGAACCACTGACCTCGCTAGTATCTAGAAGCTTTAGATTTAACTGTTACCTCCATCAGGAGTCCTATAGAATAGGTCACATCCTTGCTCCCCTCCCCTAGGTTTTTAAAATACTTTGTTCATTGACCTGTTCATTCTTAGCTTCTGTGAAACTTGAGATTGCTTGCTTCCTGCATTAGAATGTAAGCTCCCCGCGGGCTGAGTTGACCGGACTAATTCGTTTTTGCTATCACTGATGCCCAGCCTAGCTGGGGCTTGATATAATGATACGCTGGATAGATAAGCTCAACTGTTTATGTTGTAGTAGTTGAGTTATATTGCTCCTTGTTCTTGTTTGCTTCATTTGAAACTATGTAATAAAAAAATAATAATAATTTTGTTTGGTTGCCTTTGCTTTTTTTTTTTTGTAGGTATTTCCCAAAAGGCCATTGCAGACACAGTCTATTCAAAGGGACGGGGTGGGGTGAAGAAGTGATGTGTTGTGTCTCTTCCAGGGTTTGATAACCCTATGATGACCTAGGAACACATTGCCAGGCATGGCAGGGTGTGGTGATGGAGAAGCCCACTGTTGGTTGGCACATCTTTGATCTGCAGATGAGAATTGGAAGGGCTAGAAGCCAAAAACATACCTTCATACCTTGCCTCCTATGGCTCCTGGGGGAGTGGGCAGCAGGGCCAGGCTGAGGCACAGAAATTAAATGTGTAAGTGGTCATCAGCAGAACTTAAAACCCCTTCCCTGCTCCTTTATTTTTGCAGTGCTGGGGATTGAACCCAGGGCCTCATGCATGCTAGGCAAGCACTCTTCCTCTGAGCTACCCCTCCAGCCCTCCACTTGGTTTTTAATCACAAAGCTCTGGATGGAGAGAAAAGGCAAGGGAGAGCAATGCGTATGGCAGCATAGATTTGATAAATGGAAGGTACACTGACTGCCCTTTGATCTGGGACCTCAATACAAGTAAAACCAGGAATGGCAAACCCATCGCCGTTAAGGCACCTGCGTTCAAATACATGAAAATGCTATTGATCCAAGCATGAGCAGGTATTTGAGGGTCTTGGTTTTTTTTTTCCCCCATGTATTTATTTACTTTGTCGCTGCACGCTCATAATAAAATCTACAATTATCTAGTTTCTGGGGTGGACTCCTCAGTCCAGCCTTTGGTGGAAGCAAAGCCAAATAGCAACCACTTCTTGCTCTTACCTGTAGCTACTAGGACAGCTATCAGGAAAGGCGATGAATGCCCAGCAGGACGTGTGTGGTTAGGGCCTCTGGGGCTGTTTCAGGACATGGCTTTGAAAGAGTTTCATTTCCAACGTGAAGGGCAGAGGGGGTGAATTTACATCAGCAGTATCAGTGTTTGCCGCTGGAGTGACAAGATGGAAGCCTGTGCTCCAGAAGTGTGCCTGGAAGTGCCATCCACTTGAACATGAGCTTCAGAATCAGAAGTGGAGGACCCGCAGGAACTTCCAAGGAACTGCTTAAATGCTAAAGCTCCATGCCTACAATGCCATGCCCAGTTTCAACCTCCTGCTTCTCTTTTCCATTCCCCAGTAGTTGACTCCGGGATGCTGTCGTCATTTCCCTCTATGCCCTTCCCCATGAATGATCTTTTTTATTCCCAGACTTCAGGTATTATACATGTTATTACATACAGTTTGAGTCTGGAATGTCCCTCAAAGGCCATGTGTAAAAATGGTTTGGTCTTCAGCATGGAACTCCTGGGAGGTGGTGGAAATCTTTGAGAGGTGGAGCATGGTGGGAGGTTGTGGGTCATGGGTGGACTGGGGATGCTGGTCTTCACCCTGTTTCTCAGTCACCACGAGGTGAGCAACTTACTCCACTACTTTCTCCCACCATGATGGTCTCTGTTGCCACAGGACCCAACCAACAGGGCCAATTGGTCATGGACTGAAACCCCCAAAACTGAGCCCAAAACAAACCTTTCCTCTTTTCAAGTTGATTTTTCTCAGGCATTCGTTACAAAAATAGGAAGCTGACTCCTGATACCACACACTTTGAACTCCTGGACCTGTATCTCTGCTGAGGCTCAGATAACTTGGGCAAGGTGTCATGGCTAGTGAGGAGCAGAACCAGAATTACAAACCCAGACCCAGAGCCCACAGATGAGGTGTGCTGCCTCTGCAGGACACTCCCACTTCCTCTCACCTCCCCACCCTCTCCCTGCACATACTCTGGTCTCTTCTCCACACTTTTTCTGACTCTCAGTCCTCTCAACTCCCAATCCCTCATCTCTTTTCAGCATTCCTGTGGACGACCCACTTACCATCCCCAGCCTAGCTATCTCCATCTTCATCTTCACTCTGTTGGGGAACCCACATCTGTTACCCAACTGTCATTAGTTAGAATCACTCTAGAACTGCTTTTTTTAAAAATATTTTTTAGATGTTGATGGACCTTTGTTTAATTCATTTACTTATATGTGGTGCTGAGAATCGAACCCAGTGCCTCACATGTGCCAGGCAAGCACTCTACCAGAGCCACAACCCCAGCCCCTAGAACTGCTCTTTCTGAAATCTTAGACTTCTGTTTCCCATCCCTGACCTTCCAGCTCTCTTCCTGTCCCTGCATCTACCTTCTCCACACTTTCAGCCCCTTCCTGTCTCCTTTTGCATCCTTAGTTAGCCAGGAGCCCAGCATTCAACCTCTGACCCCCCTTTCATTTAATGCTTTTGATCACCCAGAACCTTTAACCTTATGCTCATCTACTTGGCAAAATCTAAAAGGGGATCAAATTCTGCTCCTATCCACTAAGTGTCTCCAGGGAGAACGGTGGAGCTGCGGGTGATCTCACCGAACAGCCACGGCTGCCCCCACCCCTGTCAGCATTCTCCCCATCCCTAGTCTGCCTTTCAATCCCTTCCAGTCTCCTCAAGGGCCCCTCCCACTCATTCTTCAGCTGGTGTCATACTTACAAAGGCAGAGCAAAACTATTAGGAGGAACCTTTTCCAGTTCCTGATCCTGATCCTGAGCCCATAGAACTGTCTTTATGTGTAGGCATCCTTGCTTCCTTTCCTCCTGTCTGAGCAGAAAAGGTCTCTCTCCTCCTGTCTGAGGTTGATTCTTCCACTGGGTCCCATTGTTCTCTCACTGCTTTATGAACATCACCCACTGAATAACCATCTTCTTTCCTGTGTTTTCAACTTTCCTTTTTGCTAGCACTTTGCTGTTAGCATATAACCATACTTGTCTCACCTATAATAAAGTATCTTTCTAATACTTATGTCTTCCTCTAATTATTATTTTATCATCTCCTTTTCAGGTAACATTTATAAAAGTAGCATGTAAGGCTGGGGGAATGGCTCAGTGGTAAGGGGCTTGCCTAGCTGGCATGCGCAAGACCTGGGTTCGATTCCCAGCATGGGGGGAAAAGAAGCCTATAGTCTCTGAATTTTCCCATTCTTTTTTTTAAATATTTTTCAGATGTTGATAACTTATTTTTTTTACTTTTATTTTTATTTTTTGCAGTGCTGGGGATTGAACCCAGGGCCTTGCGCTTATGAGGCAAGCACTCTACCAACTGAGCTATATCCGCAGCCCAACTTTTATTTATTTATTTTTTTTTTGGAACCAGGGATTGAACTCAGGGACAGTCAGCCACTGAGCCACATCCCCAGCCCTATTTTGTATTTTATTTAGAGACAGGGTCTCACTGAGTTGCTTAGGGCCTCACTAAGTTGCTGAGGTTGGCTTTGAACTCGCGATCCTCCTGACTCAGCCTCCCAAGTCGCTTGGATTACAGGCGTGCACCACCACGCCCGGCTCCAACTTTTATTTTTATTCATTTATTTATATGCAGTACTGAGGATGGAACCCAGTGCCTCACACATGCTAGGTGAGTGCTCTACCACTGAGCCACAGCCCTAGCCCTGGGTTGATGGTCTCTTAAAGCCTTTTCTGTCATTCCCTATCTTGTCTTGTTTTCTTGAAATCTGGTCTTATTGCTGCCGGACTCTTTCTAAAACATCTTTTGTAGGCTGGGGGTATAGCTCAGTGGTACAAGGATTGCCTAGCACACACAGGTGATGGGTCTGACCCCCAGCATGCATGCATGCATAAAAAATAAACAAACACCTGTCTTACAATATGCCAGACATTCTTTTAGGTTGTAGGGATATAAAGATGAACAAGACAAAGAGGATTCCTGCTTTCATAGGCATAATTCTGCAAATATATAAATGAACAAGAAAGAAGATAAATATCCATTTCATGCAGACTGGTGCCCTACTTTAGATTGGGAGGTCAGAAAGGGCATTTTTAAAGAGAACACATTGAAAACCAGAACTGAATGACACAAAGGAGACAGCCAGGCACATGTTCAGGCAGGGAGACCATGTGATTCCCCAGCGGAGAACTCTTGTTTCAATGGCTTCCCAAAGACCTCAGGATCTAAGTCCAAATTTCTTAACATGGCAGAGAAACTCTTACAGCATGGGGCCAGCTACCTTCCTCTAGTTTTTTACATTACATGACATCAACTCATTACACACTCACAAGCACCATGAAGACACCGAGTAGAATGGCGGAGTCCCCACTGCCTTTATTCATCTTTTTACTCTGTCACTGTATTACGGGTCAGCTCGAAGCATAGATGCATAATAAATGCACGGGTCTAGAGGGCTGTCCAAGAGGAGAAGCAGGTCATGTGTGTCAAGTTTCCTCACAGCTACATTAGAAAAGTAAATGGTACAGATGAAACTGTCTTCACATTTTATTTAAAGGAACATATCCAAAGTAGTATCCATTTAACCTGTGATTCGTATAAAGTTATGGAGAGATTTTATATTCTTTGTTCATCTGAAATCTTCCAAATCCAGCGTGTGTTTCACATATCACATCTCAGTTGGGACTGTCCACATTTCAAGTGCTCTGTAGCTTGTGGCCACCTCCTTGCAGACAACCCCCTACCAAGTACCCAAAGCAGCCGGCAATGCACCTCCTACCACCTTACCTCTTTTATCTTCTTAGCAGCCCCTACTAGTACTCGCAAAGCTCTCTTTGCCTGTCTCTTTTGTGACAAGGACTCACCTTGAACAGTGCCTGGACAGAGCTCAATAAATGCCACCCCTGCCCGACTCGGTGCCCAGTGGGCACGCAGGCCCCGGCCTCCTTTCACGCCCCCCGCCCCCGGGGCTGCCCCTGCCCTCCCCCAGGCCCGTCCCTGGAAAGCTGCTGGAAGTCGTGGACGTGACTGGGAGGAGTCTGGCCTCCTCGGGTTTCGCGGCGGGCGCGCACAGGGACGCGGCCGCCGGCCATGGCGGACCTCACGGTGTGCTCCTTCCTCACCAAGGTGTTGTGCGCCAACGGCGGCCGCATGTTCCTGCAGGACCTGCGCGGCCACGTGGAGCTGTCGGAGGCGAAGCTGCGGGACGTGCTGCAGCGGGCCGGGCCCGAGCGCTTCCTGCTGCAGGAGGTGGAGATGAAGGAGGGCCTCTGGGACGCAGAGGCCGAGGCGGCGGCGGGCGCGGGCGGCGGCGGCGGCGGCGGCGCCTGGGCCTGGAGGGTGGTGGCCGTGTCCTCCGCGCGCCTCTGCGCTCGCTACCAGCGCGGGGAGTGCCAGGCCTGCGACCAGCTGCACTTCTGTCGACGGCACATGCTGGGCAAGTGCCCCCACCGCGACTGCTGGTGAGGAAGGCGAAGGCGCGGGAGGCGCGGGAGGCCCGGGCGGCCCGGGCGGAGGGCGCGGCGCGGGGCGAGGGCGGCGGCCCGAAGGTCCAGCGCGAGCCGGAGCCCAGAGCACGGCGGAGACGCGACCCTCGTCCGGGCGGGGACCCGGCGCGGGATGGGACGACGCCCTCGGAGGGGCGGGAAGGGGCGCCGCAGGCTCCTCCTGGGGAGGCCTCGCCTGCGCTGGCGGCTGGATGCGGGTGAGGCGCGTGAGGCGGGAGGTCCCCTTGGCCCAGGTCCCCAAATCGCCCCCGGCCCGAAACTGCTGCTCCGCCGCGGTGCCTTCGCGGCGCCTGGGTTAAATCGGTGTTGGAACTTTTGAGTTCACCGCCTCCAAGTGCCCTCCGGGGGACATCCGAGGATCCCGCGAGACCCACGGACCCTTTGAGCCCGCTCCCCACGTTGCTGGAGTTTCACAGGAGCGGGGCCGTGCTCTTCAGCCTCACAATCCTGGTCTGGCCGGACCCCCGTCCCCCGGAAACGGGGCTGGAGGCGGAGTGAGGACCTACACTCCGCACCCACCGGGATTGAAGCTCTTCCACGGTGTGTTCTCCCTTATCCCCAGTGTAGGTGGAGGCGCTTTCTGTCTAAAGTTGGTGGGCAGTGGGAGATGGGGCCCTCTCTGGGTGGAGAAGGCCAAGTGCAGTCATGGACAGAACAGATGTGCATCCTCAGTGAGCATGAAAATGACCCTGGGAAGGGTGTAGTTTCTTTTTTTATTTATTTTATTTTATTTTTTGGCGGTGCTGGGGATTGAACCCAGGGCCTCGTGCTTGCAAGGCAAGCACTCTACTAACTGAGCTATATCCCCAGCCCCAAGGGAGGAGTTTCAACCCAACTTTCTTATTATCAATCAGTGCCTGGGAAATTGTCTGACCCACCTGTAAGTTGAAAGTTGTCCAAGGCAAAGATTCCACCACTGGCCCTTCCTCACCTGGGCTTCTGACCCAGAGCTTTGTGTTCCCCCAGGTCTACCTGTACCCTTTCCCATGATATCCACACACCTGTCAACATCCAGGTCCTGAAAAACCACGGGATTTTTGGCCTCAATGAAGCCCAGCTTCGGACCCTGCTTTTGCAGAATGACCCCTGCCTTTTGCCAGAGGTGAGTGTCCATGGAGTTATCTCATGTCCACCTTTATTTGTTATGAAGATGTTACAAGTATTTCCCTCATTTCCTTTTTTTGGCTTTATATTGTAATTGCTTTGAAGTGGTAGAATTTAGTTTCAAACCCTTAAAAAGTACTCTTTATAATTGCTATAATCTCAAAATTAACAGGTATATTTCTGTTTAGCTATACATAAAGAATTATTTTAAACAAAATAGTAAGAATCCCAAGAGAAAATATTATGAGACCACCAATTAAAAGTAGAGTTTTCTAATCTGGCACCTTGATTCTGTCATATACTTTTTTGGTAAGGATGCAGAGAAAGGGGAACTCTCATATACCATTGGTGGGAATATAGATTAATGTACCATTATGGAAAACAGTACAGAGGTTCCTCAAACAAGCAAGCAAGGAAACAAAAACCAACTACCTTATGAACCTGCAATTCCTTTACTGGGTATATAATCAGAGGTATTGAAATTAGTATGTAGAAGAGACATCTACATGGCATGGTTATGGTGACACTGATCACAGTAGCCAAAGTATGGAAACAACCTAGGTGTCCATTGATGGATGAATAGATAAAGAAAATGTGCATATATACACAATGGAATATTATTCAGCCATAAAAAGAAGGAACTGTCTGTGCAGCAACATGGTTAGAACTGGAGGACATTATGTTAAGTAAAGTAAGTCAGGTGCAGAAAGACAAACGCTGCATGTTCTAACTTCCATGGGAAAGCTAAAGTTGATCTCAAAGAAGTAGGGAATAGAAAAGTGGATTCCAGAACCGAGGAAGGGTGTGAGGGATGGAGAGATGGAGAGAGGAAGGTTAATGGGGATGGGGTGCAAGAATTACCTACCAATGTTCTATGGCACTGAAGGATAACAATGGTTGACAATTAATTACCTATTTCAAAATATCGAATAGAATTTTGAATATTTCTGAGACAAAGAAATGACATATGTCCGAGTGACAGAAATGGCAACTACCCTGATCTGATCTTTATACACATTATATACACATTGTATACATGTATCAAAATGCCACACTGTCCCCCAATACAGGGTACATGTTAATATGTACAGTTACTGTGTGTCAATGAAACTATTAATTAAAAAAGAAGATGCCACTTAGTCTCCAATTTTCTAAGAGGAACAGTTGCTTACTGGCTGAGAAGTTACTATAGCTGGGTGTGGGAGCACCTACACCTATAATCCCAGCAACTCAGCAGGGAGGAAGGAGGATCACAAATTCAAGGCCAGCGTGGGCAATTTAGCAAGACCGTGTCCTGAAATAAAATAAAAAGGGCTGGGGATGTGGCTCAGTGGTGAAGTGCACCTGGGTTCAATCCCCAGTACTACAAAATAAATAAAGATATTGTGAGAACTAATATTTCAAATGTTGCCTTATTTCTGTCCCAGGTCTGTTTGCTGTACAACAAAGGTGGGGATCCCTTCTATGGTTACTGCAACCTCAAGGATAAATGCACCAAGTTTCACGTGTGCAAAGCCTTTGTCAGGGGGGAGTGCAAGCCTCAAACCTGCAAACGGTCCCATCAGCTCATTCACGCCACAGCGCTGAAGTTGCTGCAGGACCAAGGACTGAGCATTCCAAGTGTCGTTAATTTTCAGATCATCTCTGCCTACAAGCATATGAAGCTGCACAAGATGCTTGAAAATAAAGGTAGGCATATCAAGGCAGACAGGAACTATCAATGGTGAGAGTTTCAAGATTCTTCACAGTAAAGAAATAAGAACTGACTTGAAAGTGAACCTGAGGGAAAAAGAAACACTTCATATGTTAATTGAAGCTTTGTGTTGGGAAGGTTAGGACAGTCACCAAATGATAATATTCTTTTTTTTTTTTTTTTTGGTACTGGGGATTGAACCCAGGGGCACTCCACCACTGAGCCACATCCCCAGCCCTATTTTATATTTTATTTAGAGACAGGGTCTCACTGTGTTGCTTAGGGCCTCGCTAAGTTGCCGAGGTTGGCTTTGAACTCGCGATCCTTCTGCCTCAGCCTCCCAAGTGCTGGGATTGCAGGTGTGCGTCACCACGCCCGGCACCAAATGATAATATTGATGGGTTTCGGAAGACTGAGTTTCTAGTATTTGAACAGACTAGCTCCTGTGCAACTTTGAGGTTCAGGAGCAGTCTTAAAAACTGGCTGGGAGATGGGCCAGTGACTGGGAAAGGAAGGATAACATAGGGCTGGCTTACTTTTTTATCAATTGGTTTAAAGGTTGTTTTTTTTTTTTTTTCATTTTTTAGCAGTTTTTACCACATTACAGAAAAACTTGGAGCACAAACTAGAAATAAAAAATTGTATGTGATTCCCCTCACTCTAAACTGTAGTAATTGTTACAGTTTCATTGTAGGCCCTTCAATCCTGTTACTGTGTGAATGTTCTTTTAATTGTAATGTATTCTGTGTATTTATTTTATTAAATTTGTTTATAGCTGAAAATCAATTAGTGGTGGGCTTAGAGTGATGAAAAAGGTAATTATTTAATTGCCAAAGTCAGAGGTACTAAGCTTTTTTTTTAATTGGTTCTTTTTAATTATACATGACAGTAGAGCCCATTTTGATGTAATTATACAGCAGAGAATATATCTTTTTTTTTTCCACAATGTAGATTCACACAATTCCTATAATCTTACATATGCATAGGGTAATATTGTCTGTCTCAGTCTACTATCTTTTCTTCCCCCATCCCATCTTCCTCTACACCATCCATACTTCCTCCATTCTTTTCTTATCTCCCCCATAACCCCTCCCCCGCCATTATATATCAGCAGCCACTGATCAGAGAAAGCATTCGGCTTTTGTTTTTTTGGGCTTATTTCACTTAGCATGGTATTCTCCAACTCCACCCATTTACCAGCATAGTTTTATTCTTCTTTATGGCTGAGTAAGGTACTAAGCTTTTATTGTGCAGTTTTCTTTTTTTTCTCCAGTATTGAGGATTGAACCCAGGGACTCCATCATACTGGACAAGTACTCTACCACTGAGCAACTTCCCCAGCACTTTAAAAAAAAAATACTAAGTTTTGAGACATCCTCTCACTAAGTTGCCCAGGCTGGTCTCAAACTTGTGATTCTCCTGCCTCAGCTTCCTGAGTAGCTGGGATTATAGGCACGTGCCACTGTGCCCAGCCCTGAAATTTTCTTATGTTGAAATGTTAGTGGCAGATTTTATGAATTTGCAAGTAGGGGGGACTCTGGATATCCCAGAGTCTGGGGAACCCTCCATGGTGGAAGGGACCTTCTACTCCATTTCATATGTAGGGCCTGTTGTTATTGTCATCTGGTCATCTTTACTGAGACTCTTCTAACTATGAGATACTGACTTTCTACTTGCTATTGTTATATTTTTAATATATCAATTACCTATTTTAATTCAGAAGGCACAGACTCTCCAAACCCTGGGAGGGTATTTGGAGTCTTGTCTGAGACCTGGTTACCTGGGCTGATGCTCCTAATGTTAAATGAAACTTAAGAGTAATATGAAGGATGTATTGGAAAGTTCACCCCTTTCTTCTTTCTTTTAGATAACTCAGCTACTTCTACGGAGGGTTCACAGGGCCTTGAAAAACAGGGAACACAGGAGGCCAGGGCTGCAGAAGGCAGGCCCCTGGTCCCTGTCCCTGCTCAGTTGGCCAGGAAGCCCTGCCCAGGTAAACCTTAAAGGGTACCCATGAAGTAAGAAGCTTGTCCACCTTGGAAGACCTGAAAGCAAGTCTTTTGCTGAGCTCCAGTTTGTAACCGTTTGTTCATTTAGTCATTTCTTAATAATGGTCATTAATAGCTACCTCACAACTTATTGTGAGAGCTAAAGATGGGAGGATGAGATTGGGCATGGGTGGCCGGGGATGAGGTTGGACATGAAGCAGGCAAAGAGAGGGTGAAATATGAACAGAGGGGTCAGTCCAGGGCAAATCCTGAAGATGCAGCTTCTGCAGTTCTTGAGCATCTTCCCCAGGCTGGGCAGATGGAGCTCTTCAAGCAGTAAATTTCTGCTGACTTCTGTGATCTGGCCAGTGATTTGCTGCATGTCCATATAAACAGTTTACATAGATCCATACACTTTGCACAGTTTTCTACTTATGTGTTTCATAAGCATTTCCATTTTGTTCACATATATCATACATAATCATTTTTTTGCACAGATGCATTAATATATCATAGTTTAACTACCTCCCTTATTCTGGGATATTTCAACTCTAATAAATTTTGAATATACCTTTTTATAAAATATACCAAGTATTGAATTTGTAAAGCCATGCTTTACTTTGGCTTAGCTTATAGGTGCTAAATGATAATGTCTTTTGGTTTGCATGTCTTTACATATATGTGAGTGAATAGTATTCTTTGTAACTGCCTTGTGTAGGTTCTGTTTTGTATATTGTATACATGGCCTTTTATTGCCAGGGCTATCTGTGCTGATGTGAGGCTCCACAATTTTTATAAAAGGATGTCATTCATACTGTACTCATGATATCCACTTTTGTGGGTCCATCCTTGGCCAGCACCACAGAGTAAGCAACCTTTGGATTCCTGTCAAAGATTTCTACCTCAGCCTATTTTTTATCTTTTATTGAGCTTTTACTAAGCCCAGCTGCTATAGTTTGAAGGATGGGTAGTTCATCCATTACTCTAAATTGTAACTCTTCTTTCTATGGATGCAGATGGACCATTAGAAATCCACATGCTTTACCCATTTCATGTTGACTTCCCCCTTCCTCCCCTCTTCCCTCTGCTCTTTGCCTCCATACACCCTGCTGTCTTTACCAAGTTACATGTAGATGTTACGTGCTTTGTTTGTATCACGGGGTACCACCACGAGGCAGCTGGATGAAATCCTTTGCTGTGTGCATCGTAGTCACATTTCCAAATATCATTGTGTAAAGTGCTTTCTTAAAATTTTTTTTGTTATAATGCAATGTGAGAAAAAGGGACAGTATAGTACGTTTTTATAAAACCAAATTTATTTAATTTTGAGAAACATGTTTTAATTTTGAGAAAACTGAAATGCTTTCTATTGGGGGGGAAATACAAAAGTGTTTTCAATTGAGAAATTTCTGTTTTCTCTTAAATGGACAATATGATTCATACAACTTATGATAATCTTTTTACTGTGGTTGTCAACCGCAGTATTTCTGAACGTCCTTAGGTTCTGCATATATTTTTCCTTCCTTCCTACCTTCCTTCCTTCCTTCCTTCCTTCCTCCTTCCCCTCCCTCCCCCCCCCCTCCCCCTAGTTCTGATTTTTTCTGATGCTATTTTTTCCCCTGGTGGTGCTGGGAATCCAGCCCGGGGCCTTGTGCACCTAGGCAAGTGCTCTACCACTGAGCTACGTACACCCCCAGCCCTGGTGCTAACTTAAAATTTTTATTTTACATTTAATTATTATTACTATCTCCACTTTATCATTTTGCCATGTATACTTTTGTTTAGGCCATATAAACCCTAATGGAATTAATCAGGGTCTAAACGCATATCCTCCACCTTGAGAGACTTGGTGGACTTTCACGCCATTGTGTTCCTTTTATATATCTTACAGTTGTGATCCGACATGTGAAGTCAGTAGAGGAGAGGCCCTGTGTCATCTTTGTTGCAGTGTTTTATTCAGTTCTATCATCTTCCATTTTAGTTTTAGTTCTTCTGATAATCATTCTATAAAATCACCTTATATAATGACTGGACCAAGTTCGACTGCTCACCCCAGTACATACCAGCTGTCAAGAGACGAGGTGTTGAGGCAAAGAAGCTGACTATTCAAGAAACTGGCTAGGCGAGAAGATAGGGGGCTCTGTCCCCAAGCCCGTCCTGCTGGGAAGCTGATTTCGGGGTGGCTTGTGTAGATGGGAGATGGGTGTTCCCCGATTGGTGGGTCCTGCCTCACGGTGGGTGGGCCAGATGATGCACATCTGATCCTCATTGTCTGGTCATGAGATGTTTTTCAGTTCTGCAGATTTCAGAAGCACAGTCATTACTTCCTCAGGCTATTCTTGTCACTGACGAGTTACATATTACACAAAGGACAGGCTTGAGGTGGGTAGCTGCCACTAGTCTCTCTGGGTGATTGCCAAACTCCTGGTGAAAACAGGCTTCCATGAGTTACTTATTACAAACCTCCGATAACGAAAGAAAACATCCATGAGCTCAGTTGCATAATCACCCTTCTTTGTCCGTCCCTCATTTCCATCTGATGATCCAGCTGTTAGACTTGCCATGCTCGAGCTGGAGATGCATTTCCTCTGGTAACTTACTGGGGTTCACGAGGCGTCTCCAGGCTCCACATCCTTGACATATCCTAACTTGAATTAATTCATTTCCTCTAGGGTTGTTTCTCCTTCTGTTTTCTTACTGCCATCGACTTAAGCCAAAAAGCTAGAGATCTTCCTGTTCTCTTCTTTTCCTTTATTTCCTGTGTCGAGTTGGTTACCCAGTGCTGGAGCCGCTTTACTCCCAAGGAACCTCTCAAACGCTTACCTTCCCTGCCCCTTGCTTCCCATACCTGCACAGTTCCTTCAGTTCCTTGGTTTGCACCTTTATCACCCATTGCATGTATTCCACAGGTAAATGTGGGGGGAATTTTTTATAGGAGGTGCTAGGTGGGCTCCTTGTCTCCACTTCTATGATGGTAGCTTCATTTTAATTTTTAATATAATAGATTTTTTTTTTTCCAGTGCTGGGGATTGAACCCAGGGCCTTGTACTTGAGGGGCAGGCGCTCTACCAACTGAGCTATATCCCCAGCCCTAATATAATAGACCTTTGTGGATTTCATTGCTATCTTTACTGTCCTTTATCTGGCTGGCTGGTTGATCCTTTAAAAGCAAATCTAATCATATTGCTTTATTTTCATGTAAGGCAAGTCATAAACTCCTCCCCTACGGGGACCAGGATAGAGCGGACTGTCTGCAAGAGATATGGGGCTCAGGAAGGGCTGTACAAATCGCCCCGTCTAAAATACCCTGATTTCCATTTGGGAATGTGGACCCAGTTTGTCATATTGTCTAGTTTTTCTAAAGAAGCCAGAAATCTGTATTTTTGTGAGAAATTTTCTGATTTTTAAGTATTGGTTTTCAATTGAGTTTTAGAAATTAAGACTCTTTCTGCTGACCCACTTGGAATTTTTGAAATGTGCTCTTTAGAAGATGTTCCCTCTTTTGTAAGTGCCAGACCTTACTTCCCTCTGCCTGCCTCAGAACCTAGCAGTTACAATCCTCAAAATGTTTCCTGACCTCTAGAGAGGCAGCTCTTGTAGAATTTTTTCTTCTTTTTTGTAGCACTGGGGATTGAACACGGGGATGCTCTACCGCTGAGCTACATTCCCTGCCCTTTTATTTTTCATTTTGAGGCTGAGTGTAATTGCCTGCCAAGCCGGCTTTGAACTTGCGACCCTCCTGCCTCAGCCTCTGGAGTAGCTGGGATAGCTGGTGTGAGTGCTGTGCCCGCTTCCTGTAGTGCAGTACTTACCACATTACCTCACAGTGCTTTGTGTTTTTATTCTCTGGCTTTGAGCAGAATCATTATTCTTGGTAATTCTAACATTTGCAAGTTAAGACCTATTTTTTATCATACAGTGAATTAAATGCTATATTTGAATCCATTTGAATCAACATCTTATGGGTCTTCATATTCTTATATTCTTTAATATTCAAAAATCTTTTTCCCCCTAATGGGTGTGATACTTAGGGTAAACATCTCTTTCAGTACTTCAGTTTGTATTGTTTAGATCTAAAATGAACTCTTTAACACTTTTGTTTATGATGCTAATTCTTTCCATCAAGGATTAAGTCTGTCCATTATTAAATGTGTTTCTTGATTTTTTTTCATTGTACTTTGTTCTTATTTTTGTCTAGGTCTTATTATGTTACTTCTTTCTTGAGTATTTTGTATCTATGTTCTTAGCATGGAAATCTTTATCTTTAGAAGCTGTTAATTTTAAAAATATTTATCTTTTGGTGAATTGTCTTTGTTCTAATAGTTGTAGATGGCTTTTTTTTCCCTTCAAATTAAAACCATAGCTGCAAAATTATTTTTTCTTTATGTATTTCTATTGTTTTGTGTTAAGTACAAACAAAATGTGATAAATTTTTTGGTATTTCTTCCTTAAAGTTGATTTTTAGTTTTAAATGAATGTTCTTTATTAGAATAAGAGGAATAACATCTATTCTTGTTTGTTGGAAGCTAAAAGCTTGATAAGATGATTTGGTATCTTTTGATATGATCATATTTTTATCACTTAAATCCCTAATATGATTGACTATATAAAACATTTTCATAATATTAAAACATACTTCAATTCCTGAGATAAACTCTACCTGTTTATGGTATATGTTCTTTTAATGCATTTTCCCCCTGTTTGGTATACATTTATACATTTATAAATAAAATTCATTTATATTTTATATGTGTATATGGTAATTTCCTTTTTATTCTTATATTTATATGGTTAAAGTATAAATTTTATTCTAACTACTGTTTAGCATTTTTGTAAATTGATTTGAAATATTTTTTAAAAATTATTCTTGTATTTTTAAATTACTCTCGATATTATTAGTGGAGAATAGGCTCTTCCAAAAAAGGTTTGTTTTAAAAAAATAATAATATATCATTATAGAAGTTTTAAGAGAACGTAGGAATATATTAAGAAGGAATTAATAAGCTAGGCATGGCGGCACACTCCTGTAATCTCAGCAACTTAGGAGGCCGAGGCAGGAGGATCACAAGTTTGAAGCCAACCTGGGTGATTTAGTGAGACTCTGTCTCAAAATAAAAATAAAAAGGGCTAGAAATATAGCTCAATGGTAGAGAGCAGCCCTGGGTTCAATCTCTAGTATCCACCCCAAACTTTTTTTTAAAAAAGAAGGAATTAATAAACACCCATAATACCAACATATAAAGATAGGCATTTAGTATATTAGGGCTTTTATTTTAGTCTTTTTCATGCACACAATTTTAATTACAACTACAGAACTAAACAGGGCATCCAAAATAAAGTAACAGATGCCTGAGCATGGTGGTGTAGGCCTGTAATCCCAGCAGCTCAGGAGGCTGAGGCAGGAGGACCACAAGTTCAAAGTCAGTCTCAGCAATTTAGCAAGACCTTGTCTCTAAATAAAATATAAAAAGGGCTGAGGATATAGCTTGTTGTGGAGTGCAACTTAAGAACAGACCAATCACCACTGAGAAGTTCAAATCTGAGTGTCTTTATTAGCCGGCTGCTGTCTCACACAACGCCCCAAATGGCTATCGGGAGAACAGCCCCGAGCGTAGGGTTGCAGGGGTTTTTATACCATCGGTCAGTACATCAATCATAAGTGTCTGTTGCTATGATTCAAAACTATAAACTCACATCATGAGATCTAAAATCATAAGCAGAAGGGGAAGTGTACCTTAGTTGGGTACAAGTTAAAGAATGGTTACTAACATTGAGATAGTCGCTGTTCACATGGTACATTGTCTAAGAAAAATAAAAATCAAAAAGAGAACAATTTTGCATTATGTAAGAATTGCCATTTTGTGTTGCCAGACATGCAATGCTAAGCAACTGTTGAAGGGTGCAGAGGTGGAGCGTTCCCACAGGGGAAGCATCTCTTACTTGCCGTGGAGTCTCAGGGTAAAATGGAGTCTGTTTAGTTGTTGCCCATGTAGCCTGGCCTATAACGTTTTCATGGAGTCAAACGTGTCAACCCGTCACATAGCTTAGTGGTTAAACGCCCCTGGATTCAATTCCCAGTACCAAAATAATAATAGTAACAGAAATAGGACTAAGCATACTGTTACGGTTTGAGTTTATTCCTTAAGTGTTTGTGTGTGGAAAGCCTGGGCCCAGGGTGGTGGTGTGTGACCTTTAGGAGGTAGGGCCTCGTGGCAGGTCCTTTGGTCAACTGGGGACATCCCTTCGGACATGGGACTCCAGTTGCTCTTTGGCTTCTTGTCTGGCCCACATAATCTCCTTTTGCATGTGCTCCCGCTGCCTTGAGGTCCACTAGATGCAAGCTGTTACGGGCACCATGCCTTGAACCTCCAGAACTGTGAGCTATGGAAGCTCCTCTTCCTTGTAAAGCAGCCCATATTCAAGAATTTCATCGTAGTAATGGAAAACTGACTAATGCATCTACCACTTTAAATATGTAAGTGTACATATTTAAAACTTTGCTATTAGTTGGATTCAAAAATGAGATTGAGCAATGTCCTTGGTTATGCACTTTATCAATCAGTATTTAATTGCAACCTATAGAAAGTGATTCCAGTTTAAGGAAGTAAAGGAATTTGGCCAGACTCAGTAGTGCATGGCTGCACTCCCAGCTACAGCCTCAGGAGATTGAGGTGTGAGGATCACTTGAGTCCAGGATTTCAAAACCAGCTTGGGCAACATTGTGAGACCCTGTCTCCAAAACAAAACAGGAATGTAAAGGAATTTATTAAGAGTATGGGATAGTTCGCAGACTCTGAAGGAACTGCAGAAGAAAGTTTGGTGACTGTGCCACCAGGAACCACACCCCAAATTGTGCTTGAGAACTGGTCCATTAACATATCACTGCTCCCCCTCCTCCCCCAGGCACAAGGTGCTGCGGCTGTCACCACTACCACCACAGTAATGCTGGGTCCCCAAAACTGAGCTGATGCCACCCACCATCCAGATGGATTCTGTGCAGACTTTGTTTCTCTGGGTTACCAGCTTCTGATTCAAAGCGAGACATTATAGAGTGCAGCCTCAGGAGGAGGGATCTGTGTCACCTGTTGATGCTCCAGCTACAGGGGAGGATGGGAGTGTGAGTGTCTGAATTTGCTGCTTCCATAGCAAGAGCTGGGCTATGCCCCACATGAAACAGACTTACACAACACATGATGAGGATTTAGGATGACAGGTGCATTCCGCATTCCATTATGTTAGCATCCCAATGTTGTTATGCACATTTCCCCCCACTCTTACTTTTAAAAGGGATGGGGGCCACTTGGTAGACCGAAACAGGAGGATCACAAGTTCAAGGTCAGCCTCAGCAACTTAGCAAGGCCCTGTTTCAAAAGAAAAGAACAAGGAGTTGGGGATGCGGCTGGGGATGTGACTCAGTGGTAAAGCATCCCTGGGTTCAATCCCCAGTAACAAAAATAAAAATAAAAGGGGGTAGAAGGTTTTCTAAATCTTCTTACAATATTTGTTGATGGGGTAAATAAAACCAGAATAAAAACTTTCATCCTCAACATGACATCAGATATACAAAAGAATAGTTGAATAGGAAAAATATTAATAGTGTTCACTTCTGGGTAGTATTTCAGCTCAGTTTTGGGGACCCAGCACTACTGTGGTGGTGGTGACAGTCACAGTGTCTTGTGCCTGGGGTGGCAATGGTGTCTTAATGGGCCAGTTCTCCACTTTAGACCCTTCTGAACTTTCCAGAATTCCTGCAATGAACATGCATTATGTTAATGAAGGGAAAAAAACCCACTCAAAACACAATAAAAATGCTCAAACATAAACAGCCAAATCATGTCCTCCTGTTAGCATCCCCCCTAACCCCCCTTCCCCAGGGCTGGGGATTGAACAAGGGGCCTTGGGCATGCTAGGCACACTGAGCTATGCCCCCAGGCCCCAGGCTGATCATCTGTATCTATCCTTTCCTCTGCAACCTCTTGGATTCAACTACTGTGCCAAACCCCATCTGTTCACAACTTCACTCCCCTGTCAACCCCTCTGCCTGGTTTTTGCCCTTGTCTGTGTTTCCCAGATGTCTCTAAGAACCTCCAGGTAGAATTTGCTGGTAGCTCTACTCAGGAAATCCCAGATGCGAAGCACATAGCCAGGATAAACTAAGTTGCCTCCTAACAATCCATGTTGCTTTCTCCTGATGCTGTCCACCTGATCTGCAGCCTTCATTCCTAACTTTTGTTGACTTTTATTCCAGCTGGTAGCTACTCTTAACTTCTATCAGTGGTTCTTCCTGTTATCCTTGACTACGTGGATCAAACTCCACGTGTTCCCTGTAGCCATCCTGTTAGCCTCCTGCTCAGCCCCTATTGTGTTATCAATGACAGCCTCTTTCAGTTGCCCACGCCTGAAGTCCACTCAGGTGCCTGCCCATCTGAAGACTGAGCCAACCCTCTTCCTGCACGTGAGGCAAACACCATTGGTTGTAAAACGGAGGCTTTGTTTTTATTTAGGTGTTGTGAAGTGAGCAGACCAGCAGATGATTGTCACTGAGAAGGCAGTTTTCAGAGAGGAGGGGGCCAAGCCATGCCAGGCAGTGCCACCGGAGAGGTGCTCGCCGGTAACTGGCAGAGGTGTCAGGGTGGGAATGGTGAGGCGGGTAGCAGGCTAAGCAGGTTTAGGATTGGTAGTTAGAAGAGCTTGAGCTCCAGGCACAGGGGCTGCTCCTAGTTGTCTACTCCTAGCTCTGCAGTGATCAGGGCAGAACAGGGTCCTGTAGTGCAAGAGCCAAGGAAGAATGGATGGGAGAAGGGAGACATTCTGGACTGGTTGATTTGCAGATGAAAGGCTCGCTCAAGAGTCATTTTCTATCTCTAGGAATCCCATAATTCCAGGAGGGACAGTCCCTCCCCAGTCAGAAAGGACCATGAGGTCAAAACCTCAGATACAGAAACTGGAACATGTGGTTAACACCAGGTAATGAATACCCAGCCTGTCCTGGGCAGGGCTTGGTTGGCATTGGCCATTGCCCAGATCCAAACCCAGTGGTGGTCCCTGGGCTCTAGATCTGCTGCCTGGTCATCCTGTTGGATGAGGCACCTTCAATGGCATTTTGGTTATAAAAATAGCTCAATGCCCTTTTCAGTATCCATGGCCTTTGCTGTGTGACTTGCAGCTCCTCCTATGGAAAGATGGAGCCTCCTTCCCCAAACTCCTGCAGGTCAGGTGGCTTGTTTTGACAAATGGGATGCAGGGTAAGTCAAAGTATGCCAGTTCTCGGCCTCTTGGAGAGCCCCCGCCCACCTCCACTTATTCTCTAGAACCCCATTTGAAGAAGCCCAGACTGGCCTGTTCCCATGAGGAAAGTCCAGCTGTCCTGGCTGAGGGCATTTTAGCAGCCTCTTGCTTGCTGCCCCTCGCTCAACACTTTAAGAGCTCAGCAGGGTCACCTACTCCACCTGCAATTGACCATTCGTGCACAAGTGAGCCCATCTGAGACCAAGAGAACTGCCCGGTTGACCCGCAGGTTTGTGAGCAATGATAAATGCTAATTGATTGAAGCCACCAGGATTGGGTGGATTGTTATGCAGCAGAAGTTGACTGATACAATACATATCTCATTTACACGTGAGAATGCACCCAGTGTGATAGGTACTGTTACCAGCATTATCTTCATTTTATAAATAAGAAAACTGAGGCACAGGGTACTTAACAAAGTCAAATGCCTTGTGAGTGGTAGAGGTGGGCTTTGAAATCTAACTCTGGGCCTGCTTTCTTCACTACACACTCTGCCGTTCCATTATTGCAGGGAGACCTGAGGTCCAGGAACCTTCAAGAAGCTCCAATTCCATTTCTTTACCTGATAACTCTATGTCAAATACGTGGTCCCCAAATACGATTCTGTTAGTATTGTTATACTCACCTGACGCAGATTATTGGGTCTTCTAGAGATTTTCATATTCCTTTTTCAGAGAACAAGTCAGTTAAGTACATATTAATTATTTTCTGGGGTAATATTTTGAGACAATATAAAAGTCATGTTACTTTTCAAACTTTCATCTATTTATTTTAGCATCTATTGATGATTCCTGACAGAATCACTTATGGTGATGGCTGCCACGGGTAGTTTTCTAATTCCATTATTTATTATACTTTTATTGGCTGGCTTCCGACTGTGAAGGAGTTTTCCCTTATTTATTTATTTGTTTATTTATTTATTTATTTTTGGAACCGGGGATTGAACTCAGGTACACTTGGCCACTGAGCCAGATCCCCAGCCCTATTTTGTATTTTATTTAGAGACAGGGTCTCACTGAGTTGCTCAGGGCCTCGCTAAGTTGCTGAGGCTGGCTTTGAACTCGCGATCCTCCTGCCTCAGCCTCCCGAGTTGCTGGGATTACAGGCGTGTGCCACTGCGCTCGGCTCCTTATTTATTTACTTGCTAGGCAAGTGCTCTATCACTGAGCTACATCCCCAGCTCTATCCTTACTTACTTTGGTGCACAAGCTGTTTCTTATTTGTACAGTGGGAGTCCCTTCAAGCTAGCTTCTCTGTCCTTTTGGCATGTCCTCGTCATTCTTTAGGCATTTCATTACTTTGTGAGGCTCATTTATGCTTTCTCTGCTTAAGCCCTGGAAGCTACCCTTAAAAACATTAGCAACAACTCCCACCTTTTCTCCACCTTGCTGATTTTTTAGCAGAAACTATCATTTATTTTTTTGGTGCTGGGGGTTGAACCCAGGGCTTCCTGCATGCTAAGCATGCCCTCTACCACTGAGTTATACCCCCAGCTGAAAATAACATTTAAAATCAAGATCTATATATAAAGTGAGGTGTGCTCATAATGTTTGTTGGGGAAAGGATGCTGATTCTCTTGGCAAGGGGCCTAGAGATGGGTGCACACACAAACACACATGCATGCATTTACACACATGTACACATTGCACTGTCAATATTTATATGTGGTGCTATTTATGTTATTAAAACCCTTGAGTTCACATCGAATCCTCCAGATCTGATGCAACTCCAAAAGCTTCATTCTCTCTTACTTCCTGTCCATATTTCTAAATTGCTTCTTAAACCATGAGAAGACTACATGATCCATCAAAAGCTATACAATAAATTGAAGGCAGAACCTCAACTCAAGACTCCCAGTCCATTGCCCATTGTAGTAGACTATATTCCCATTATTCACAATACATTTACTTAATATTCACTTCTGGAATGTATAGAAAAGAAATTTCAGAATTGCTAAACACCTCTACAAGAGGAATTCTACTAACTAGAGTTAATATTTGACTAGTGGCCATTTTATTCTCTCTCTCTTTTTTTTTTTTTTTGGCGGTGCTGGGGATTGAACCCAGGGCCTTGTGCTTGTGAGGCAGGCACTCTACCAACTGAGCTATATATCCCCAGCCCTGGTCATTTTATTCTTAAACTGGGGTCATACATCCAAACAGCATGTTCAAAGTTAGTTAGGTTGGGTCAATTTCTCCCCCTCCACCCACGATCAGTTTAGTTAGGTTCTTCATTTGAAATTCAGTTTGGTTCATTTGCTTCTGTTGTTTTAATTTGGGGTATGGCCCCTATCCTTGATTTTCTCGTCTTTCCTTTGTTTCTTTTTTGCAGTATATGAAATGAAAAGGTGGTTTCAAAGGTAGGGACTAAGCAAAAATGTATGTTCAGCAAGGTGTCCTCACCCCACCTCTCATCCTTCCCATCCTGTTCCCACCCACCCCCTCTAGGTAGTGGGGTTCCTTGGCTAGGGCTGCTGGACGAAGCACTGCAGATTGAGTGGCCTGAAAAACAGGTATTCATTTTCTTAAGTGGTGGAGGCTGGAAGTCCAAGGCCAAGGAGGGTGCAGGTCCGGCTCTTCCCAAGGCCTCTCTCCTGAGCTTGCAGGAGACTGCCACTTCCTGTGTCCTCACATGGTCCTTCCTCCACGTGCACACATCCCTGGAGTCTCTTCTTCATCTTACAAGGACACTGATCATACTGGATTAGGGACTAATGAGTCCTCATTGAGCCTTAATTACTATCTCCAAAACAGTCACACTGGGAGTTGAGGCCTCAATACATGAATTCTCAGGGACCTAATTTGGTGTATAACTGTAACCAATCTCATAAATTTTTTTTTTTTTTTTGCGCGGTGCTGGGGATTGAACCCAGGGCCTTGTGCTTGCAGGGCACCCACTCTACCAACTGAGCTATATCCCCAGCCCCTCTCATAAGTCTCTGTTTTAGTTTCCCATAGGTTTTTTGTTGTTGTTTGTATGTTTTCCGTTTTTTGCTGAGGATTGAACCCAGGAGTGCCTTACCACTGAGCTACATTCGCAGCTCTTTTCAGTTTTTCTTTTGAGACAGGGTTATGCTAAGTTGCTGAGGTTGGTCTCAAACTTGCCATCCTTTTGCCTCAGCCTCCCTAGTTGTTGGGATTGCAGGTGAGTGCCACCACATCTGGTGAATTTACAATGGTTTTTGTTTGTTTAGATGGGTAGATAGGTACATTACATACATATGTGTATATAATGTGTACACACATAAACATATATACATATATGTGAATATGTGTGTCTCTATATTTAAAATCTTATTTCCTTTCTTTCTTACATAAAATATAACATAATAAAAGATAACAGTCTCCCCTTATTGGTTCTAAGATCCCCAGCAGATGCCTGAAATTTCAGCTAGCACCAAACTCTGTTTTCCTATGTGCCCTGAAGCATTGCTGTCTAAAAATCAGAGATAATCTATCTTTATGAATTATACCCTGCTGCCTCCCTTGCATTACTATTCTTGAGCTTTGAGACCATTATTAAGTAAAATAAAAGTGACCTGAAAACAAGCATTGTGGTACCATGATTGTGAGTCTGATAACCAAGGTGGTGACTAACAGGTGGGTAGGGTATACAGTGTGGATACCCTGGACAAAGAGATGATTCATAGGCTGGACACAGCAAGATTTCATCACACTACTCAGGAGGGCATGAATTAAAATGTATGATTTGTTTCTTTCTGGAATTTTCCATTTAATACTTTCAGTCTGCAGTTGACTGTAGGTAACTGAAACCACAAAAAGCAAAACCATGAATAAGGGGGTCTATTGTAGACTCTTTTGTACTTCATTTGTTTTCACTTAACGATTTACCCTGAAAATCACTCCACATGAATTTATAGTTAACTAAAACTCGCAGCACTTGTGAAAATTTAGGGAAATGATTACTTTCATATGGTACTTGTAGAAGTGTATTAATACATTCTTTTCAGGTGGATATAGATTGAAGATCTTTGGAATTCAAAGGATCACATCAAATTTTTTTGGAACTATGAGTTCTTGAAAAACCTTTTTGTGGGTTGTATATATTTCTACTCATCACTCTGGTAAGGGCAAACTTAGTAAAGACCATGGGAAACTAACTTCCATGGCACAGCACAGGTTTAATACTTTAACCTATAAAGTTAGGTTATAGGTTAAAGTATCCACATAGATATGGATAGAAGGGACTATAGCCTAATGTACTGGGCACTAGACTGGGAGTCTGAGTTGAGGTTCTGCCTTCAATTTATTGTGTGACTTCTGATGGATCATGTAGTCTCTGAGTCATTTTATCATGTGTGAAATTGGATTAATTCCACCTGCTCTTAGAAGCCTAGGCTATTTTAAGATTGTACAGGGAATGAATGGTCTAAGACAAAAGCAGAGATGTCGTGTTGTATTTTACATACATAACTATAATACAATCAAATGTCCTGAGAAAGGAAGGTAAATATTTGCCTAAGAAACCTGTGTGGGGTAGAGAGATCCAGCAATATTACTGTTAGAATAAACCAAAGACTTTTAGAGCCAGCCTGAGGAATGAGAGAAGATGCGCTGGGACAGAGGAAATGCTGACTTACATCAGAGCCAGGAGTGTTGGCAGGAAGGTGAGCTCGTAATGTAAAAGAGGAGGGAGAAACAGCTGAAGGGAAAGAGACGACACTTTGAATATACCCCGATAATAGGAAACTGATTGTCAATATTTATGAAAATGTATCTTCATGGATGGGAAATCTGTGAATATGTAACACCACATAGAATAGTAATAGTTTTTATATTTAGAACGCCCATGAGAAGCAGATGAAATAATAATGGGAATGGAAGTGATGAAATTACTTTGGACTGACAATCCTTAGAGTTGATACTGGAATGTGGAAATGAGTCATAGTGCAATTAGGAAAGCTGTGATTGGGAAGATTTGAGCTGTCTAGCTGAGGAAAACCAGTGCAGGAGGTAAGGACTGCTCCTCTCTGTCCTGATCATCACAACAGCCTTAAGCAAGAAACAATTAGAGCCTGGGGAATTGATGCACACTTATAATCCCAGCTACTTGGGAGACTGAGGTAGGAGGATCACAAGTTCAAGGCCAGCCTAGGCAACTGAGACCCTGCCTCAAAAGAAAATAAAAAAAAAAGGCCTGGGGGGTAGCTCAGTGATAGAGCACTTGCCTGGCATGTGCAGGGTCCTGGGTCCAGGTCCCCTACATCCCCATCCCTGCACATATAAAGAAACAATTGTAGAGAATTAGGATGGTGTATTTGTTAATAAAAAAAAAAGGCCTGGGGGGTAGCTCAGTGATAGGGCACGTGCCTGGCCTGTAAAGAAACCTGTGTCGGGTACCCCCACAACCCCCACCAAGCAAAAAAAAAAAAAAGCTTATGGATCTATATGATTTTTCAAAAAACCACTATGGGCCTGGGATTGTAGCTCAGTGGTAGAGTGATTGCCTAGCATATGTGAGGCACTGGGTTTGAATCCCAGCACCACATGTAAACAGATAAAGGTCCATTGAAAAAAATAAAAAACTACTTACATGTGTTGTTTTGATAACAGAATAAGACAATTTCAAAATGATATAATATTTGAAAAAATAAAAACCAATAAATTCTGGTGAGGCTGGCAGTCACTGTTTCCAGACCATGGTGAGCTGGATATTCACAGATAGCACACAGATGTATCTCAGCCCAACCAATCTGATACTGACCTATTGCTGGTAGAAGTTCTCAGTTGTAAGACTCCCATTCAAGTAAGTTGCACAAGAAGCCAGCTAATGTAATAATTAGTAATTATTTTGGAAACTCTGTCTTGTCTTAAAAAGAACTGAAAATATTTTCCTTAAATACATTTGCCTTGGCTTGGGGTTGTAGCTCAGTGGTAGAGTGCTTGCCTAGTCTGTGTAAGGCACTGGGTTCAATTCTCAGCACTGCATATAAATAAATAAAGGTTCATCAACAACTAAAAAAAATGTTAAAAACTGCCTCGCCAAAGGTTCATATTTCATTTAATTTAAAATGTTTATAAATAAAGGTATTAACATAATTAATGTATCATTGAGAAGATCAATAAATTAATGATTTTGCTTTTATTTTTATTGACTTTTTTTTTGGTGCTGGGCATCAAACCCAGGGCCTTGTGTATACTACACAAGCACTCTATCACTACACCCCTGGTCCTGTTACAATTTTTTTAAAAAAATATCAAGGTAATTCATGAATTGAGTGTTTCTAACTTGGTTGAGGCCCTAAATATAAATTTACTTTTTTTTTTAACTACTGGGGATTGAATCCAAGGCCTCGTGAATGCTAGGTAAGCATTCTATAATTGAGTTACATCTGTAGCCCCCTTCCCCCGCCCATTCTGATAGAGGCCAGGGTCTCACCTCAGTTGCTCAGGCCGACCTTGAACTTGAGATCTTCCTGCCTCAGCCTCCTGAGTAGCTGGATTATAGAGACCTGCCACTTCTCTCTGCTTAAATTTACATTTTCTGAGCTTGTCTCTAAGGGCTGATGAATGATTTGAGGATGCAAAGGTTTTTGTTTTATATGCTAGGATAGACAAAATACTAACAAAATAATCTGAAACAAAAATATCAGAAATCAGGGGAGTGCTGGGGGTGTGCCTCAGTGGTACTTGCCTTGCATGTACAAACACACACACACACACACACACACACACACACACACAATGTGGAAAAAAACATCTAAAGAATAATAAGGAAAGGGGAAAAATACCCTAAAAGCAATTCTAGAAATCATAGCACAAAGAGAACAAAACCTGAACCAATTGTAGAAATGCATATTCCAAGTAGTTTAGGACTGCTCGGGATCTCACAAAAATACTAGAGGAAAGCAGGTTCCAATGCATTTGTAGGTGTTACAGATATTAAGATGATACTTAAATGTTTTATGCTTAATTGTTTAATGTCTAAAACTACGTAATCAAATCTACAGCATAACCAATCAGTGATACCAAAGATCAATTGAGAAATCAAATTCAAAATACAGAAGGATTAAGAAAGAAGATTATAATATTACCAGCAGAACCAGAGAGCTCTGCCGGCACTGAAGTACCACCGTGCATTGAAAGGAATTTCCGAGGAAGTAACAGACGAGCGGCTTCATCAGAGTTGCAGGAGAGGGGCATTTTCTAAAATTGGTAATGAAAAAATCAGCTGAGTATGAAACTCAAAACACTCAGGGCTCTATCAAATACCATGAGAAACCTAAACACACATGCTCTTCAAATTTGGCACTGGGGAGTGAACCCAGGGCCTTGTGTAAGCTAATCCATGCTCTACCACTGAGCCAGCACTTGATACAACTAAGAAGTGGTTAGCAACATTTAAAGAAAAGCCAAATACAATTACTTTGGAACTTAGACTCCAAATGAAACGGCAGAGGGACTGAAATCAGTATTTTTTTTTTTTTTTTCAGTGCTGGGGATTGAACCCAGGGCCTTAGTGTTTGTGAGGCAAACACTCTACCAACCGAGCCCTGTCCCCAGCCCTGAAATCAGTATCTTTAAGATACTTGATAGTATTCATCAATGATGAGAAATACTGGTGATTATAGGAGCTTCTGTTTCTTGCAGCTTTACTAAATGGGACAAGTACTGGGTGAAGTCCTTTAGGTATAGCACCTCATGTTACCAAAATGGACATGAGGTGCTGTCCTGAAACATGGGCAAGAGGGTCCCTCGCTCTGGGGCTCTGCTTTAAAGGGCTGTCTGCTCGTGACATACACACTCAATACTCAGGGAAATGCTTCTCAACATCTTCTACTGTATGTCCTCTAAACCGAGGTGGCTGCATCTAAATGCCCTCAGGGCTGTGTGGTGCAGGAACATGGGTTTGATTTTGCAGGGGAAGTCAGTGGTCGAACAAATAGGTAGGCAGAAGCAAATGAACTCCTCAGATAGCTTTGCAAAATGAATTGTTCCCCCTCAGTAATTTCCAACTTCCATTTTCCTTCTTTTTTTTCATCAGTAGTTCTGGACATAGTCACAAATTGAATAGCATCTGCCACAGTGCTCCTGGCAGCTGCGGGACATTCGGTGCCTTGAAACAATTCCTGTGATTCTTCAATATATAGATAAGTAGCCTTGCACATAATATGTGAGAGGCAGGAAGTGAATTTCTTCCATACTGCATGTGGAATTGAATATCGTTTTGTGTTTTAGAAAAAATATTTTTAGGGCTGGGGTTATGGCTTAGTAGTAGAGTGCTTGCCTAGCACGTGTGAGGAGGCACTGGGTTCGATTCTCAGCACAAAAAATAATAATAAAATAAAGGCATTGTGTCCATCTACAATTAAAAATATTTTTAAAAATTTGAGATTTAATTACATTAAAAAAATTAAACAGGGAGTCTCACATCACCTCAGGATGTAGAAAATCAAGGACAAAGCCAGATGATCTACAAAATCATGTTCTTGAGTCCATGAAAGAACTGTGACTGTGCTGGGTTGTGGCTCAGTGGCAGAGCACTTGCCTAGCATGTGTGAGGCACTGGGTTCGATTCTCAGCACCACATATAAATAAATGAATAAAATAAAGGTCCATCAAAAACTTAGGAAAAAAAAAAAAAAAGAACTGTGATCACAAAGCAAGCAAGTTAACTGAAATCCAAAGAGTGACAGTGCTGTGCAGACAGAGGTGTGACATAAAGGCTGTATCACCCTTAGCCGAGCATGGGGAAAAGAGAAGTCCCCACACAACTGGGTAAGATGAAATGGACTGGAATCTTAGTGAATTTTTTTGAGAGGGGAGACTGGGGATTGAACCAATAGGCGCTTTATCATTGAGCTACACCCCAGCCCATTTTAATTTTTTATTTTGAAACAGGGTCACACTAAGTTGCTGAGGCTGGCCTTGAACTTGCCATCCTCCTGCCTCAGCCTCCCAAGTCGCTGGGAATATAGGTACACACTATAGCACCTGGCTCTAATGAATTTCTAAAGGCCAAGTGTGGCTAGCAAGTCAATTTATTTATTTTTTATTTTTTTTATTTTTTGGGTACTGGGAATTGAACCCAGGGGCACTTGACCACTGAGCCACATTCCCAGCCCTATTTTGTATTTTATTTAGAGACAGGGTCTCACTGAGTTGTTTAGGGCCTCGTCGTTGCTGAAGCTGGCTTTGAACTCTCAATCCTCCTGCCTCAGCCTCCCAAATGCTGGGATTACAGGCGTGCGCCACCGCACCTGGTGTAGCAAGTCAATTTATAACAGCTAATAGCAGAGGAAAGAGGAAAGTTATGTAAGAAACACTAAAACAAATAGACTGCAACAATTGTTAGTCTCCCCAGCCCTAAAGCACTTGTAAAGACGAGATGCTCCTCATATTACCGATGTGCTTATAAACACAAAAAAAAGATGAAAAGAAATGAGAATACCCAGCTGGATAAAGGGCCTGGAAGGCTGATAACTCTCACACACTGCTGGAGGGAGGGTACACTGGAAGACTATGTTGTAAAGGTCTTTAAACAATACATGCTATTTGATCAAATAATTCCAGTTGCAGAGATTTGTCATGTGATAATAAAATGATTATTAAAATAGTAATAATAATAAGAACTTCACCTATAAAATTGTTTATATTTGTTAGGTCCCTAGCAAGAAACAAGTGGCACACTTAATTAGGGAAAGTGGGAAGATTTAATGAAGGACTATTTATAAAGGTCTGGGCAGGGTTAAAGGAAGCTAGCAAAAGATGGAAGGAGCTGTTCTGGACGCCCAGGAAAAGTGGCCATCGGAGACAACTTCCAGCCAGTGTGGTGGTCTTAGTTCAGAGACTCAGTCAACCAGTAGTCCTGGAACTGGTACCCTGATCTCCCATTTCTTCCCATTGTCAGATTTTTTTGCTGATGTCTATCTTGGGCTAAACCCACAGGAAGCCAGAGGAGAGGAAGCCCAGTGTTGCAATGGTCAGTCCCTAATTACGAGATCAGCCTCCCCATGCAGACAGCATGGTGCAGAACGATAGTGGATGGACTGAGCACTGACTAAAAGACCTGGCACTGGGCAGGGTGCAGCTCTGTGGTAGAGCACTGGCCAAGCATGTGCGAGGCCCTGGGTTTGATCCCAAGCACTGGAGGGGAAAAAAAGAAAGAAGAAAAGGATCCAGCTGGGCGCGGTGGCACAAGCCTGTAATCCCAGCACTTGGGAGGCTAAGGCAGGAGGATTGTGAGTTCAAAGCCAGCCTCAGCAACTTAGTGAGGCTCTAAGCAACAGTGAGACCCTGTCTCTAAATAAAATACAAAATAGGGCTGGGGATGTGGCTCAGTGGTTGAGTGCTCCTGGGTTCAATCCCCAGTACAACAAAACAAAACAAAACAAAACAAAAACAAAAGGATCCAGCATCGTGTTTGATGTAGCATTGCTCAGAATGGTAAAATATTAGAAACTACCTAGGTACCTATCATTAGGGAATATGCTAAACAACTTGTGATAGGCTTGTATCTTGGTATACAATGCTACCGGTAAAAGGTACATTTTGGAAGTATTATTTATTAAGGTGAAAGATTCATAATATATTGTTGAGAGAAACAAAATTCCACATTGTCTGGCCCCATTTTTAAAATCAGTATTTTGTATGTGAATTTATGCATTTAAAGAGTCTAGGAAGAGCATTCACCTACTGTTAATAATACTTCTTCTGGAAGGTGAGATTACAGATAATTTTAATATTCAGAATTTTGCTTCTCTATTTCTTAGACTTTTTCTACAATGTGTGATAAAAAATTAAAGTTCTTTTTTTAGAAAAATGAAAAAGATGGCATGATCCCAGATTTATTCTGTGAGTTCACTAGGTGCTATTCTTAACACTGATAAGGAAGATTTCTTAAGAATCCTATTAGAAGCCAATTTCATTTATGAACATAGTTACAAAATTCTTAAATGAAATTTCAGCAAAGAATTGAGCAATGATAATTATCATTGTATATTCAGCTAGGTGCTTATTTCTACATTGGGTGCATGGTGTATTGTAAGTTGCCAGATTCTCCAGTTTCCCATGGCAGTTATCACACTTTTTTTTCATGGTCTGAGTGCTATGTTGTCCAATATGGAAGTCACTAACCACATGTGGATACTTAAATTTAAATTAACTAAAATTAAATCACATTAAAAATTCAGTTCCTTAATTATCTGAGCCATACTCTGCATGTGTGATAGCCATTTGTGGCTAGTGGCTATTTCATTGAACAGCACAGATTTATAGAGCAAATCCATCATTCTAGAAAGTTCTGGACAGTATTGGTCTAGAAATTTCTTAATTTTCCCTTTAAAATGGTGGAAGAATTCCATACACAGTTGTTCATGGCAGGTAATTTTGTCATCTAGCTTCTTGCAATTGTCATCCAGAACCTATAAAATTCAATTTTGTATAATATTGAGCAAGATGCACTATTCAAGTCTATTTTATTGTTCAGAGATTGCCATTTCCTAAAGGGCAGAGATTGTGTTCTTCCTCTATTTCTGTCAAGAGTCTTAGTCCACTAAATTTAATAAATGTTTGCTAATGTCAACTAGTACAGCTTCCCCAGCTCCTTAGAAGGCCAAGCCAATGTCATTATCTGAAGCAGACTTTTATATTTTCAAATGGTCTCTGGTTGGTGCTTCACAGTGCGCAGCAGAGGAATCCAGCATTTCTTGACATCCTTGATGTTTGATAAGCTGTCCTGTCATTGGGAGGATGGTACATAGATGCCAAGGTACCTTCCTTCTGGGCCTGGTACCCAAGAACTATGGATAACCTAATGCTTCTCTTAGGTTAATTCACTCCCTCTGGAAGGGGAGGAGGAGGTGAGAGAAGGGACTGGCCTCAGCTTTGTTCTTGTACTTCTGTTTATTCATTCAACAAACATGGAGCAGTGGATAGGGAAGAGATGAAAAGGACAAGGTGCCTGTACTTGAAGAATTTAAGTCTAGTAGGGGAGCAGACTCAGGAAGATTTAATTCCATGTGCCAGAGCAGTGACAGAGGTGTCTTGGGGACTTGTGAGAACATAGAGGAAGTGCAACAAGCCCAGCCTTGTGAGATCAGGGAAGGTTTCCCCAAGGAGTGAAGCTCATGAGGCCGGGGGACTCACGACCAGGGATTTCAATCTAGGAAGGATGTGGCTCCAGAGGTTTGAGCAGTAGAGGAGTTTTCTAGAGAGTCAAGGCAGCTAGACAGATAGATGGCTACGATCTGGGTTTGGCTTCATTTATTCATGTAATTGATCTGAACTCATGACAAGATGGAAGAGGGAGGAACTGAGCTAGCCTATGATCATTATGCTATTCTGAGCTTGAGCCAGAGTTGAATTTTAGAACATGGTTATATGCGAGCTGGAGTCAGAATCAAGCCGGAGAAGGAGAATAAACCTAAAAATAGCTTGCACCAACTGTTGCCATGATTCTGATGTGGATTTCTGGCTGCCTCGAGAGCTGCTGTGGGTCTGGGGTACGTGGGAGATGACCATGGTGAGCAGGCAGAGGATTGAGCGAGTTGATCTTCCATAGCTTGTGGAGTCTTGGAGGAAAAGGAGGTGAGGGAATCGGCAAGGGCAGAGAGCAAGCCCGGAACCTTCTTATGTGGCGTTGCTGCCACGAGCTGGGCGAGAGTGGCAGACACCTCCAGCCTATGCATCCAGGCAAGGCCCCTGGTTCACCCTTGGTACCTGTGGTCTGCACACTCTGAGGATGTCCCTCCCTCCATTGGCTTTTATTTTGATAGGCAGAAAGTCCTTCCAAGGGGCTAAGGTGAATGGAGGTAGTTATTTAATTTAGATCGGGGCAGGTCTAGATCTAACCCTATTCTTATTTTTTATCTCTCTCTTTTTTAGTTGTCAATGGACCTTTATTTTATTTATTTATGTGTGGTGCTGAGACTTGAACCCAGTGCCTCACACAGGTGAGGCAAGCTCTCTGCCACTGAGCTACTTCCCCAGCCCCTTACTTTCTCTTTTGTCCCCAATGCCTCCTAGTGACTTTTCTTTTTCTTTTTTCTTTTTTTTTTATTTACTTATTGATTTGGCAAGAGGCCCTCCCTCATGGCTTGCTTTGTTCATTTCTATCTTCCTACTTTGTTTTCTCTGCAAGCCTCCCTCTTCCTCCTCTTTGCCTTCCTTTAACAAATTTACCCATTGTTTCTGTGGTTTAGGACCCAGCTCAAGCCCCACGTGCTGGGTGACACCTTCCCTACCTGCTAGCTAATCTGTTCCTTCTTTGGATTTTTGTATTCATAGCCTACATCCTGCCAGCTAGCACTGAGACTGATGATCTTAAAGAGGGGGAAACTACTTTAGAGACCACTGAAGGCCCCACCTTGATTCATCTGCTTCTTCTCCCTTCTCTGGGAGGATGGCATTGAAATCTAATTGTTTTTTTTTAATTGAAAAGATGAATATAGTGGCGTCACCCAGAGAAAGGATGCCTGTTAGCGAGTTTCCTAATGCAACCATTTTAAGATGGTCACAGTTCCCTCCCAGTCATATAGTGTTATGCATTAGTCCACAAACCATTTGGTATTAGTCTTCCCTGCCTAACATACCCGAGCCCTTCCTGTCTGTTCTCAGTTACTGTACCGGAAATACAACACTGCCTCTTCCTCCTCTGTGGTTTATCAAGGTCCTCTCTTGACACTAGACAGTGGGCTGTGGATTCCACCTTTCCAAAAGCACATGTTGCTCTCAGTCCATCTCCTCTTAGCTCTGAGAGTTGGCTCTGGTGACGACCCTCTGCATTTTATTCTCTCACTGTCTCTGGACACCTCTTACCTCTAGAAGGGTGTTGGGTCTTGTCTATCCCAAAAGCATCTCACCCTTACTGCATGCCATTCCCGGTGGGCTCCACTGCTTCCCAACCTGCGCACTCTCTCACCTCTTACTGTTTGTTGCCTACCCCCTTCAACACAGTGCAGAGGCTCCTTAAAAACTAGAAACAGAATCAACATGTGATCCAGTGATGCCACTACTGGGTACACGTCCAGAGAAAACTAAACCCACAGGTCAAGGACGTTTCTGCACTCTCCTGTTCCCGCAGCAGTTTCTCAACAGCCAAGAAATGGAGGCAACCTAGGAGGCTGTCCACAGGTGGATGGATTTCTAATGGAATTATAAACGTGGGGTTTATATTGGGATACTCTTCAGCCATAAAAAGAAGGAAATCCTATCTTTCACAACAACATGGATGAACCTGCCGTACATAATGTTAAGTGAAATAAGCCAGGCAGAGAGAGAAAATCTCTTGTTAATACTAGATCTTCAAGTCCAAAGAGGTCTTCTCCTCGGTCCTTTTGTCCCTGACATTGACTGCTCCCTTTCTTTCAAAACTGTCATCCCAGGATTTTGGTGGCATCTCATTTGCATGGTGCTCTGTTTCTCTCTGCAAGGTTTTCCACCTTTTTCACTGACTCCTCTTCAGCTTTTCCAGAAGAAGTTCTTTCTTGAGGGTCCTTCCCTGGTCCTCTTTCCTTTACTTCTCTCCTCTCGTTGTAGGCACAGTAATGTGTTCTCACATCTTTAGCCAATAACCCTGTGCCAACCACATCCATATCTGCATCTTTAGCCTTCCAGCCAAACCCTCCAAGCCCAGCTCCTCTTTGCCACTGCTCATATTAACAGTGCTCCCAGGTGCTCGCTCAGCACATCACAGCCGATACCTCAGTACTCCAGGCTTCATCTTTTCTCCTCATCCTCTCCTAAGCACATAATTCTTAGGACCCGGAAAGCATGAGCCAACAAGGAAAATAAATAAATAATTGGTTTTCATTGAAGTTAAAAAAAAATTCTTCCTTTTGAAATGTACCCTTAAAAGAATGAAAAGACAAGCTGTGGATAGGAGAAAATATTTGTAAACACATATTGGGAAAGATTTTTTTATCAAGGATATATTAAAATGCTTACAACTAGGTAAAAAGGAGAGAAGTAACCCAAACGTATAATGGGTAAAAGATATGCATGACACTTCACCAAGGATGATGCATCAGTGGCAAAAATAAACACATGGAAAGGTACACAGCCTCTCTGTTCCTTAGGAAAATGCAAGTGAGACTACAGCGAGCTGTCTCTCCATGGCTCCTCCAATGGCTTGATTGCAAAGACCAACAAAATCAAGTGTAAGCCAGGACACAGAACAATTAGGACTTTCATACAATGCTGGTGGAAATGCAAAATGTAAGTCACTTTGGAAGATCATTTGACAGTTTCTTGTAAGTTAAATATACAGTTACCATGCAACCCTGCAATTTGACTCCTAGGTATTCACCCAGGAGAAATGGAAATGTAGGTTCACACAAAACCTGGAAATAGTTTTAGCAGCATTATTCATAATAGCCAAAACCTGAAAGCAACTCAAATGTCGACCAACTGGTGAAATGGATGAACAAATTTTATGTATCCATTCAGTGAAATACTACTAAGCAATAGAAAGGAACACATGACCAGTACATGGAACGTCTTGTATGAACCTGAGACGTGATGCTAACTAAAAGAAACCAGACTCAGAGGCTGCACACTGCCTGATTCTGTTTATATGAAATTCTGGAAAAAGCAAAGCTGCAAAAAGTGAAATCAGATCAGTGGTTATCAGGAATAGAGGTGGCGAGGGGGCAGGGGATGGATGGCAAGCTGGTTCAAAGGAACTTGTGTGTGTGTTACTGGGGATTGAACACTGGGGCCTTGCACATGATAGGGAAGCACTCCACCACTGAGCTAATCCCCAGCCCTTTTTATTTTTTATTTTGAAATAGGGCCTTGCTAGATTGCTGAGGCTGGCTCTGAACTTGTAACTCTCCTGCCTCAGCTTCCTGAGTAGCTGGGATTACAGGTGTATACCACAACGTCTGACTCAAAGGAACTTCTTAGGGCAATGGGAATATTCCATATCTTAAGTGTGGTGTGGTGATAGGCTTTCATAGATTTGTCAGACTCATCAACTGTTTTAGCAAGGTGAATTTTCTGTGATTGAATTACCTGACTGAATTTATGTGGCTGCAATAAGCTTGACTTAAAAAAGGAGAGAGAGACAGAGAGAGAGAGAGGAAAAGCAGATGTATTTCAAGTGGACTTTCAGAGCCAAATGATGAATTGACTTTAAATTTTGATAGATAAGGCCAAATTGTCTTCCAAAATGGCTACACCAGTTTACACTCCGGCCAGTAGAATTTGAAAGAGACTATGTCCCCAGGCTTTTGCATGGGAAAATCAAATTTTTAAAAGCTTTGTCTATCTGATGGTGGGAAATGGTAGGATCCTTGATACTTCATGTATGTGGTGCTAAGACCTTGCCCCAGTTGATCTCCCCACTTAGGTTTTTCCCTCTCTAAATCATCATATATATTGTTAATACAGTAATCTTTTTTGTACTTAGTTCTAATAATATCTCAAAAAAAATCTGAACTGACACTTCATTGCCTACAAATTAAGTCAGTCCCTTTGGCCCCAGAGTTAAGGCCTTCTTGTTCTGCCTCAGCTTCCCTCTTCTCTCTTGCACCCCTCCAAGTACCTGTTCTCTCTCTCTCTCTCTCTCTCTCTTTCTGCAGAATTGGGGATTGAACCCAGGGGTGCTCTACCACTGAGCCACAGAGCTACAGTCCCAGCCCATTTTATTTTATTTTTGTGTTTTGAGACAGGTCTCACTGAGGCTGAACTTGAACTTGCAGTCCTGCCCAGGCCTCCCAGGTTGCTGGGATTACAGGTGCATGCCACTGTGCTGGGCCTTGTTTTATCTCTTGGCTGATTTGAATTTATGCCTTAACCCAGGGAGCTTTCTACAGAAAGGATCACCCAAGTGTTTCCTGCAGAGATTTGGATTTAACTGCTCAGAGGTGTGGCCTGGGTTGGGAGGTACTTTGCTTTGTTTTGTTTTTTGGAGCCCAGGTGATTTTTAACATGCAGACAGGGGTGTAACCCCCTCACCTTTCCAGCTACTCTGACAAACTAGTTTGAAAAATCTCACACGTTCCTGCCTGTATGTCCTTGTTCAGGCCGTCCATCCTTCCCCCTGGCATGCCTGTTCAGTCCTCTATAGTCTGGAAATCCGCCTCATCTCTTGAGGACCCTGAGGCCTGGCTCCTTTGCAACCCCATAATGAAGCTTTCCTTGAGTCCCCTTACCAAACACCTTTACTCCTCCCTTTGATCTTTTTTTTTTTTTTTTTTTTTAAACCAGGGATTAAACCCAGGGGTGCTTGACCACTGAGCCACATCCCTAGCCATTTTTTGTATTTTACTCAGAGATTTTTTGCTGAGTTGCTTAGGGCCTTGCTAAATTGATGAGGCTGGCTTTGAACTTGGGATCCTCCTGCCTCAGCCTCCCAAGCTGCTGGGATTTACAGGCGTATGGCACCATGCCTGGCCCCTTTGATTATTTTTCTAACTTCCCTCTGGATATTTATCGTGTTCCACTTTGCCATAATTTTTAAAAATTTACTTATTTTTTCCCCTATAAGATTGTTACGTTCTTTGAAACAACTGCAGCTAATTAATCTTACTCTGCACTTTATGGGACATTTATTCAATAGGAGCTCAGTAAATGTTGCTTCTCCCGCCAGAGCCTTCTTCTCCGGTTGTCCCCACTGGGTCAGTGTTACCTTATTGACAGATCATCCTGAGCCTTCTAGTTAACATGGTATCACTGTCCCCACCACACTCCTTTCCCCCTAATTAGTTCCCAAACAGGTGTCATCAGCTGTGTATTTGTGACTTATGTGTCACCTGTCTCTCTCCCCAGAACATAAGCTCTGCAAAGAGAGGCCTCCCTTTTATTTGCTGTTGGACCCCCACGGTCCACTACAGTGCCTGGCATGTCCTAGGTGCTCAAGAGATAGTCATGGAACTTAGTGAATTAACTTCATGGACATTGATCTTATTTTGTGTGATTCTCCTAACAACCCAGAGCTAGTTGAGGTAGGCATTTCAAGCTTATCATCAGATACGAAAGATGGAATTTTGAGAATAGTGCTAAAGCTTTTGGCCCAAGTTCACAAACTTTCATGTGACAGATCAGAGTACAGAACTGGGGAGTCCTGATTCCTCTTCCAGGGCTCTCAGCCCTTCTTCTGCCTCCCGGGTCTCTAGCTGTTCCTGGTCAGCCCTTCCTTCCCATCCATGCCCAGGCCCACCCCTAAGGACAGAGGGGCCCACAGGATGCAGTGAAGTCTCAAACACACGCCAAGCAAGCAGATCATCTAATGAGAGTCACCTGGCTTCCACCCTGATGGTAGATACCTTCATGACCACCTGCTGGGTTGGGTTCAAAGGTGGGATTTCAGACTCTGGAGTTGTGAGCAGGAATGTGGTAGCCAGGCTGCTGTGTGAATCTGGCGCTCCTGGCCTTCTCTGCCCACCCGCGGTTCTTTGCTTCACTCCAGTAGACTTCGTGTGCCCATCTGTAGCCACCCTACCTGCCTGTCCAAACTCCATGCTCCCCTGCAAAAGCAGCTGCTCCTTGGTCACGCCTCAGGACCAGACACAGGAGCTGCTGGTCCACTCTGGGGAGAAGACACCTGAGGAAGAGCCTGGGGCCAAAAGGGAAGGAATTCTGGAGTTCTGGGCTCTCAACATGGGGAAGATGGAATCCTGGTGTGGTGTTCCCTTGGTCTTGCAGATTCCTCATTCCATGGGATGAGGTGCAGTTAGAGGGGCCCAGATGGGGCCCATTTTGTTTGGGGATAGGATTGAAACCCATCCTATTTCTCCCCCTCCCCAAACCAGACTGGAAACTTGTTGAGGCCCCAGGCTAATTTTCTCCTTGCCTCAGAGGCTGTGTAGCGTAAAATGGAAAACAGGAGAATTTCCCTTGGGGTTGAACCTTAGGGAAAAAAATTAATCTCTCTGGTTTGTTTATTTATAAAATGAGAATTAGATGAGACAATCTCTAAAATTGATTCTTTTATCTTTATATCCTCCCACAGTACTAACAGGTTGCAGTAGGTGCTCAAAAGAGCCCCCAAGCCTTATTTGTTGCATACTTTGCTACAAATGCCTCAAAGCTTCATCTTAATCTCCCTTTGCACAGGTGTGTGTAGGTGTGTGTCTTTAGCCCCAGGGTTAAGGCCTTCTTGTTCTGCCTCAGCTTCCTCTTCTCTCTTACACCCCTCTAAGTACCTGCTTTACCTCTCTTTCTTTTAATATAGGGGACTGAACCCAAGGGTGCTCTACCACTAAGCTACATCCCCAGCCCGTTTTATTATTTATTTTGAGACACACCACCTACCAGATGAGCCCTGGAAGACATCTTCCTACACACTGAGGCAGAAAGCTCTAAATTTTAACAGAAGTCCCAGTTTTATGTCTTCAGGGCTGGGAGACTAAGACCCTGGGGCTCTCACCCTAGAGAGTTGGTGCCCATGAATCATTTCTATTAGCTAAAGGTTGCATTTTGATTTTTATTTCTAACTGATGTCAACTCCTTAATGGTGGAGCAAACATTTCATTGTCTGAGTTGGCTGAAGAGGGAGAAAGAGGCTCCTTTCTCTGATTCCCTTGAGGTCTAATTCAGGTGGGAACTTACTGAAGACTGAGGTCAAATCTGAAAGATACACCTCTTCACTGGGGAGTGGATATTCCCCAGTAAACATAATGAGGGTGCTGGGGTTGAACATGGGTCAGTGCCTAGGAAGACTGGTATCCGGAAGTTAGCTAAGAAGAACTAAGAATGTGTTAGCGAGGGTAAGGAGAAGGAAACTGGCTATTTCCCTTTATCTCCAATTTTTAGGAGGTGATCAAGGCAGAATGACCTTGGTTGTGAAATAGAGGCATTTACTTATAAGACATCTGAAGAAACCCAAACGAGCAATCGGCACACAACCTATCCTATATGTACTCCCCTCCATATTTTCCCCACTTATTCCATGGAGAAGCGTAGGAGTAATAAAATTTCCAAACCTTTCCATGAGTCTTCCAAGTTTTTTGGTTGGGATTGCAAACAATGTGCTGGGGCTTTTTGCAGCCCTGGGGTTGAACAGAAGGTTTACAGGTACAATGGAAAATCCTAAGGCAGGATCACACCATATTTGAACTTCATATTCATTTGATGGGGGAGACAAAGCACAAATTCATAAAAGGTAAGATAGCACAACAGGACACAGTCAGTCAGGCTCCCTTCCCAAAAGCCCACTGTGCAGTGAAAGGGTGCCTCAAGGCAGTGGTGTGTGGTCAAAGTGAGGCAGGAGTATCAGTTAAAGTGTAAGCTGGTGACAGCAAAGCAGTGCTGGCTGTGTGCTTAAAGTGAATGGTAAAAAGGCCTCCCCAACTACTTCCACTGTTCAAGACAAACAACAGGAAAACATCAAAACCTATGCAAGCAGGTCTGACCACAAGTTCTTCCTCTGCCTGGAAGAAACCTCTGGACCCAAAGTAAGGGGGTGGGCAGAACCCTCATTTAAATTCATTTCCATGTTAAAAGATACATCCAGGGGAAGACCTAACACAATTTTAGACATGGTTTTGACCTTGTTCAAGCTGGTGTGCAAGATGGTGCACAAGATGGTGTATGGGCCACACTAAGTGATTGCAACATAATCATGACTATTTTTGCATATGCAAATTCCTGATCCACAACAGATATAAACATTGTTCACCCTCTGCCTTCCTTGCCACTCTGGAATGGCTGCTTGGCTGCCTGGCTACTCTGCCCATGGGGTAGCCACTACTAATCAATGCAATAAAGGAGGCTTTCTAACCCTCTATTTGTTAGCTGGTTTGATTTCGACCCTGCATGAGCTAAAAGAACCGCTGAGCAAGTGACAAAGTGAGGTGTTTATACAATGAATTCAACAAAAAGAAAAACCATGAAAACCATGATCAAGTCGTCCCACATCTAGGGCCACCGCATCCAGGGACCAGACATGCTCTGACAAGCAGTGTCTCTACTTAGGTATTTACCTGAGTGTATATGCTGGAGACAAGGCGTGCAAAGCCCTGTAGCACAAGAGCAGGGGGCCAACCTGGATTGTTTATGACGTGTGGCATCAGCCCCTTCCCCATTAAGGTCATCAAAACAAGCTATCCTTAACCTTTATTTTCAATCATTTTCCTTGAAACCAACAGGCTGATACTTAGGGCAGGGTGCCCCAGTCTTATTCTGGAGAGGACGCTTAAGTGGTTCTCTATAAGGGTGGGACATCCTGCTCCCAGGGTTTATGGGGGAACCCGGCTGAAGAGCAACCCGGATGGATCCTTTGGTCAGTGTAGATGATTCACATTTTCCATTGTCTGTCATAATTTTCTGTGCAATGAAATAGTGCCCCCCGACCCCCATGCACAGCCTTAGTACCCTGGCTGGTAAAAGTTCTCCAACAGGATGTAACCGTCCCAAACTACCCGTTTCACCATTCCAAGTCCTTCCAACCACCGGCCGTCCTTAGAGTCAGAGTCAGAGCCTGGCACACAGGATTGACAAACGTTAGCCTCCTTCTCTAAGTTTCTCCTTTTCCCTAAGAAATCTAACCACCAAACTCTGCCTTCACCTCCCATGGATGTTGCCTACTAGGTGCGGAGTAGGGGCCAGGTTGCTTCCCCAGGACCGGGAGAGGCAGAAAGGAAGGATGGGCAGAACTGTGCGCGCGCTTCCTCACCCTTTGACTGCACGCTGGGCTCTCGGGAAGGGAGCCCGATTTCTCCCCGCTTTGTCCCCGCTGCAGCCCCGAAGGCTGCCCGCGAACGCAGGCGCCCGGCACACACCTGCTGCCCGCACCGAGTCGGCGGCAGAGGAGGAGCGCGAGGCCGGCCGCCTCCGGGTTTGCCAGGCTCAGACCCCTCCTCGCGGGCCTCCTCCGCTCCGGGCGCCCCGGGGGAGCCCGGGCGGCGGGACCCAGCGCTAGGTGCCGGTTCGGGGCGGCGCCCGCGGCTCGCCCGGCCCAGGCCTCCCGCGTCCCCCGCGTCCCCTCCCGGGAGGCGGGTCCTGGGGGAGGGCTGGGCACCAGCCCCGCCGCCGCGCCCGCGCCCGGGTCGCCCCGCAGGCAGGCGCCGGACCGGCCGGGAGGTGGTGCTCGCCTCCCCGCGCCCGGGCCCGCGCGTTGCCGGGCAGCGGCTCCGAGGCTCCGAAGGGGGCGGAGCGGCGAGGCCGGCGTGCGGCTGGCGGCCCCTGTCCGCG
>JAJEJO010004578.1:495885-516918 GCA_020662805.1 Glaucomys volans | reverse complement strand
GCCGGGGTCGCGCTGGTCCCGGGGCCGAGCGGCCGCGGGCCTTCCGCCCGCCGCGCCCGCCGCCGCCGCCCGGGGCTGCTGCTCCCTGGCCTCTGGCTGCTGCTGCTGGCCCGGCCGGCCTCGTGCGCCCCAGGTAAGCCCCGCCGAGACCCTCGGGACGCGGCCGCGACCCTGCCTGCCGGTACTGCTGTTCTTTTCAAACCCCGGCTTTCCCCGCCCATCCTCTTTTATTCTCCACGGCTCCCTCGCCCTCCTTTCTGGAGATGCTTTTCCATTCTTCTTGGGCCCAGCAAATAAAGGCAAGGAGGAAATAAATAAATAAAACGAAAAGCCAGCGGGTTCTGGCCAGTCTTGCTAAAGGTCTGCAGAGCCATCCTCTGTGAACCGTGGAGCTCGAGGCGGGTCTAGTGGCTTCATCACCGAATGTACCTTATTTTTTCTGCAAAATCCTGGCACTGAAATTGCATGTGTGCATGACTGTATGAATGTGACATGTCGAATGTTTTGGAACACTTTATTGTCGGGGCGAAGGAGTACATTCGGTGTGGTCTTTGAGACAGTATTGCATTGCCGTGAGCAGCCAGCGTCCCCCAGATGCAGGCAGGCTGGCCGTGTCCCCCAGTGCGCCAGGACACAAAGAACATTCAAAGAAAATCTCTTGGAAAGCGCCCTGGCTATGGGTCTTTCCAGGGAAATAGCTATTGGTATTAATTCTGCAAAGGCATTATTAGTACAATGGAATGTGAAAATATTTTGATTCTTAAGTGTCAGGGCATGAAAGGAGTAAGGGTTGTTTTTATAATAGATGCAATTTAGTGACTGTTCATCAGCATGGAATTAAGAGGCATGATTTATGAAGAAGCATGTGGGTGGGTTTTGTTTGTTGAGGAAATGATTTAATTCGTATTGCTTCTCTGAAATGTTTATTTGTCCACCCTGAGCATACTACACAGGACCGCCTGGAGACCGGGTCTGAGCTGACACACTGTAAACCAGTGATTGCCCCAACACACACACTGGACCACTTTGTGGGTGGAAAAGGGAAGGTGGAATGAACAGCTTGGGGTGGAGAGCTACTGCACACTGAACAAAAAACAGAGCCATGAAAGCTACTCAAAATCCTCGCTTCTCATGGGAGTGGGGCCAACTGACTGCCAAGTGGCTTTAGATGAAATTGGAACACATCTGAAGGTGTTCCTTGGGCCTGACTGTCAGCTTTATAACTGGTGGCAAGGAGGGCATGTACAATAGACGCACAGGAAGGGACTTTTGGGATCGTAGAATGGGACCACTCTGCATACAAGAGGAAACTAAGGCAGAGGAGTGACTTACTCAAGGTCACAGGCTAGTTGGTGCCAAGGCATCACTTAAAACCCCACCTCCCACTATTTTTGACCCACACACAGGTGCACATCCGAAGCCTTCATAAGGATTTCCCCTAGCTAGGTGGGGCCTTGTCTCAGGGAGCTACACCATCATTGGCATTGACAGAGTGGGTCTCTCTTAGGAAGTATACAGCTAGTGCAAACAACTTTACCCAGTGTAGTCCACCAGGCCTCAGTCCTGCTGCCTGCCAGTTCCAGCCCTGTGAGTTTCTCCTCCTCCAGAGATGAGAGGAGATAATCCTGAAGAGTGCTCTTGGCTTTAGTCAACAAAGAAAGCCCAATGATACTAATAGACAGTAAACTGTTTCCATTTACGGAGTGTCCTGTGTGCCAGGTGCTACATTTTATGTACATGATCCAGTCCTGTTAGTAATTAGGCATTACTGTTCCCATTTCACTTCAGGAGTTGAGGGTGTGGTTATCTCAGACTCTGACATGCTTAGTCTCTGTCCTCAACAGCTTCCCCATGTGCATGTGATATCTGGATATTCTGCAGAGGTTGTGGAGAATATAAGTTCTTCTTTTGATAAATAGTAGAGCAGTTGGTACTGTCCTTCCAGAACTTTCTCTCCTTTAGAAGCCTTTTCCTGTTCCCCTCCACCCCCAATCCAAACCTGCAACCTGTGACCTGAAATTACATTTCCAATCTAGAGCTGACGTCATGGAAGCAGAGACGTCATCCTTTCATAATTTGTGTATTGGACTCCTCTGGTTTGTGCAGCTGCTTCAGGCTGGGTGGTGGACTAAGAACTAAGAAACAGAGTACCCAACCTCAAGGACCTGGTCCTCCAGGATCCAGTTGGAAACAAAGCAGCGCATGAGCGAGCATAGACCTTTGCATAACACTGTTCAGGGAAAGGAAAGGCAAAAGCAGAGAGTGACATACCTGCAGGGTTCCTCAGTATGAAAGAGTCTCTCTCTCTCTTTGTTTGAGGCACCGGGGCTTGAACCCAGGACTTCATGGGTTCTAGTCAAGCTGTTTGCCCCTGAGCTACTTCCCCAATCCTCCAACACCCATCCACTTTTTGAAGTCTGTGGGGAATGACCTTGGTGGTGGGTAGCTTCCTGATTATAGTGATGCTGCCTGCAGGACACCTGGCATGGTCAGCAGCTGTTGATCTTTGGAAGAGGTGGCATCATAGTTGTTTGGCTCATGTCTTCTCTCTGCCACCAGGACCCTTTGCTAAGTCCCAAGTGTTGGACCTTGACCTGCAGTGTGGGGAAGCTTTGCTGAGTGCTGCTGTGGTGGTTTGCTGTCTCTGAGGAGTAAGCAGTGTTAGTTGGAAGATGGTGTGCCTTGGTCCTGTTTTGGAGTTCCTCTTAGTCCCCTCTGTGGCCATCTGACCATGCTCCCCTTCTTCAACAGGTTTTTCTTTTCTCTATGACTTCTGTTTAATAGTCTACTGTCCAGGTGACATCCTTATTACAGTCTTTAAATTTCTGTTATTGATTTCTTGCTTTTTCTATTCAGCATTTTGAATTTGCTTTTTTTTCTTAAAACATTTATAAGTTTGGTTTTGACCATTTACTGTTGTGGAAACAACTTGTAATACTTTGGACTTTCTTTTGATTGCAGTGCTTTCAGGCAGTCTGCCATCCACAATATAAAAAGGAAGAATCATGCCCTATTTCTTTACCCTATTCAGAAATAAGTCTTTTTAAAAAACAATAGTCATTATGAAATTGATAGATAGCTCTACAGAATTTGTAAGTTACTAAAAGGTACAGAAAATGGTTACCCATGATCCTGCAACCCATAAATAACACTAAATAGTTTAGTCTTTTCTTCTTAACATTAAAAAAAGTGGGCTGGGGATGTAGCTCAGTTGGTAGAGTGCTTGCCTTGCAAGCACAAGGCCCTGGGTTGAATCCCCAGCACCACACATTAAAAAAATAAAATAAAAATAAAAAAAAGTGAGGATCAAATTATATGCATAATTGTATTCAGTGCTTTTTCAATGTTTAACTTCAGCATTTCCCTGTCCACTAAATATTATTAGAAAATGCAGTTTTCTAGCCTAATAATTTAATTATTCTTCCATTTCCAGTCTTTTTTTTTAGTAGCTATCTTTTTTAGTACATACTTGTAGAAGAGGAATTAGAGTATGATTAAACTGTCAGGCCAGTCAGGCTGTATTTCTTATTCTTTTGTGTAGAGTACTGGGTGCCTAGTGGGTGCTCAGATTGTGGGTGAATAAATTGATTTTTTGAAAGTTATAATGCTAAAATAAGCCCTTGAAGACTGTGTACTTGCCTCCTGTCATCACCTGCACTGAATATTATTTTTAAAACCCTTGTTGAATGCATTTGTAATAATTGTTTTAATTTGTATCTCTTAAGTTTCTTTAGTGTTGGACATTTTTAAATTTTATTTTGTATTTATATTCTGTGATTTTTTTCTCTACTTTTGTTCATTTGTCAGTTTACATTTTTACATATAAAATATAAGGAGAGCAGCCACTGTTCTTTCTATTTGCTATACTTCCCTCTTCCAGTGGATTTTTCTTGTGAATTTTACAAAATTTTGAAATGAGGAGTTTTGGGTTATTTTAATTTTGCAAAATCTGCTGATTTTTCTTTTTTACAATTTGTTTAATTGCATTTGTGCTTTTGGCATGTTAAATTTTTATCCTGCTAAATATGCTGTTTTATTATTGGCCCTTTCCAGGTTATTCCTTGTGATGGTTTCATATCCTGTAAGCAAAGACTTAGGTAAATGCTTGGTAAGCGTGGTCCAGGGCCTCCAGCATCGATATCATTTGGGATAAGGGGTGCCTGTTAAGAATTTAGATTTCGGTGCTTCCTGTTATTCTAAATTTGAATGTTTGGTGGTGGTGCCTGGGGAGCTTCATTCTGACAAGTTCACAGCTCATTTTTAGGCCCTTTATTCTTCAGGACCACTGAGGTGAATATTGTGCAGGTTGGAACTGAGAACCAGTAGTGCTTTGGAGATGCGCCGTTGAGCATCTTGCTGTTCGCTTGTCATTTTACAACTGTTGCTTTATTTTGTTTGGTTTTAGCTGTTTTTGCGCTTGTGGTTTGCTGGGCTTTCTTAAGGTTGCCAGGAGAAGTGCAGAGCTTGCTGCTGAGTCTTCCTGCTGTAGCCCGGGTCAGGAGTGCCGCCCTGAGGACTGAGTGGTTGAAAGTCACAGGGGACCTGAGAGCCAGGGGTTTTCTGTCAGTGCGCTGGATGACAGAGGTGGCTAATTACTGTCGTAATTACACCAGGTGAATTTTTCCAGAGAGGAGGTCCCTATTCTAACTGACTTGTGTGTTTTCAGGTTTTGCCCCCCACCCTTCATCCGGAGCTCACCAGGATGCCATTTCTCTTCCCTGTGCTTAGGCAGCAGAATCTACTGGACAGTGAGAGAACTTGGGGGTGCACGCTTCTGCCCGTCACTGACTCTGTGACTGCAGACAAGTTGCTTCGTCCTGGGCTACCCCATCAGTGTAAAAAGGGGATGAAAGAGGTAGATCGCCCCCAAGTCCTGACCTTGGGTGCCTTGGAATGCTTCCTGTAGACAGCATCGATCCTGTTCCTATTGGGTTTTCTGCAACTGTGGGTTCTCTTTGCCCAGTAATTGTTTAGCTGGTGACCTGCTGAAGATAGGTTCACTCTTGCCGTTGCATTCAGTTCTTCTTTTTGCAAATATTCCTTCAGGCAGGTGTGGTGGGGTATGCCTATAATCCCAGCTATTCAGGAGGATTGCAAGTTCAAGGCCAGCTTGGGCAATTTAGGGAAACCCTATCACAAACAACCCTCCCCAAACTAAAAGGGCTGGGGATATAGCTCAGTGGTTGAGCACCCGTGGGTCCAATTCTCAGCACTGAAAAAACAAAAACCAAAGTCCTTCCATTCTTTCCTCTTGCATGCCCAACTGGGCCCTTTGCTTTCTCTCTTTTTTCTTTCTCTTTGTCTCTTCCTTACTTCCATCTCCTTTGACAATGCTGTGGGTGTGCCAGTGCTGTGCTTTACAGCTTTAGGCACCATTGCTCTTTATTAGTGACAAGCCAATGTTGCCATCTTCACTGGGCCACATACCTGCGTCATCATTATCATCTGGTAGTTGAAAATGCAGATTCCCAGATCCCACCAGAGACTTTCTGAATCAAAATCTGCCTTTGATAAAATTCCCAGGTGATTTCACATGCATAGTTTAAGTTTGAGAAGCCCTGGGTGAGGAGCCCTCGGTGAGGTGGTGCCTCCTGATCCAGTCTTCTGGGAGTAAGTAGTTTTGGAGTCTCAGTCAGCCAGGTCTAACTCTGCAGCTAATCCAGATGTTCAGAGACCCTGAAACATACCTGCATTTGGAAGTGGTAAAGCCCTATTCCATTTTGTATGGGATGATTTGCAGCCTGTTCTTCCACTGGGGACACTTGGCTGATGGTTACCACACTGAAGTACTGCCATGCGGGTCAGTAAATAGCTGCTGTACTGAAATTCCTCGCCCCCATCCCCTAGTGCCCGGGGCCTCCCTCCCTCAGGTTCTTCTCTTCAACTTCTCCAAGATCCAGCAACTGAAGGGTTAATGCTCAGGTGAGCAGCTGCTTCAAGGACTCTGCTTTAGTCCTTTTGATAAAAACCATTGCAATAGGTGAGTGGTGATATCTCATTGTAGTTTTAATCTGCATTTCCCTCAGGATTAGCAATGCTGAACATTTTTTCATGTGCTTCTTGGTTACTTGTGTGTCTTCTTTTGTGAACTGTCTGTTTAGGTCCTCTTGCCCATGAACTTAGAATAGCTCCCCTTCTGTTAGTCAGTTCTCATGCTCCTCCACCTGCTGAGAACTGTGTTGACTGTCATGGACATTCATTGTTTATTCATCCATCCCAGATTCAGTCCTTAGAAAAAGTTTGTCGCATGGTATATTTGATGGTAGCTGAAGTCATAGATGTGGAAGACACCATCCAGGGAGAGCATGAGAGGAGAGGGGACCAGTGACAAGCCCCAGAAAACTAATGATGAAAGGGGAAGAGAAAGAAGAGCCCCCGAACAACAGTGATCATCGTGACAGATGTGAAAGCATGGGGGTAGGGGAAAGTTTTTATATGGCTGAGTGATCCATCAGGTCAACGCTGTGCTACCAAACTCTGTGTGTGTGTGTGTGTGATGGTGCTGGGTATTGAATCCAGGGCCCTTTTTATGCTAGACAAGCACTCCACCACTGAGCTACACCCCAGCTCTCCAGGGGTACAAGGGTACCAGGGCCAACTGATCCGAATCTCTTGGAGTACTTGTTGAATACCCAGACTCATGGTCAAGTTAGATCTGCTGAAGCAGGGTTTGCATTTTTGCAGTGTTCAGCAGGCTCTTTAAGATTTTCTTATGCTTGGAGAGGTTTGAGTTATTCCTGATAGTAGACTGTTGGTTGCATGGAATTAAGTTTTAAAACATAATATAGACTTGATCATGTTTATAAGCTACATGGAGTCAGTAAAGAGGAGTCAGTAAAGAGACAGTGTTTGAAAATTTAAAGAAGGGTAGGAGTAACAGATGGGTAACTCACCCAAAGTGGGCAAGTTAAGAAGGGTTGGGGAGAAGGAATTGGAGGGGGGTTGGGAGTGAAGTCTAAGGGGATGATAGACATCTGTAATGATGTCAGGACCTGTGCTGTGTGATTTTGTCCTGCAGCATTTGACATTCTGGGGTGGCCAGGGAAAGGGGAGCGATTGAGTGGCTTGGGACATCAGGGCAAGTGTGAAGAGCCAGTGGGAATTAAGGGAGCTGACAAGAGGGGGTGGAGGATGGGGTCTAGCCTGGGGGAGGAAGGAAGTGAACAGTGGATGGAGTAGTGGGAAAGGGCTGGGAGAAAGGGATCCAGGAGGATCCCAGGCAGGAGCATGGGGGGAGGTGGAGAGGGATTGGTGTGCTGTGTGCAAGGTGTCAGGAGTGCATCGACTCTGGTTTTGGTCTTGGGTAATGACCACAGGTAGGTGTAGTACAGGAGTTGTTGTTGAAGTGGAATGTGGAATGATCTGGATAGAATAATGTGGGTATTGAATCCAGGGCCCTTTTTATGCTAGACAAGCACTCCACCACTGAGCTACGCCCTAGCCCTCCAGGGGTACAAGGGTACAAGGGTACCAGGACCCACTGATCCGAATCTCTTGGACTACTTGTTAAATACCCAGACTCATGGTCAAGTTAGATCTGCTGAAGCAGGGTTTGCATTTTTGCAGTGTTCAGCAGGCTCTTTAAGATTTTCTTATGTTTGGAGAGGTCTGAGTCAAGCCCCTTCCCTGATACCCTGTGCATGGGACTGGTGGGAGGAAGGATGTGGGAAGTGAGAGACTGGACACAGTGGGCGGCTGATCCGCGCGTTGGTACTTCAAGGGGCTGACACCAGCTCTCCAGCAGTAGAGGTGGAGGGATGGAGCAGATGCTGAGTTTGGCGCCCCCAGGTTGAGGTCTAGCAGTAGAGAGGCTATTTTTCAACCCTGGGGGTTGGGTTTGAGTTGACAGATGTGGCAGTGACAGAAATGGGCCCAGCCTTTCAGACGGCCATCGTCCACTGCTTTGGGATGCTGTGTGTTCAAAGAGTGAAGTTAAGGCATTGATTTAGGGATGGTAAAAGAGGGTAGTAAGGTTGAGGCCACCTGTGCAGGTGAGGAAATGGGAAGAGACCACTGTGGGTGGGACTGGAGGAGACAGGTGTTGCTCAGAGGGGGCAGAAAGGGCTGGAGCAGAGCCTCCCAGGTTTGAATGGATGGGACCCAGGGCAAGAGTGGAGGGATGCATTTTGGAGCCAAGGAAGGTGGAACAGGCGGGAGGTCTGGCCATGGAGATGCAGGAGGAGCTGCGTGTGACAGTGGAGGGTGGCAGGTCAGGGGCGGGGCTGTAGCTCAGTGGGGGAGTGCTCGCCTAGCACTTGTGAGGCACTGGGTTCCATCCTCAGCACTGCATAAAAATAAATGAAATAAAGATATATATATATATATATGTATGTATATATATATATTTTGTGTGTGTGTGTGTGTGTGTGTGTGGTGCTGGGGATTAGAACCCAGGGCCTTGTGCTTGCAAGGCAAGTGCTCTACCAACTGAGCTACATCCCCAGCCCAGCTACATCCCCAGCCCAAGATATATATATATATGTATATATATACTATATATATATACTATACTATATACTGTATATATACAGCCCAAGATATATATATATATGTGTATGTATGTGTGTGTGTGTGTGTGTGTGTGTGTATATATATATATATATATATATAAATAAAAGGAGGTCTGCACGGATGGAACTGGGAATTGGAGAGGACACAGCAGTTTCTGGAGGAGAGCGAGAAGAGAGCGGTAAAAGAGATGTGAGGCAGGCACAGGGCCAGGGGGTTACTCTGTTCACCCCTCCAGCTGCCCTGATGGCCCAGGCCTTGGAGGAAAATGAGCAGGCGACAGCGGTCCTGGGCTGTTGAGGGCAGGGACACTCGGGAGGCTCCCTGCTGCTGGTGATGAGCTGGGAGTCCCAGCCTGTGCAGTCATCTGGAAACTCTCTTTGCTGCTGTTTTCTCTGGCCTCTTGTTGGGGCCTGTGGAAGGAGCCCTTCATCACTTAGCATTTTGGGTGCTGGGATTAACTTTGGAGCCAGACAGTCTGAAGGGCTGCTTAAAAATGCTGGGTAAGTATTGCTGGAAGCTTTAAAGCAGGGCAGGGGCGGGGGGAGGGCTGAAACATACAAAACCAAATTATCTTATGGAGCCAGCTGTGTGTGTGTGTGTGTGGTGTGTGTGTGTGTGTGTGTGTGTGTGTGTCATGGGGGTGTGGGGGGAGCCTGGGAGACAGGTGTGAACTGGTGGGAAATTGCTGGGGCTTTGCTGTACCCCAGGTGAGCTCCCCATACCAGCAGCATCAGCATCACCCCGGAGCTTGTTAGAAATGCACGTCAGGCCCTGCCCCAGTCCCACTGAAGGAATCTGCCTTTAGAAAGCACCTCCCGTGATTATGTGATTACACTAAGATTTAGGGAACTCTGGCCTACGCAGTTTCTCATTGAGGTCAGGTGTGTTTCAAAGATTTTTGGTTGCTACCTAATTAGTGGGGTGTCTTAACTTGTAAATCCTAGCCCAGGTTTCAAGTGGATTGGGAAGACCAAGGCAGGTTCAGAGATGTGTCTGGCTGGCTGTGCTCACAGAACTGTTCCTACTCTGAACTTCCCCACAGGATCCTGCATGTCCCCAAGCCTTTGGTCCCATTCTGGTCTCCCTGAGCCCATCACAGCAGGAGTCAGGGTGATTAGCTGTCTAGGATTACAAAAGCACCCCCAGATAGTCGAAACAGACAGGTGTCCCTAGCAGAGGAGCAGATACGCAGAATGTGGTCCAGACGTACAGTGGAACATTCAGCCTTAGAAAGGAAGGGAATCGCTGGGTCGGGTAGCACTCGCCTGTAATCCCAGCGACTCCGGAGGCGGAGGCAGGAGGATCGCAAGTTCAAAGCCAGCCTCAGCAAGGGCAAGGCGCTAAGCAACTCAGTGAGACCCTGTCTCTAAATAAAATACAAAATAAGGCTGGGGAAGTGGCTCAGTGGCCAAGTGCCCCTGAGTTCAATACCCAGTTCCAAAAAAAAAGAAAGGGAATCTTGACCCCATGCTGCAGCATGGATGAGCCTTGGGGGCATGATGCTGGGTGACATAGGCCAGGCACGAAAGGACAGATGCTGTATGATGCTGCTTTCACAAGGTACTTAAAATAGGCAAAACCACAGAGGCAAATAGTGGATGGTGGTTGCCAGGGCCTGGGGAGGGAGATGTGGGGGGTGTCTAACAGGTACAGAGTTTCAGTTGCACAAGGTGAAAAGAGCTCATTGGTGGCCCAGCAATGTGTATCTTCTCAACACAACCGAACTGTACTCTTGGAATGGTTGAGAGGGTGAATTTTATGTATTTTTTTTTTTAACCGCAATTGTTTTAAAGAATAACCACGGCGATGGAGTGGGAACTAGCTGGTAGGGTAGCAGGAGTGGACTTTGGTCAGAGTTGGGAGCCACAGTGGTCTGGGTACAGGCCAGCACTCATGACAGGTATTGGTTTTGGGAGCCGGCCGACTGAGGCAGGTGCCAGGCTGTGATGGAGGGACACCTGTGTGGACCAGCACAGGCAAGGACTGGATGGGGGCGGCAGGACAGTGGTCCCAGTGGTCGCCCACGGTCCAGGCCTCTCCCCCTCAGAACAGCTCTGCCTTCCCTTTCCCTGGTCCCCTCCAGGCCTTTGGTTGTTGAGCGTTTAGTTGCTGAGGTCTGGGCTGGGAAGGCAGCTGGAGGAAGGGGTTGGAGTTTTCTATCTGGGCCTGAATAAATAGAATCTTCATTTTTTTATTAAATTTTTTCCTTGTATGTTCTTTTGAGACAGGGTCTTGCTCTGTTGCCCAGGCTGGCCTTGAACTCCTGAGCTCAACTGATCCTTCTGTCTGAGGCCTTCTGAGTTGATAGAGACTTAAGAATTTGTAAGATCAGACTCTTCTTCCTAGCCTTTGGAATTAAACTTTTAAATATTTTTATGCCTTTTGAGGGTTACAATGGCTTTATTGGCTTTTTTCTGATTATAAAAACAATATGCATTCATTGCAATAATTAGTACTTAGTGTTCCCTTTGCCTAGAACATTCTTATCTCAGATTTTATCTGCATGGGTTACTCCACTTCCTCAGGTCCCTGCTCAAATCTGCTGTTTTCAGAGAGGCATTTCCTAATGCTGTTTTAAAAAGTAGAAGCTGCCTTTATCCCTAAATTTTGCCCCATGGGTCTTATCGTCTTATACGTCTCCGCCTGGCCATCTATTCTGCCTCCCTCCACTAGCTCACAGGCTCTGGCAGGACAGGCTTCATTCAGCGCTGTTTGCCCACTTTGGCAGTGAGTCTTCCTCTAGTGCCTACTCTGTGCTGGGCCCTTGGGGTACAGCCCTGAGCGACAACAGTCACACTGTGTGTTCCTCGGTGGGAGGTGCCATGGTGAAGGGAGCAGATAAGTAGCTGGGACTGAGGGTTTGCAGTTTTAATCTGGGGGGTTATGAAGCCCTGATGAGAGGTGTTAGGGCTGCCGTAAGGAAAGTTCCACCAATGGAGCGGCCTAACCAGCGGGAATCTGTTTTCTCCTAGTTCTGCAGTCTGAGATCGAGTGTGGCAGGACCATACTTCCTCTGAAGGCATTAAGGAACAACGCCTTGCTGGGCCCTTCTCCCAGCTTCTGCAGTTTCTGGCTTGTGGCAGCACAAGTCCAGTCTTACCGTGGTGTTCTCTGTGTGTGACAGGTTAACTCTCTCCTTTTTAGAAGGACGGTCATATTGGATGAGGGCCTCGCCCTCCTTCTGTATGACCTCATCTTAATCACATCTGCGGTGGCCCTCTTTTTACATAAGGTCATATTCTGAGGTTGTAGGGGTTAGGACTTCTGAATATTTGGTTTGACCCATAGCAGTGACATTTAAACTAAGATTTGAAGGAAGCAAGAGGGCATCCATGTTCCTAGCAGAGGAAGTAGCCAGTGCAGAGGCATCAAGGTAGGAGGGCCTGGCGCTGGGGATGAGAGGAGGCCAGTGCACTGGGAGAGCAGGGCCTGGGTGTGAGAGAAGTGGACACTGGGGGTTTTGATCAGAGGGTGACTTGATGAGACTTGCTTTGTAAAATCTGTCGCACATTGAATGAATCTAGATGATTACAAAAAGGTGTAAAGGCTTTTGGAAGCAACCATCACTGCAGATCCTGCCACTCAGCTGTGACATTTTGGTGTCTCTTTCCCGATTTTTCACACATAGAAGCAGACACACGCAGAGCAGTAGTATCACACTCTGCCTGTGGTTTGGCGACTTGCTTTTTTTCACTTCGCACTTTATCATGGAATCTTTATGTTGTCGGGAAATACAGATCGCATCGTGATTTTATTCGACACTGTGGATGTTCTGTATCTTATTTAATTAGTTCTGTGTTGATGGATAATAATTGTATTGCTTTCTGCTGTTCTGAGCTTCACTGTACATACATCTTTACACACTATTCTAATTATTGCCATAGGATAAATTCCCAGGAATAGAATTGCTGGACTAGGCAGTGCATACATATTAAATTTTGATATATTTTGCCAAATTGCTCTCTAGAAAGGTTGAAGCAATCTATATTCTCTCTAGCAATGAATCAGAGTGCCAATTTTGCTTCCACCCTCTATAATGCAGCCTGTTACTGATCTTTATTATCTTTGCCAAACTCTTAGGCAAGAAATTATCTCTTTAACAGTTGCATTTCTTTGATTGTTTATTGGCATTCAATCCTTCATGTGAGCTCTCCTGTGCATTTTTTTCTCTAGTCCTCTTTTACACTAATCTCAGGACTGACCTGGGAAGAATACTAACACCCACGCAATGATGGAGACCTTGCCACATGCCAAACACCATGTGAGGCAAGTGTCCCTTGTTTCATCTCCACAATCATATGAGGTGGATATGATTGAGATGCCCATTTTGCAAATGAGGAAGACCAAGTTTAGAGAGGTTACTAGCTTACTCAAGGCCACACAGCTAGTGGGAGTCCTCCTAACCCTGTGATTGAGTGTGTCACTCGCAGCCATGGTTCCTCTGGCCTGGGTCATATTAGAGAATGACCCCATGGTCTCTCCCACTGAAGGGCCTGCTCACAGGCTTTGCTTGCTTGGGAGAATGAGCTCTGTGGCCGCTGGTCTAAGCCCTGCCCATGGCAGAAGCCCTAACTGAAGGCACTTTCAGGCCTGGCCCCAATAAGGAGCTCACCAAACCTTGGTTAAGAGAAACGAAGGTAGCAGGTTTTGGAAAGTTGTGTTGGAGGTACCATTTGGTCTTATGTCAGCAGATAAAACATTTTAACAATAAAGATGGCAAAAAGCTAAAATTCGTCTTCTGAGCCATATTCTATTTCCTCCAGCATAGAAGGTAATCTCCTTAATGCTACATGACATTCTCCTACTGCATTTCTTCTTCCCTGTGCCCTGGATCGTGTGCTTGTGGCTTTGGTAACATTTCTGCCTTGTCTGGATGGTTCCGTTTCTCTGTGGTTTGTTGCTGGCAGCAGAGTGTGTGGTGTTCTTTATCTTCTTTGTTAATAAATTATACCATTGGTTTAAAATCAATTTCTCATTAACTAAAAATTTTCTTGGGAGTAAGGCAGTGCCTTCGGATAAGTCCCTTGTCAAGACGCAGCCACTGGAGCAAGCTGCCCTACTTCCCTGACTTTCTGTGCCCCTTGAGCTTTTTCTTAGTTCTCCGTGGAACACAGCTTATTAGTGCTGTGAGCTCTCGCCTGAATCTGGTGTTAAAGTTTAACCTTCCAGATAATTTCCAGAAATCTCTTTCCTGTAACTGTTCTGACTTTTTCATGCAGTTTACATTGACTTTGTTCATCTGCACCCTTCACATCCCTCTGCTCCCTCAGCCCATCGGTGTCCCGCTCCCGGGAGAGGGGAATCGGCATGCGGTGGCATCTGCTCTGTCGGGCCACAGACACTAGTGATGCACAGAAAAAGCCGAGTCCCAGGGACTTTCATTCAGCCAGGGGCTTCTGACTCCTCTGCGCTGGTCTGTCTAGTACCTTCTGAGTTTTGTCTTTTTCTGGAATTTCGCTCTGTGCTTTTCCCTTCCATCTTTGTCTTGGGTTTTCCAGCACCAGAGGCCCCTGTGCAGGCAGGCGGCCGTGTGCACGTGCCTGAGCTGTTCATTTGTGGCGTGCTCGCTGCCTCGGGCTGAGCGCCGTGCTAGATGTTGGGATGCTATGATGAACATGGCCCTCAAGGAACTCAGTGACACAGGAGAGCGTCCCATATATGAGTAGCTACCCAACAGCGTGCCTAGTGGTATAAGAAGGGGACCAAGCTAGGCGTGGTGCTGCATGCCTGTAATCCAAGCAACTTGGGAGGCTGAGTCAGGAGGATCGCAAGTTCAAAGCCAGCCTCAGCAACTTAGGCCCTGAGCAACTCAGTGAGACCCTGTCTCTAAATAAAATACAAAATAAGGCTGGGGATGTGACTCAGTGGCCGAATGTCCCTGAATTCAATCCCTGGTTCAAAAAAAAAAAAAAGAAGGGGACCAAAATTGGCGGTAGATGTAGGATAGAAAGATGGCGGGGTGGGGATACTTTAAGATGGGAGGTAAGATGGAATGTTCTTTAATGCCAAAGGGGAGTATTGTTTCAGTTATTCATTATTGTGGAACAGATTACTCCAACCTGGCATGTCTTAAAACTGGGTGATTTATTATTTCTCATGAATCTGTGGGTCAGGAACTTGACTGGGGTCTCTCCCATGGGTTGGGCCGGCACCTGAACTGGGCTGCAGGGTCTGACTTGGTTTCCCTCACACGTGCAGTCTCCTGCCATTCTCCCACAGACCCGCCCTCTTTCTTCCCATGTGGCCAGCTGGGGCTTCCTTCCAGCAGAGTGGCCTCAGGGTAAAGGACTTCGTGATGGACAGGTGGCTGCCAAGTGGGAGAAGCAGAAGCTGTCAGTCCTCTTAAGATCCTGGACTTGAAAGTTTCTGAAAGAAGCAACCGAAACAGTGACTCTGTTAGAGCAAATCACAAAGCCAGCCCAGATTCCAAGGGGCAGGGAGGGACAGGGGCTCCCCACTGATAATATGCACTTATGATTGGATGATGGTCACCTTTGGAGGCTGGCCACCATAAGTGGAAAATGTTCCAGAAGAAAGATACATACAGTTACAGGTGGATACATCACAGACGGAAAGAAAGGTGCAATTTCTGGAGAAAGATCTTGGAGGAGCAGGAACAAATGATAATAATAATAGGCATAATGCTGGCTAACGACACGGAATGGGCACTTACCCCATGCCAGGCATTCTTGAAGGCACTTGGCACGTAGTAATTGTTTTGTGCCATTTAATGCTGACAACAACCCCTTCTATCAGGTACAATTATTAACCTCATACAATGAGGTTAATACAGGAGAGAAGTAAGTCACCTTGGTGACTTTAAGTCACATCGCTAGTAACTGAGAGAGGAGGGGTTCAAACTCCAGAGCACCCGTAGACAGAAAGAAAGAATGGAGCGTCCTTGTCCTCACCTAGGCGGGTGGGAAGGAGGGAGGGATGAGTGCAGGTGTGGGCTGATGCAGGTGAGGGATGGGAGGAGGCCACAATTGAGGAAGTTGACTTCCAGCAGCCCTTTTTTTCCTTTTAATGGGGACATGCCATCTCTTAGGTGAGATGGGACTGGACCAGGTTGGGCTCCATGAAAAAGTGGTTCATAATTCTAGTACCTGTGGCTCACAGGGGGAGGAATAGAGCCAGAAGCTACAGGTGGAGTGGAACAGAGCCTGGAGGAGGGGGAGACCGTTCAGGAGCAGCAGCACCTCCCCAGCCCTGGGGGGTTCAGCTGCAGGCTTTGGCTGCCCCGTGTCAGGGCAGAGAAGGTCCATCTGCCCCGTGTCCATCTTGGGGCTCCTTGATGGACCATGGCTCCTTCAGCCCTTGACAAAAGTCTGATAGATCTGTTTTCTGTTCAGCTACTCTGATGACCTCTCTGTCATAAGATTCCCCCAAGTAGCATTTTTGTCATAGATTTGAGGAAAAAGAAAAAAAAAAGAGCAGCAAGAGTCTTCCTGCACAGACTCCACTGATTGTGTGTGTGTGTATGTGTGTTTCAGTGGTACTGGGGATGGAAGCCAGCCAGGCTTCTCATGCATGCAAGGCAAGCACTCCACCACTGAGCTGCATCTCCAGGGCTTTTTATTTCTGTTTTGAGAGTCTCACTAAGTTGCTGAGGCTGGCCTCTAACTTGTGATTCTTCCTCCTTAGTCTCCCGAATAGCTGGGATTACAGGTGTGCACCACCAGGTCCAGGTTTCTTTGAACCTTTAATCAGGTGTTTATTCAGGTACTCTTAGGTGCTAAGCCTCTAGTCTTTGTGTGTGTGTGTGTGTGTGTGTGTGTGTGTGTGTGTAGTGCTGGGGATTGAACCCAGGGCCTTGTACTTGCAAGGCAAGCACCCTTCCAACTGAGCTATATACCTAGCCCAGCTTCTATTCTTAAAGTCTCTTTTAATTGTGGTGGGTCTTTTAGTTTTGGCATTGGATTAATTACTACGAGGGAATGAATTAACATGTACCCAATATGAAGGTTGTTAGGTTAAAAACATTATGTATGAGAACTCTGGGACACGGTGAAAAAAATATTATTTCTTAGGTAGCGTAATATGTGCCCCTACCTGTAGGAGCAATGTCTGAGCCATTAGTCTATTTGGATCATGTTGCATGGTTGCTGAGTGATCCTGGGGAAATATCTGCCACCCACTGTTAGGGTGAAACCACTCATTGCTGAACTGGGGAGAGGAAGAGTTGCTGATGTGGGAAAGTGGAAGGGCAAGACTTTGAGTCGGAGGAGAGAAGTACAGTTTTAAACAACAATCCCAGGCAGCTCTACTGCCATGGGAGGTATGTGAGAGACAGTTAACTCCTGCACCATAGAACTTTCACTGCTGGGAAGTTACATAAATATTCATATCAGTTCCTATTTCTGTGGCTCCGACGCAGTGCCCCAGGGTCCATAGCTTCAGGATTCAGGCTGAGTTGGAGACCTTTTCATCAGTGCATAACCAACAGGATGAATTTCAGCCTTTTTATTATTCTGTTTGAGATTAAAACTCTGGGGAAGAGAGCAGGACTTGGGAATGGTGCCCAGCCTTAGCTAGGAGCGAGTGGGCATCTTGAGTGACAGTGGGCGGTATCTGGATTGCATGCCATGGTGGAGGGAGTGTTCCCTGAAGTGCAACCAGGGTAGAGGGCGACAGGCAGATTTGCAGATGTGGGCTCCACAGCCTGCACCAGGGGTCACGTGCCCACTGCGCTCAGCACAGGGACATGTGCGTGCACAAACTCACTGATAAACCTGCATGTATCTGGGGGATAACGTGCAAGGGAGAGGAGAGGCAGAAATACCTATTAACAGAGATTCTCACAGAAGAATACAAATCACAAAGGCACAGGTACATAAAGAAGTACGGTGTGCACAAGTGTATAGGTTAATAGCAACTTGTAGAGCAACGTAATAACATTATGCAGCCGTGAAATCAACAGCAATGCCAGTAAAGCCATGTGAACTCAACAGAATGCTGGGGTGCTTGAACCAGAAGGAAGGCTGAAGAGTTGAGGGTGATCCAGGAGAGAGTAGCGGGGTGCAGAGACCAGGAGGGCTCAGCAGTGACTGTGGGGCACCAGTTGGGTCCACATGCTTTAACAAAATGGTGGCCAAGATTTATGATGAGACTCTGGGTCTGTGCTTGGGTTCCATGGTGGGTCTCTTGGCTGTGTTCTTGCCAGTGTGTTCACTAGGTCAGTCTGATCTCTGAGGCCTCAGACGGCAACCTCTCTGATGTGTTCCATCTTTCCTTCTGTCCATCTACCTGGCTGAGGGGCGCAGCTTCCTCCCACTCCTTCCTCTCCCTCCTCTCCGCCTGCAGGCTCTGGAGGAAGTGTCCCTGTGGGGCTCTGTCGGATGTTCTCTGCCTGTGTGCTTTGCTGCTGTTCCTTCTTCCTGGAATGCCCTTGCTCCTCATTTGCCTGATTTTGCTCCTTCCTCAAAATCTCAGCCTATGCATAACCTCCTACGGGAAGACCTCAGCACCCCGAGTGGTTTCCATGCCTTCTGTCCACCTGTGCCTATTTTAGCACCGGCCACTGTATGTCATTGTTCTTAGTTGGGTTGGAAGCTTCTTGGAGATGGAGGTCTTGCCTTCTCACTCTGTATCCTCCCCAGCCAGCATCTGGCTCAAGCAGGTACTCAGTGATCATTTGTTGAGTTGTTAAATGGACGAATGGAGGAAGGAATGGGCCACGAATGAACAATTGCAGGGGTCAGTGATGGTGTGGATGATGGAATGAAGCAGAACAGGGAGTTGGTCAGTCCACTGTGGCTGTGGCTTCTCTCTGTACTTGTTCTATCTTGTTGGCTGCTTTGTAAAGCTGGGCTTCTTGTCCTCCTGTCCCTTACCGCTGCCTCCTCCGAAATGCCAGCTCAGATCCCTGTTGGCACCTGCTCTTCTTTCTTCAGCTCTTAGTCACTCTTTTGATCTCAGCAGTCACTTCTTTGTGATTGGACCTCAAAACTAGTCCTCATCCCCGACCCGTCCCCTGAACTTGGGCCTCTGTGGATAGTTTTTATTCTAGCCTTCAGACTGTCAGCACTGAGTTCCCTGCCTTTCGATTTCCTCTGTTGAGAGAAGAGTTTATTAGTATCTGATTATAGGTCATGCTCATTTATAGATACTTTGGAAAATATGAAAGTATATTTAGAAGAAAATAGCCATCTTTATTTCTACCACCTAGGCATAAGTGTTTTATCAACAGTTTGATATCTGTCTTTCTGGTCTTTTAAAGAATATACATATGTAACATGTATATATAATAGACTAGTTTTTATGAAAAAATTACTCCTTTTTATATGCATATATAATTGACCCTACTTTTTCATAAAATGGGATCATACTCTCTGTAAAATTTTGCATCTTGCTGTTTTCACTTTACTGTAAACTTTTTCCATATTCCTTAAAATATTCTAAATAGATGTATAAAATTCATTTGCAGAGCAGAATTTCCAAGCCATTCCTTAATGATTTGGTGCCTTTCTTGGACCTCACTCATGCCATTCTGTGCAATGCTATGCATGAACCTCATTCTGTGCAATGAACCTCTTTACGCATAGATCTTAGAACTTCTGGTTATTTCCTTTAGGATAGTTATAAAGAAGAATAGCTGAGTCAAAAAGGGGTAGATTGGTCGGGAAAACAAGCCATGTGTGTGCGAATCAGAATGCTTTCCAGGATAACTGATTCTGAGATTTGCTCCACGTTGGGATTTTAGAACTAGATTTATAGCTGACATATTTCAGCAGTTTTCCTGAAAGAGAACACCTGGTCAGGCTGTTTTCCCAGCCCTGTTGTCTGGTGGTGTTCTGTCTCATCTTTCTGAGTGAGCGTGTGTTGGTCATGAAGGCTCGCTGTCCTCTGCCTGCCTTTGGGGAGCTAGAGCCCAGGAGACTGGCGTGGGTGGCAGTGGGAACCTTAGCTGTGCGGTGTTTCCTAGAGGCTGGTGGCATGACCTGGGGCCAGAGCTCACAGGTCTCCTTCCTGCGGTGTCCAGATGGAGTCTGCTCATCTGTGAAAGCCCAGCCCATCTGCCTCTGCTTTGTGAAGTGCCTCTTCCGACCCCCCTTTATGCCACAACTGTATTTAGTGTCTTTATACTAACTGTTCCCAACTTGAATTACAGTGATTACTTTATTTCTAAAATTGTGGTAAATACATGCAGCATAACATTTACCATCGCAACCATTTTTAAATACATGGTTCAGTGGTGTTAAGTGCATTCCCGTTGCTGTGTAACCAGCCTGCAGAACTCTTTTCATCTCGTAAACCTGAAACTCTATATCCATTAAAAAACCAGTCCCTGTCCCCCTGCCCCCAGCCCTGGGAACCACCATTTGACTTTCTGTTTTTATGAATTTGACTCCTCTGGTCCCTCAGATAAGTAGGATCATCTGTGGCTCATCCTTCTGTGACTGGCTTGTTTCACTTAACAGGTCTTTGGGGTTAATCCTTGTAGTATGTCTCACGATTTCCCTCCTTTTAAAGGCTGCGTAATATTCTGTTGTATGTCTGAGCACATTTTGTTCATTGTCCATTGATGGACGTGTGGCTCCTTTCCACCTTTTGGTAACTGTGCGTTGCAGTGATTCATTTATCTCTTTTGTAGCACTGCAGATGGAACCCAGGGCCTTGCACATGCTAGACAAGCACTCTACCCTGAGCTAGGGCCCCAGGTCCCAGAGATTTATTTTTAATTCTGTTTCTACTACCTGACTATGAACAGCAGGGACAACAATTGATTTGTCCTGGGCCCTGGATATGTAGAGCTCTCCGGCACATGGAAGAGGTGAGACAGTGTTCCAATGAGGAGATGGTAGAGCCACCCAGGGCACCTCAGAGGAGGGCTGTGTGTGGTGACTTAATCCTGTGGCTCTCTGTGACTTCACTGCCTCTCTGTCCCTCTTGTCTTCAGTGTCCGAGTCTCCCATCCGCTGCTTTTCTCTTCTCTGCCACCACCTCAGTCCTGACCGCCAGACTCTGCAGCACCCAGGCCCGCCCCCAGTCATTGCACCATGTCACCCTTTTCCCACAGCTCCTGGAGCTGTGCCCTGTCCACTTACCTTCCAGGAGAGGCAGAGGTGCGGGTGAGCCAGGGAGGGTGGGCTGAGACCACAGCCTGAGGCGGAAAGCGGACCATGGCATCTACTGGGGGTGGAGGAGACTGAGGCAGAGGAATTGTCCAAAGGACATTGGGGAGGAAGCTGACCATTCTGGATAGAGGGCAGGAGCCCTGGCAGTTTGCCCTGGCTGTAGAGAGCAGTAGGGGCTGGTAAGGAGTCTGGCTCATTCAGCACAATCCAGAATTGAGATGGGCAGTTCCTGTCCTTGGAAGTCAACCCTCCCCTACTCTTCAGGCTCCCGCCATGGCTGTGCCCTCTGCCCGCAGTCGTGCCCCCTCAGGCCCTCTGTGCTCTTTCTTCAACACCTTATTCATGCTTATTTCTCCTAAGGGGGCAGTGCCTGCCCAGGTCCCCAGTTTCCTAAATTCCAGTCCTCTGCTGAACACAGTTCAGCTACTATTTTTTTTTTTTTTTT